>VDFB02058242.1:618451333-618866371 GCA_007258455.2 Sequoia sempervirens
AAGCCACCTAGATTTGATGGAACAAATTATGCTAAGTGGAGCCAATTAATGAAAGCATACTTAGTTTCTCTTGGAATTGAAGTTTGTATGTCTATCAAAACCAAGTATACTATTCTTGCTACTATTCCTATTCATCCTATAGGAAAGAAGGATTATAAGAGCAATAAGACAGCTTGGTTTATCATTATGAACAATTTTTCTGATTCTGTGCATGGAAAAGTTATGAACTATAAAATTGGTTATGATGTCTAGGAAAAATTGAAGAATATCTATGAAGGTGACACCAAAGTGAAGCTGGAAATGTTACAAGTGCTAAGAGGAAAATTTGAAGGCCTGAAGATGACCGAAGAAGAGAAAATTGAAAACTACCTTCAAAGAGTTGATTATCTGGTAAATTCCATTAAAGGATATGGTGTAGATAAAAAAGAAGATGTGTTGAAATTTCTCAGGTCTATGAGAGCTAAATATGATTCCAAGATTTCTTCTATTGAAGAGGGAAGAGAAATTGATAAACTTACTCTTGATGAGGTGCATGGCATAATTATTGCATATGAGATGAGAATGTCAGATACTGAGTCTTCTAGGAGAGAAGTTGAATTTAAGGTTTTCAAGAAAGAAAAAGATGAGGCTGATAAGAAAGACAAAATTGTTGTCATTGCATCTGATCATGAAGAAATTGATGAGGAAGAAGAAAACTTCATAAGAATACTAATGAGAGGATCCGGAAAGTATAAAGGTAATCTCCCTTTCAAGTGTTTCAACTATGGAAGAATAGGTCATTTTGATTCAAATTTTCCATATGGTAAGGAGGACACCTCCAAGAAATAAATAGATAGTAAGAAGAAGAAAATAGTCTATCCAAAAAGAAACAATTTTGGAAGGAAGAAGAAGAGTCTATGCATCAATGAAGAAATTGAATTATCTGATGCTAGTGATAGTTTAGAAGAGGATCAAGATAGTGCTCTTGTAATGAGAGAATATAGAAGAGAATTCCTATTTATGGCTAAAGAAACTAAGGATCAAAAAGATGGATAAATTGACTCACATGAAGAAAAACAAGAGGAGGAAGTTGTCGATCTGGAAGGAGAATTAATCAATGCTCTTGAAGATCTTGATGAACTAAGATATAAGTATGATTATCTTAAGAAAGAAAATAAGAAATTGAAAAAGAATGCACAAAAGGAGACTAACAAACTAACTCAAGAACTTGAGGAATCCAATAAGGTGATAGTTTGTCTAAAGGTTCATGTAGAAGAGCTCAAAAGAGTTGAAGATGTTATGAACTCTAAATTGCAATTTGAGATGGATAGATGTTCGAAACTTGAGGTAGAAATAGTTGCTTTAAGAAAAGAATTGGAGAAAGCTAATGAGCAGATCAATAAAGGTTTGAAGTTAAAAGGTGGTACTAATATTCTAGATGAATTTCTAAGTACACAAAAGCTAGCTAATAAAGAAAAATTAGGCTTGGGACTTGAAAGAGAAAAAAATTTATTTGTTGATACTTCAGCAAAGCTCTATGAAAGATTTAGAGGAAAAGAAAAATCAATCCTCAATGGTGAAAATTTTGATAAAGGAGAAGCCTTTGAGGATGAAATGAAGTCAACTACAGTTGAGAAATCTATTAGAGAGAAAAAACCAATTGAAGACAAGAAATTTTATAGGTCGTTTCCTAATCAATAAAAGAAGAAGCAAAATACTAAGAGAATAGACAATGATGGTGTCACAAGAGTACACTATCCAAGGAGACCTAGACAAAGAAGATCTTATTCAGCAGAAGGAAACTCCATGACCAAGTACTCATCATACTTCAATGAATATTTCTATACTTGTAAAAAATTTGGTCATAGGGATAGAGAGTGTAAAGTCATTCCAAGGAGAAATAAAAAGTTCATAAGTAAAAATCCATATGCTCCTTTATTTGATATGAATGAAGTGTGCTTCAATTGAAATAATTTTGGTCATATAGCTAGAAATTGTAGAGAAAATTTTGTAAGATCAAATGCTCAATCTAAGAAGAAGAAAAACACACCTCCCAAGGCTAAAAAGAAAACTGAGGTCATTGAGAAAAAGGAAAATAAACCTAAGAAGGTATGGAAGAAGAAAAATTAGAATCCTAATCAATCTATTAAATCCTAAACAAAATTGCATGCAAAGGAGCAATAATTATGGGTAATTGACAGTGGGTTCTCTAAGCACATGATTGGAGATAAAAGGAAATTTATTAAACTTGAAATGAGAAAAGGAGGATCGGTGAGCTTAGCTAATAACACTGCTGTAAAGATTCATGGTAAATGAATTCTAAACATAGATGGGAAGAATAAAACTAAAGACATGCTTTATGTTGAAGGTATGAAACATAATCTCCTTAGTGTCAGCTAGATGTGTGATAGTGGATACAAGGTTGTTTTTAACTCATCAAGCTATAAAATAAGGAAAAATGGTAAGAAAATTGCTCAAGGAATAAGGATTGATAGTAATCTCTATAATGTATATGAAGTGGAAGGCCAAACATGTCTAATTAGCTAAGAAGATGAGAGTTGGTTGTGGCATAAAAGATTGGGACATGTAAATTTTGACAATCTTTTGAAGATAAACTCAAAAGGATTAGTCAGAGACATACCTAAGATTGTAAAGCCTAAAAATACCATCTATCAAGGATGCCAACAAGGAAAGAAAACAAAGTGTAAGTTTCCCAGAAAGGATTATTCAACTACAAAAACCTTGGAGATAATTCATACTTATCTTTGTGGTCCAATGAGGACAAGGGTGTTTCAAGGAGAAAGATATTTCATGTTGTTGATTGATGATTTTTCTAGAATGGCATGGGTCACATTTTTGAAGGAGAAGGTTGAAGCATTTGAAAAGTTTAAATGCTATAAGAAGCTAGTAGAAAATAAGACTGGGAGAAGAATAAAATGTGTCAGGTTGAACAGAGGTGGAGAATCTATGTCAAGTGAATTCATGGAATATTGTGAAGATCATGGAACCAAATGTTGGTATTCAACTCCAAGAACACCACAACGAAATGGTTTGGTAGACAGAAGAAACAAGATTGTGAAGGAGATGGATAGAGCCATGTTGAATGAGGTGTTGGAATCAAGGAACACTGAGAGGGGGGATGAATGAATGTTCAACAAGATTCAACAATATAATTTTGGTCATAAACTATATGCAACACATAAAAAGAAATAAAGATGCAAGCATATGAACAAGATAATCAAAGCACCATAACACCAAAAAATTTACATGGAAACCCTATTAGGGGAAAACCACGATGGAGATTAATCCACAATTTATACTCTATTAAAAGTATGAATAAAAGGGAATGCACTTGCATTCAGGCACACTGCCTAGAGCTCACTGCTCAAGAAAAAGAAGGCTCACTACCTTACAAGAAGTTTGTGATTACAACAAAAATTGAATTGAGAAGATAGCATCTACAAATTCTTGGATTCAGTTCCAATGAAGCACATGAAACATATTTTGGACCTTCTATCCAATTCGCACTTCTACTCTGCTCTACTACACAAAAACCTTCTACTGCACAAGTAAAAATTTACTCACAGATCTTCTAATGTACACTCATACAACTGCTCTACACTTTTTCACAAACACACATTCTCACCACACCATTCACACACCAAAATTAATTACCGATCTCATATATATATCTGCTAACAAAGATTTTATCGCTTCAAGTCAACTTTTAAAAAACATGAAATATTCTCCAATAGTCGGCTCAAATCATGAGCAATATTTAATGCACACCCACACAAGTTGGCTAAGACATAGCTGGAACCCAAAAAATATTCTCAAACTTAGAAACAATTAAACAACTACTCCTTATACGTTTGTGACATGCTACATTCATTGAGTCAGCCACAATGAACAAATAAATAGAAAATTATTCTACCGAATCTCTTAACTTGTGCACTGACTGCTGCAACACCATAAAACTTACCAATAAGGTAACATACATGCTCAAAAAACTTTCTTGGGGATCCACAACACAAAATTATGATCTAGTGAAACATATAGATCCACTATCTAACCAGATACCCTGTTCTTCATGCTTTATGTTGATAACACACTGTCTTCTACATTTCCTACCGATATAAGTAGATTCTAATCTATAGACCAAGATAATGAATTCAGTTTCCATCAATGAAAACAATAGAAGAAATAAACAATCTTCCCAAGCCATATGCCAATAATCTCCCCCTTTGGCATTGATGGCAACACTTAGTGAAAAATGACTAAGTGTCGGAATCAAAACTCAAATTTTCAAAACACAACAAAACATCACTCCCCTTTAGAATGGATAAAGCATTTTTCACTTCTCTCCTTCCCCTTTGACATCAATGACATATATTCTTTACTAAGCTCTCACTCCCCTTTTCAAAATTTTAAATTTGAAGTGCAACTGTTGCACAAATTAGAAAATTATTTTATACTTATCTTTTACTTCTGGAAGAAATGTATTCCAGACATCCACATCAATCCCAATAATGATTAACAAACTATTATTTTCTGATGTTTGGTTAACAATCTAGATAAGGGATTCTAGAATTGTAATTGCTTCTTCCAACCTTTCTCCTTTCTTTAGAATCTCAATTTGTTGCTCCAATCTACATTCAGTTAGATCCTTCACTTTCCAAAAAGTGTCCATAAGAGTGTTTCTGGAAAAGTGAACCTTTGCATGCTCATCATGCAACTCATGAATTATATTATTTACTACTCCATCCTAGTCCTGAAACATATTGTAGTCCTGACCAATTTTGATCAACTCACTCTCAATCTATTCCAGTTGTCCTTGTATTTTCCAACCACATGAGGCCACCAAAAAAAATAATTGTAGACCTTATTTTTTGAGTCAATGCATTGCCTTAACACATTCATTTTATTTTTCAGCTTGGTGAGAGACAACCTAAATTGCTCCTTCAGATGTAAAATTACTTCTTCCTCTATTTTGTCCAAAGGCATAGAGGACATAGCCTCCCTAATGCATGCAATCAATTCTTCTAGAATTACATTCTAAAAACTTTCCAATTCAATGTTGTTGTGCACAAAGTAATTTCCTAGAGTGTCCTTAATAACTTCTTTTTCATATGATGGTCCATCTAGCCATATGTCAGCAATATTTTGCATTCTATCTTCCTCCTGAACAATCTGCAATATCTTTGTCTTGAATAGAGTGCTTCTTCATCGCTTGCTTCTGCTATTAGCACATCTAGTTCTACTAATTCAGGTTCATCTCTAGGAATCTAATCATCAGAATCTTCATCCGGTATATCCACAATTACCTACTCTTTTCCTTTTCCTTCAAATTTTGGAGATTTGAGTCTGGGAGGAGTGTTATCTGCAATCTATCGAGCCCTTTTTTGTTTCTTCTCCACCTTACCAAAAGAGGACCCAACTTCAACTGCTCTTACCAGAAGGGAGATGCCAACTATTCCAAACTTTCCCAACAATTCTCTAAAGAAACTTTCATAAACTTGCTCACAATTTTCTAGAGCATTGAAATTTTTATAAATTTTCTTGCAAATAGGTTCATTTTCCTTCCATAACATGTTATCATTCTGAGGCAATCAATTCATAAAATACATCATAATTCATATAACTAGGGTACCAAACCTGAAGACATAGTCTGCAACTTTTGCCAATTGCACAGTTTTCATCAACTAATCCTTCAGCAATCCACATAGATCAAAGTCATCTTCCATTATCATTTTGTGATCAATAAATAATGTGCCTACCGAGGTTGCACCTTCCCTATTTCTGAAGAAAATTTTATATGAAATTCCATGTGCAATGTACCTTGTTATTGGATCTTTGATCATCAAAATTACTAGAGCCCTTTGATCTCCTATTACTCTAGTTAGGGTTTCAACTTCAATTTTCTGAATCGACTTCTTTTTTGGAACAACACCAATATTGCATAATCCTATTAGATTTCTGATTACCTCTTTTGAAATTTGATAGGTTTTATCCAGAGTAAGGATTTCATCATCCAATCTATTCAAGATAAACTAAACTACTTCTGCATTGATGAAATATGGAAACTCATTCCAAATTTCCAAATTCTGATGTTTTCCACCTTCAAGCCACTTCAATTCACTAGCTGGCAACAAATTTCTTACACCCCTGATCTTCCTACTACTATATTCATCCAAATTCACTATTCCTTTGATTTGCTTCATTTTACTTTCTATACCGAACAAAGTTTTGCTTTCGAGCACAAGATTAGGAATTCAACAAGCAATCAAAAATACCTGGTGAATTTGCCTCCAAATTTGCTTGACTCCTTTGAAATTTTGCTGTAGAGGCTCTCCTTTTCTTCTTCTTCAGTGCAAGGTGATAAATGAGGGTTCCAAACACCCCTATTATAACTTTTCACACCTAACCTTTTAGCTGCATTAAATACTTTTCCCTAAGAGTTCTAGTAACTTTGTTTTCTCAGACAGCAAGAGAAAAATTATCTGTAGACTTTCTACTTTTCATATTTCTACAAAAGCAATCACTGATGCATTTGTAAATTTCTATCATAGTTACTAACAATCTCCCGCATTCTGGTGCTAGCTACTGATAGGGGATCAAATGATTTTTCTTGAAAAATTCCCCCTAGGCCAAAGGCCTAAGATCAATTTTGGGAGGGATTACCAAAGGCTGCTTCCGATACGGGCGTATTTCCTTCATTAGATTCACTCTTCTTTACCCACATTTTTTACATTTGATCTCTTATCTCTTCCACATACAGTTTTCTTTTTCCTTTGTCATATTTCTATGAAATTCTTCCTCTATATACTGGACCTCTTCTATCCATGTTTCTATTCCTGTAGAATCTTGCAATGTGAGCAAGTCTGTTGCAATTGTAACACACCAGATTTCTATCTAGACCACTCATTCCACTAATTTCCTCTTGATCTACATTGATTAGCAACATGCCCAAATCTTCCACAGGTGTAGCATTTAACATTCCTTACATTGATAGGCATACTTATGCATTCAATTGACTTGTGACCAAACCTATTACAACTAAACCACTAACCGGGAAATGATGGACTACTTGAATTTATTTTACTTTTACACTGAGAATCCATGTGACCAAATTTATTGCAAACAAAGTAGTAATCATTAAACTTTTGAGCATTGGGTTGTCTTACCAGATATATTTTTCCTTTGTTCATTTGATTTCCTTGTTTGGAATCATTGTATTCAAATATGAAGCTTTCTCCTTCCTCATAGCCAAAACCTCTCTTGTCATTTGCATTCTTTTGTCCTTTAGTTAGCTCACCAAGCTTAGCAGAACTGATCCTAAACTTCTCCTTATACTCATTTGCAATAGTGAGTTCATCTCTTAGAATAACTATCTATCTTTCAAGCTCTTGTTCATTGTTTCTAGATTGTTGCAGTTCGATTTCCATCTAAATGAATCCACTGTTAACTTTGTTGCATTCCTCAGATTTTTCTTTTAAGGACTGGGCTAGATTTTCCTCATTCTTCTTTCTTTCTTCATCTCCTTATTTAGCTTCATCTCCATAGATTCCATCTCAAGTTGTTAAACTTCTATAAAGGAACCTTTCTCTGATACCAATTGTTGGACTTAGGGAACACTAAGAGGGGGTGAATCAGTGTTCAGCAAGATTCAACAATATAATTCTAATCATAAAATATTTGCAACACATAAAAAGAAATAAAGATGCAAGAATATGAACAAAATAATCAAAGCACCATAACACCAATATTTTTACGTGGAAACCTTGTTAGGGGAAAAACCACGATGGAGATTAATCCACAACTTATACTCTATTAAATGTATGAATAAAAGGTAATGCACTTACATTTAGGCACATTGCCTAGGGATCACTGCTCAAGAAAAATAACGCTCACTACCTTACAAGAAGTTTGTGATTACAAAAAAAAATGAACTGAGAAGGTAGCATCTAAAAATGTCTGAATTTAGTTCCAATGAAGCACATGAAATAGATTCTAGACCTTCTGTCCAATTCACACTTATGCTCTACTTTGCTACACAAAAACATTTTGTTGCACAAGCAAAAATTTACTCACAGATCTTCTAATGTATGCTCATACAACTACTATGCACTTTTTTGCACACACACCTTCTCACAACACCATTCACACACCAAAATGAATTACCGATCTCATATATATATCCGCTAACAAAGATTTCATTCCTTCAAGTTGGATTTTACAAAACATAAAATATTCTCCAATAGTTAGCTCAAATCATGAGCAATATTTAATGCACACCCACAGGAGTCAACTAAGACATAGCTGGGACCTAAAACAATATTCTCAAACTTAGAAACAATTAAACAACTACTCCTTATACATTCGTGACACACTACATTCATTGAGTCGGACACACTGAACAAATAAAAAGAATATTATTCTAGTGAATATCATAACTCATACACTGACTACTGAAACACCATAAAACTTCTATTTATTTTACAAATGGTATTTACTGATTTTGCTTAAATCAGGAAAAAGAAAAATGGGCTCTCAATTATCTCTGTCAGAAAAAGCATGTTTGATTTTGGTTATTCTTGACTACATTATGGGAATTTTGAAAACTTGGTTTATTGTTGGTATTTGGTGGAGATATGGGTTCTGTTCACTGATAAATATCCTTCCAATCTGACTTTGCAGTGAAGGTTTTATTGTCATTGTCTTTGATTTCAAAAATTTCTTTCTGCATTTCAGTTACTGAAGAAGTAAATGATGCCCTATTAGATTATGATTCTTGCAATAAGGGTTTGTGTCTTTCAATTGATGGGTAGTCATGCATTTTGAAAAATTTGTCTATTTCATTGTGGATTTATTTCATACATTTCAAAAAATGATGGTTTTCTGCATTATTTTTTTTGAAAATAGATTCAAATGGCTATTTTTTAGGGAAATGATATTACTTGATCTGGGTTTTGAAAAACTCTTGTAGTTTGAAAAGGGAGCATTGATTTATTCTTGTCAAAGTTTAATGCAACCTTCTATACAGGCATTACCCATGATTATTCACCATCTGCTAATCATCATTCTATTGGCTCATTTTCTAAAAACATTATGGGGGTTTTAGATTCCTTTCAAAACAAATTCTATGAAGATTTTTTTATTGGCAGTCCTATATTTGAAAATATATAAACACAGTGATTGATCACTGTGAGGATTCTGATGTGATTCTATGATATCATAACTTGCTGATTGTATCAAAAATGAAATTTTGGAAAAATCTCTGTAATTCAAAAAATGAAAATATGTTGCAGAGATTTAATGTAACCTTGATTTATTTAATATTTTAAGGATCCACAGAGTTGAGTCTTTAGGGTATTAGGTAGATTAAGAGTGTTGGGTTCTATGAGTTCACTTGGAAAAAGAGAGATCCTCTGATATCATTATTGTTCTAGAATTCATTAATGGGTTGATTCTCCTTGAGATTGATGTCTCTAAATGAGGGGTTGGTGCTCCTTGAGTGGGTGCTAAAAAATTAGGCTATAAGGCATTGTTAGCAGTGGATTTTGGAGATTAAGCCTGCAAGGCATTTCAGGAGTGGTTTTTCTTCCCAGAAGGGTTTTCCACTTGGAAAAATATTGTGTCTCTTTGTTCATTTGTGGTTTCACTGCTTTACTAAGTTATTAGTGCTTTGTTCATTGTTTGGTTATTACATTTCTCAATTCTATTTATGAATGATTACATTCAACTCATGAATACATTAATCATTGAAGTATTGAAAACAAATATGAGCTATGGTTTATTTTATGAAAAATGGTAAAATCTATTAAGACAATGATTCACCCCCCCTCTTAGTGTCATTTTCACTCCAAAAACTTGAGTATGATTATTACCAGCAGCAATGTATTTGGCCTCTGTAGTAGAAAAGGAAATGGCATTTTGCTTCTTGCTTAACCATGAAATTAGCTTCTTACCCAAGAAAAATGTTCCACCACTTGTAATTTTATACCATTCACATCTCCTACCAATCAACATCAGTAAAGGCACTCAAAGTAAGATCATCATCTTTAGGATACCATAGGCCAAGATCAACAGTTCCCTTCAAGTATCTGAAAATTATCTTCACAACAGTCACATAAAATTCCTTTGGATTAGCTTGAAATATTACAACAATACATACAACATTCATAATATTAGGCATAGTTTGAGTTAAATACAACAATCCACCAATCATCAATTTGTATCTTTTCTGATTTGCTTTGGGAGAATCATCTTCTATTTTCAACTTGCATCTGGTCACCATGGGTGTACTGACTAGCTTTGAATCTTCCATACTGAACTTCTTCAGCAATTCCTTCACATACTTGGACTGAGATATAAAAATTCCTTTATCTAACTGATTAATTTGCAATCCCAAAAATAATTTCATCTCACCAATCATATACATCTCAAATTCATTCTACATCTCATTAGCAAACTTCATGCAAAAACCATCATCTCCTCCAAAAATGATATCATCAACAAAGACTTCAACAATAAAATATTTATTATGATCAATATTGAAATACAAATTACTATCAACAATACCTTTTTTAAATCCAAGCTTCAACAAATACTTATCCAATCTTGTGTACCATTCTCTAGGGGCTTGCTTGAGTCCATACAATGATTTCTTTAACTGAAACACCATATCTTCCATATCATTCAACTGGAATCCATCAGTTTTCTCAGCATACATTTCTTCCAATTCACCATTTAGAAAAGCTGATTTGACATCCATCTGATAAACTTTATAGTTCTTCTGAGCAGCATAGGCAGGAAATAATCTTACAACTTCAATTCTAGCAATAGGGGAAAAGGTCTCTTCAAAATCAATTCCTTCCATATGTGAATATCCTTTACATACTAGTCTTGGTTTGTTTCTAACCACTTCACCTTCCTCATTCAGTTTGTTTCTAAAGACCCATTTAGTTCCAATGATATTCCCTTCCTTAGGTCTGGGAACAAGAATCCATGTATCATTCTCTTCGATCTATTTTAACTCTTCTTTCATTGCTTCATCCCAATGTTCATCTTTACATGCTTCATTCACACTAGTAGGCCCAATATTTGAAATTAAGCAACACTCTTCTGAAATCTTTCTCCTAGTGTGGACACCTTTTTTATTATCACCTATAATATAATCTTCTGAATGATTCAGTCTTACATACCTTGAAGTCTTCTTAAGATGTTCTTCAATTTCAGGCTCTTCTAATCTCTCTTTTTCTCTTTCACCAATATATCCTTCTTCATTTTCTTGATTTACTGGATTGATTTGCACTTGATTTGTAGGCTGATCTTGCTTTCCTTGGTTTGTACTATCATCCTAATCATTAGAGTAATATCCAAAGGTTCTGGATGGTGTACCTAAGTCTTCATCAACCTTGAGATTTGCACTTTCAACCATTTTCTTTAATATTTTATTGTAACACTGGTAGGCATTGCTTTTAGTAGAATAACCCAAAAAGATACCTTCATCACTCCTAGCATAAAAATCTCCTATGTATTCATCTCTCTTAATATAACATTTTCTTCCAAATATCTTGAAGTATTTAATAGTAGGATTTTGACTAGTCCATAGCTCAAAAGGGGTCTTACCAGTATCACCTTTGATTTGTACCCAGTTGAGTGTGTACACAACAGTACTCACAACTTCTCTCTAGTAGATATGAGGGAAATTTCCTTCCAACATCATTGTTCTAGTAGCATATTCCACTGTTTTTGTCTTCCTTTCCATAACTCCATTTTGCTGAGGGGTCCGCAGTGCAAATAATTGTCTCTTTATTCCATGTTCTCCACAAAAAGAAGTAAATTCACTAGAAGTGAATTCACCACCTCTATTTGATCTCAGACATTTAATCTTCAAACTTGTCTTTGTCTCATGTTGATGGGTGTTTTATGCACTTCTCAACACAGGAAGTGCATAGGTGCACTACCTCTCTTGAAAGGAGACTTTCAACAAGTTGCTAAAAATCACCCCAAGGTCTCTCAGGTGTCAGGTCTTGACAGTGCTTGGAATATCTCAATTTTTTTATGTGATTTTGTTGGAATCACAAGGCGGACTTACAAATGAGTTACAAAGCATGAGAAGTTGGATCTACAAATGGAGTTATTAAGATGGGAGAGTTGCTGTGCGTTTGCTGTAGGTTCAAACAATAGTCTGGAAATCCATTTTATCATTGGATTTAGCTTCACAATGTGCAATGAACCTTGCCTAAGGTAACTATTAAAAAAAAGGAAAAAAGGGAAGGGAAGAGAGAAGGTTCCTAGATCTAAAACTACGAATGAACAGTGATCATGGAGGCTGCTATAGTAGACAGGCTTCCTAAACTAAGTTTTTCTTGACCAAGAGAAACCTATAGCTATACAAAACTAGTGCAATCTTCTGAGGTTTGCTGATTTTCAAATTACACATACACATCATGAACATGCAATTGAACTAGGTTGAAACAATGACATAAAGAAGCCTAGGCTAACTTTGCACAATAGCTTGTCATCAACAAGTGCTAAAAGTATGGGTTGAAAGCTCATCAAATACTATAATAGCAACACCATCATGACAACCATTCAAGAAAAATAATACTAAAACTAACATGGAAGGTAGAACCATGCATGCAAGATGAGAAAAATCAAAGAGAACATCCATAAAATCATGCAATGTTGTCTTCTATTGCTGTAAATGCTTTTTACAATAGCTCTCTAACCTTTTACAAATGAGGGGAAGACCCTTATTTATAGTTTTCCAAAGCCCGAATGAATGAATAGGATTGAATTACATTGTTTGGCCTAGATTTGATTACATTAGGGTTTCACCTACCCCCCATTATCTAGTAATTTAAAATACATCTTTTGTCTTTTCCTTGTTTTGTCTTGTAGTGGCCAGTCACTGTAGCAATTTTGTCTTCTTGCTGATTTCCCTTTTCACTGTAGCTGAAATTTCCTGAAAGCTACTCCTTGCTTGATGGACTTGAAACATTCTTTATTGGATCAAATGGGCCTGTTGACGATTGGCCTCGATGGATTGGTTGCCCCTAATTCGGGTAGATAGCTCCTTAAAGATCATCATCATCTAGTGGAAAGTAGGAAAACTCCCCAATGGGCCTCCACGATAGATCTACAACAAGCTTTGTAAATCCTACATACACAAAACATTAAAAGGTCATAATATTCATATTTGGAGCTCATTTATACCATGAACATAAATGCAGGTTCAAGGATGCTGGCTCCCCCTAGGGCGGAAGGATGGAAAAATGCCAATGGAGGGACAACAACCCAGAAGGTAGGTTCTGGATGATGGAAGGATGACAAACAATGAAAGGATAACAAAATGAAAATGGAGGGATGGTGGCCTGGAAGGATCCAGACAATGCAAGGATGGTCGACGGAAGGCAAATGACAAATGACAAATAGCCTTCTGGAGGGGTGGACTTGGAAGGCCTGAAGGACAACAGACAGAAGGAAGAAGTGATTCAAACAGCCGGCAGATAGTGGACGACAAACAAAATTTTGAAGGGGCAGACCCGGAAGGCTAGAAGGACAGTGGGTGGAAGATGGAAGGAAAATGACCAACGATGGACAACATTCTGAAAGGGCAGACCCAAAAGCTTGAAAGGACAACAAATAAAGGATGGGAGGAAAACGACTGACAACGAACATCATTCCTAAGGGGCTGACCCATAAGCCTTGAAGGACAACCGACATAAGGTGGAAGGTGTTGATGGTGTTTTCTGCACAGTAACAACTCATACATAATATAATATCCTATCTCACTTAATAGGTAAATCTCTATCAACAAGCCTCAAGAGATAACCCCAAGGTATTTAATGTCAGGTCTTGACAATGCATAAACAACTTAGTGATAAATGTGAAAATGTTGGTAATCACAAAGGGACCTTACTCCAAGAAAACTACTGAATCAAAATTTATCAGATCTGACAATATAATGATACTTCAATCCTAGATTTAACCCAATAATCAAATAAATAGAAAAAGATAAGGGTTTCAAAGAGATTTCTAAATTGATACTATACCTAAGATTAACAATGAAAGTGACCAACACTCGGAATGGACCAATCCCTCAAAACTGATCTGTACTTGACCCAGATGAATCTGCAATCTTATAAAAAATAGTGCAATCTTCTAAGGTGTTAAGATTTTCAAATCATGAACATTCATTCAAACAACCCTATTGCGGTTGAAATGAATAAACCTTCATAATCGAAATTAAGCACAAGGAATATGAACAGTCCAGGCTAACTTTGCAAAGCAACTAACAATCAGTTGGTTGCAAAAAGTATGGACTGAGAGATTGCTACAACATTCAAGTATCATATCACAAAAATTATTAAATCAAATATAATATAAATATTAAACTCCTCAAAGCAATTTTAAAGATAGAAGAACAAGAACCATGCAAGACAGAAGAATACAAGTATGGCACCAAATCACAATGTCATTATCTGCATTCGAATTATCCACTGTAGCAACAATTGCAACTTTTGTTACAATATTTGCTTGAGAGCAACTATTTTCTAACCCTAGCTCTACTTAATTCTCTTCTAACTACCTTGCTCTATTCTACTTTTATCTTCTAAATTCTTAACGAACTTTCTAACTATCTCCCTTTCAAATGAGGCGACATGCCAAATATATAGAATCCCCCCAGAAAACCCGTCGGCCCAGCAAGAGTTCACAACATTAACGGCACAACTCGGCCAAGAGAAACCCAAAATTAGTCAAACAAGCATTAAACGCACGTTCCATCCAATTTGGCATGGGATCCACAATACAGGTCGGACCAATGCACGGGAAGATAATAGGGAAGTACAAATTGCGCTGCAGCCTATCATTATCTCTCTTCCCTATTATCCCTATTCTGACCCAACATTTCATGAACCTTCAGAAGCATCCCATCCAAGTCAACTACTAGCAGCAAAGGAAAAACCCTAAGTCGATTTGCAATGGATGCAATCTCTTCTCTTGACCATTTGACCAACTTATCCCAATCCACCTTATATGTCATATGCTTATCAATAACTGCGAGGTAGGTGGCCACATCATCCAACCGGTGTTCAGAAATAGAAACATCATCAAGTGGTGCATACACATCATTCCACCACTCCCTCAACTGTTCCAGGCTCAAGTACTTGGGCGCAATCTTCCTTCTTCCCATCATAATTTCAAAGAAGGCAATGGAACCACTGTAGACCCCAGTTAGGGTGTCATCAATTTGCTTCCTTTGTTTGTAAATATTTTTTAAGAATTTCTGCCTGATTTGCAGTGCCTCATACCACTCCCATGGTTCGACAACTCTGAAGGAAGGAAGGATTTTGTCACCTACTAATCTATCCTTGGTGTACTCCATGATAGTTCAGGTTTTCTGTAGAAGGAGATTTGTGTCCCCTTTATCTTGTGCTAACACCTGCTTCATCCAATCAATCATCCTTGCAACATCCTTCCCTGTTGACATGATCTCCTTAATGGCCCCATCACCCTTTATTTGCACCCCTTTCGAGCAATTCACTGTGGAGAGATTTGAAGCCTTCATCTTTTCTAGCTCTGTGATGGTCTCTTGAGTTAGAGGATTTGTAGCAGAGGAAGAAGGGTTAATGGACTACAATGGTTTCATTAATTCCTCCAAGAATTTCTTGAGATTTTCATTTTCTTTCTTTAGCTCTTGCCTGGTCTTCATTTCCTTCCTCAATCTACTCATAATAACTGCACTGGAGTCTGGTAGTCCTCAATATCCTACTCAATGGATGTAGGCCCAAGATTGACAGTCTGAACATTGTAATCTTCTCCATCCACATCATCTCTATTTTTATCTAGAGCAGGGGTTGCAACGTGAACAACCTTGTTATGCACCTCATTTCTTTGAACCCTCGAGATCACTCTAGCCTTATTTTTACCTTTTTATTTTCCAGTCTTGGCTAGTAGTGCATCCCAATTTGGTGGTGTGTCCTCCACCACTACCTGTTTCCTCTTTATTTCTCTATCAAGCCATTCTAGAATGGTAGGCTACAACTGCACTTGGTTCTGCCCTACTCCTTGTTGATCTCCTACTATCTCCTCACCTAAATTCTGTTTCTCAGGAGCCTCATCCTTATTCATTTTATCTTTGATGTGTTCTTCCTCATGTTTAGGAGATGGGACTTTTACTATTTCTTCTTCCCTTGGAGAAGATACAACTTCTTCATTTGTGACTGGAGATCCTGCATATGCAACCAAGGGAGATTGCATTACCTTTTCAAACTCAGCCTCTGCACTGTAAAGTTCCCCTTCATGGAACTCCTCACCTTTAGTATCTAGATGATCTTCAACATCCTCTAACTCATCTTTTTTTCTTTGAGCTTCATGAGTGGTAGGAACATCATCATGCTACTCCTCATGAGAAAGAGGGAGATCTACTTTAGGCACACTACCCTTAGGAGAAGGAGTCCTAGACCTCCTTGTATACACCTTGTCCCTCTCCTCTGAACTTTCAACATTTATCACTAGTGGGGGAATCACTTCTTCTCCTACCTTGGAGCTAGCCTTCTCTGATAATTTTACAATTCTTTTCCTCTTAGGCACAGAGGCATCAGCCTTAGGACTCTGCTCAGACTTCTTATTCCTTGTCCTCTTCTTGGCCTTTGGATTTCTCTGTTTCTTTGCTTCTTGGGCCTCTGTTTCTTGAACACCTTTTACCTTGACCTTGAAAGGAGAACCCAACTTACCCTTGCCCTTAGGATCCTACTCAGTATATTCTTCAGAGGTGGAGTGGGGATCCAAATCTCCCATTATCACATAAGTGCATTGTACACCATTATTTTCCAGCTCCCATAGCTTGTGCTTTAGCCACATCTTGGTAACTTTGATAACTGGATCCATCAATTGTTTCAATTCTATCTTTTCCTCCTCCAACCAATCCACATCACCAATTGGCCTATCCTTTACCGCTTCATAGGTATGATCCTGAATTAGGTTTTTGTCATCCTCCAATTGATTAGGAACTACCTTTACATTATACAATTGAACTGACTCAACTGGAAGCTGGGATAATTTATTCTTTCTAACCTCATACTCATCACCATAGTTGGCCCAGTAGTCTTCCAAGTTCAGCTTATGGCTAAATTCCTTACTGGTCTTCTTCTGGGCTTCTCCTATAATATCAAACCTTGATCTCTCAGAGTGAAAAGATAGACCAAAGGTATTTATTTCTTCCTCTGAAGCCTGGGTAGAAATAATGGAAGGACATGCCTCTCCAGTGCCAATCCTTAAGGGAAAATCCCCACCAAATCCTTTCTTATGTTTTTCTTTCTTGACAATAGCATCAAAGTCACAAATATTTATAGTGACTTCCAACAATATAATGTGATTAGTGGGATACCTTGAAAGTCTATATGGGGCCCCTTGGTAGCCATCAATTCGAATGTAGGAGAAGGTTGGAAATTCTATAAACCAAGCTCCATACTTCTTGATGAGATCCTTGGCTTCATCTAAAATTCTGACATGCTATGCTTCCTGAAGCATTTTACTGATATACATGGTAAATGCATCATTGGCCCTCCTATAGTTTGAATTTCACAAATGCAATTGAGGGAAAAATTCATAAATGACATCCTACCCAAAAATTCCCTTTGTATCCAATCCTTTGTATGGATGGAATCTTGCAAGCGCATAGACCAGATATGAAATCATTGTGAAAGTCTTGGTCTGCAACACATTGGATAACTGTTCATGGAGTACTCTGCTAATCAAACCAGCCTAATGATAATCAATCAATTCTTGCTCCATCCTCACAATGGCATGGCACATCCAATTCTCAAACACTCCTGCACTCTGCAATCCAACCACCCTGCTGAGTAGTGTAATAGCATCATAGTACTCCTTCTTGAACTTTTCCCTGAATAGCTATTTGGGCAGTTTGGAATAGTGTGACTTAGGCTTTTCCAACCAAGAGTTGATGAATTGCTGAGATTTAACAGTTTGCTCATCGTAGAATTCTTTGGCGGACCCCGTGTCGAATGCTACCACGTGAGACCTGTTTGGCATATCAAAAGTCTAAGCAATAGAGACAGGGTTGAGGTTTCCTATGAGTCTTCCTTGAGGACTTATAATCTTTTGTGTACCACAGTCATAATGTCAGGCACATTCAAGGACAAGCTCATAACACTGCACTATTGAAGGTAAACTAGGAACATGTGCCAAACTTGACTCTTTCATACTTCGGGCCACCAAAGGAAGATCTTTAGCGGCCATTCTTTCTTTGAACTCATCATAGTTCCATTGTCCAACGTTTGTATCAATTACCTCCGACCAAACCGATGTGATCTTTCTCTCAGGAATCTTTCTCTTAACGTCCATTTTGATCCTTTCTGCTTCAAACACGAAGGATCCTTCTAGTACCTTACTCAATTCAGCCTGCATCCATCAAGAAAATCACAATAAAACCCACAGGAGAGCAAGGTAAATTCATCAATACATCATTAGAATGAATCACATTTAGCCAAAGTGGTATTAAATCTCATATGAAATGATCACAACAAATTTCTGGTTTCAAGACCATCTGCAGAATTTGAGCCAAAGAGGAATTTCGGGAAATTTAAGACTGGTTGGATTCCAACGGGATAACCATAAAACACCTACTTAACCATTAAACTTGATCATAATCAATCAATAAGTCACATGGGAAATCCAAATATGACATGAAATAATCATCAAAAGGATCACAAATTATAAACAAATCTAATTATCTCACGTTCTTTTACATTTCAGCAAAGTTTGGGAAAATCTGTGAGGGACGGATTATCGCGAAGAACTAACCAGAAAGGAGACCTCAGAAAATTAGAGGGACACCGGATTTTGGAGAAATCCGAACTCGACAAAATTCTGTGGATAGGGAAAAACTCCAAACCAATTGGTGAAAAAGCATGCACCTCGACCAAGAAAATTTCATTCGAAATGAGGTCACACCGAGTGGGGCATGTCTTGCTGACCAACGATGAGGAAATTCATGTCTAAGAGAGACTTTCTCTTCTAGGTGAAGTCACAATGAATCCCTCCTGTCTCATCGACCATCAGAGTTTAAGCAATCACTTTGGTGAAATTAAAGTTTATCTTAATGATGTCTCAGCAAACCTGCAGAGTCTGGCCAAACGTCGATGTAACAAACATATCGATATGACTAGCGGGTAGTCAGGGTAGGGTCTTAGCGAATGACTCTGGTCCTACCGACAGAACAAAAAATATTTTATCGATGTGAGAAATATATTGTCATGGTGACCTAATATGAACCTAAGAAATTTTTCAGTGCAACATCCCACAGATAGGGGGGAGTCTCATCGAAGCAAATGGAGGTTTTGGCGATAGGTCTTGAATTCAGCTAGAGGTCTCAATGACTTTGTAATGTTTCACCGACATGGGGCTTATTCAGTTCAACCTCTGGCTGATGACATGTGGTCTCCCCAAAAAAGGTCAAAGCTCAGAAAGAGAGGAAGAGCTCATTATGAAGTCCCGACAATTATTGGTAGTCTCATCGAAAGGGAAGGTCTCAGCAAGAGTTGCAAGCTCGCCGAAAGGTTTCACGAAACAAGTAGGGTCTCCTCGACTGAAATAAAGGGAGCTCGATGAATTATCATGAAGAACTAAGCAATAACTTTGACCAGATTAAAGTTTATCTTAATGATGTCTTAGCAAACCTGCAGAGTCTAGTCGAACGTCGATGTAACAAGCATATCGATATGACTAGCGAGTAGTCGGGGTAGGGTCTTGGCGAATGACTCTGGTCCTACCAACATAACACAAAAGATTTTATCGGTGTGAGAAAGATATTGTCACGGTGACCAAATATGAACCTAAGAAATTTTTTGGTGCAACATCCCGCTGACAGGGGGAGTATCATCAAAGCAAATGGAGGTTTCGGCGATAGGTCTCAAATTTGGCTACAGGTCTCAACAACTTCGTAATGTTTCGTTGACATGGGGCTTATTCGATACAGCCTCTGGTCGATAACATGTGGTCTCCTTGAAAAAGGTTAGAGCTCACCAAGAGAGGAAGAGCTCATTATGAAGTCCTGGTGACTGTTGGTAGTCTTAGCAAAAGCAAAGGTCTTGGCAAGAGTTGTGAGCTCACCGAAAGGTCTCATCGAGCAAGTAGGGTCTCCCCAACTGAAATAAAGGGAGCTCAACGAGAGTGGAATACACTTGGTGAAAGGTATTTCCAAAGGTGAAGGTCCCAGCGAAGGTAGAAAATAACATCGATATGACCAATGAAGCCCACTATGACCTCTTTCCAACTAGGGCTTGTGTTGCCGACGGTGTATAAGGAAATGCATGTCGAAGAGAGACTTCTTCTCGAGGTGAGGTCTCAGTGATCAAATATGAACTTAGGTAGGCTTCCTAGTGGAATACAAGGTAATCGATATGACATCTCCCTAGATTTGAAGGGTCACAGCGAAGAAAATTTGGGAGGGATGGATTATCTCGGACTGTGACGCCGAGTTACGATTTAACCCAAACACCAAGTCAATCATAAATTTCAAAAGTTTTAGCTCAGGACAAGCCAGGGATGGACCTTTCATGGATTTTCTTTACATTCTAGGTCAATTTTAAGATGAAATAACCCGACATGGCAATGCCCTAGGTTAAAAAACCCTATTCATTAGCCACTAGTGCACAGGCAAGCTCAGAATTCAGTTGTTTCAACTGCTAAGTCGTTACTAGGGTTTACTAATTATTCTCAGGCAAGATTCATCAAAATGCAGATAGAAAAATGAGCTCAAAACTCACCTAGGAGATGAAAAATGATGCAATACTGAACAACCCTAGCATGAAATGATCAAATATTCAGGAATTCAAGTCCCAGAAGCTCTTATAATATCAACATGCCATCCATAATTCTCAATCAAAGGCAAGGAAAATAAAAACATACCATTGTGACACGGGAATCGATCTCAGAAGCAGGAAATGTGAGGCCCAATGGCGTCCACAAAGAACAGATGCAGGAATGCATGAGAAATTTCCACTAAATTGATCATTTCAAACCCAAACACCTCAAAATGATTCAATCAATCGCAAGAAAGCACTCTTCAACTCAAACGATGGAAAATAGTAAGCGTGATGGCACAAAAGATCCCAGAAATCAAGTTAAATACATCTTTCAAAGCATGCACGAAGCCATTAATGCAATTGATAGGACAGTTAGAGAACTTGGGAATCCAATAACATAGTGAAATCTAAGAAAATATGGCCCACACGGAAATCTGCAAAGACTGAAAATCCCCGAACAACAGGATCCAGCCAGAGTCCAAGCAGGATCCTGGAAAATCCGACTAGGGTGGAAAATCCCGAATCTGAGTAAAAGCCAAAAATTCATCTAGAACTTTGGATTTTCAATGAATAACCTGGGGAACACTTAGGCAACCAAAAATAATCCTTTAAGCACATGCCTAAAGTAGGATAACACCTCAAAATGAAAGGGCCAGAAGACCAAAACCAAAGCAAAAGATGGTCCCTACTTTCAGCAGGGCGTGTGTGTGAAAACTGCACAACAAATGGCGACTTCTGCTGGGGAAATGCTCCAAAGCATTTGATGACGAATAGGAATCGAGAACCCAAAATCTCTGGTTTCAATCTCACCATCAAACAAACAAATTAGAATGCAAAGATTAAAGAATTAGAACCAGAGGAGAGACCAAACCTTCCATAAGTTTAAAATCCAAGTGTGTGCATATGAGTTCATTTCCCTCCTTAAGCTACTACAGAAACCAAGCTCAGTCAAGTCAGGCTACGTAAGGATTCTAACTTCAAAAGAAACCTAGATAGGGCCTCACTGCGAGTCAGGCGTCCATAGCCCCAACGAGGTTATCGCTGTGACTCTCCTGAACATAGCTCTACTACCAGACAGGCGTCAATAGCCCCAGTAGAGATATTTAGGTACCCTTGATAAGCTGAATTTATTCTCTTGATATTCAATATTTTAGTTTTCTTTCTTTTGATATTCTTTATATGTCACTTTCATTTCAACTTGTGAACAATGAAGCTCACACTCAAGGCTGAGAACCACAGTGGCATTGAAGCAGAAATAGGATTTTTCACCTGACAAAACTTCACAAGGATTCCTCTAGTAACATCAGGATTCTTAAGATATAGGAGATATAATATTTTCAGAATACTTCAAATTCAAATCAAAACCAGTCATCCATCTATAAATCAAACATTTAGGCTACTGGCGATAGCAAAGATTTCAAGCGTCCTTTCAAGATACAAGACTACAATTCACCAACAAAATACTTAGAACAATCCTAGATAATGATACATTTTCCATGCAGGTGCAACACATCCCAGCGAAAATAGAGAAAACCCCAAAAGCAAGAGCAAAACAAAAACAAACCAAACCCAAAAGCAACCTACACTAACCAAAACAAATAAAAGCAAAGTAGAAAGGAAAACCTAATCTAACTATATACAAGACCGGAGCTGAAAACAACTCCAAATTGGAAATAATGCTTCAAATACTACCATTGAAAGGTAGCGGGATATCCTCTCCAGTGAGAGTTTTCAAATGGAAAGCATTATCTCCAAGAATCTCTAAAATATGGTAAGGTCCAAGCCAAAGTTTATCAAATTTTCCATGCTCTTCCTTACAGTCATGGGCTTTATCCCAGTAAAGAACCAAGTCAAAAATCCTAAAAGCTTTAAACTTGGCTCTTTTATCAAACCATCTTTTGACAACCCCTTGATGTTTAGCAAAGTTTTCTAGGGCTTCGTCCCTCTTTTCCTCAAGGTGTAACAATTCAGCAAGTCTAGCCTCACTTTTATCTCCCTCATCATAATAATCATTAATGAACTACAAGGTGGGGATCTTTAACTGAATGGGAAACATAGGCTCTAATCCATAAACCAGATGGTAGGGTGATATTCTTATGGAGGTCTTATGTCTTGTGCGATCCTCCCAAAGAGAAAATCTAAGTTGGGTATGCCAGTCTTTCAGATTTCTTTCTAACTATTTGCAAATAATAGTCAGAAGATTTTTGTTAGATGATTCAGCTAAACCATTACCCTGAGGATAATAGTTGGAGGAAAACTTAATGATAATCCCATGATCAAAATCCCAATTAGAAAACTTTAACAGTGAAAACATAGGACCATTATCACAAACCAAAGACATAGGACATCCAAAATTATTAATGATATTTGATTCGATGAAGTTAATTACCACCTGTGAAGTGCATTGCTTGCAAGAAAGGGCCTCAGTCCATCTTGTAAAATAATTAGTGACAGTAAGGATATACCTGTGTCCTATAGAGGAAGGTGGGTTGATGGGACCTATGAAGTCCATCCCCCACTGTGCGAAAGGTTTTACCTCAAAGATTGGCTGGAGTGGGAGTGCGGCATACTTCTCTCTAGTGGCTGCAGTCTGACACACATGAAAAGTTCTGATGTGGTTGTGTATATCTTCGAATAGTGTAGGCCAATTGTAACCAGCTCTGAGAATCTAGTTCACTGTAGAAGGTGCTGATCCATGGCCTATACCGTATCTGTCATGAAATTCCAACATAACTCTTTCATATTCTGTCTTTCCTAGGCATCTTAAGTACACACCCTCATAATTTTTCTTATACAGGACAACTCCTTTTAGCATGAAACTGTCACTCTTTAAGCGCAATTCCCTTCTTTGTACTGAATTAAGATGATCAGGGCATCTCTGAGTTAGAAGATAATGAACAATATCATTATACCACTCGCCAGGGGAGACATGATCCAAGTTATAATTCTGAGCTGTAAGGTCAGGGCCAGTCTCCACCATCATCTTTGTAAGTCCTTGCCCTCTTACCAGCTTCATGGGATGAATCTTAATATCATACTTCTGTAGCATATTTACCCACTTGGCTCTACATTCCCCCAGCTCATTCTGCATCAATAACAACTTAACTGCAGGATCAGGAACTATAGCAAATATTTTATTTCTAAGGACATAATGCCTGAATTTCTTTACTACTCTAACCAAAGCATAGGCTTTCTTTTCCACACTTGGATATCTCAGCTCTGCATCTTTCAATGGTACACTCATGAATGCTATGGGATGCTCATTTCCTTGATCCGACTTTTGAGTTAACATAGCAACACAGGAATGATAAGAGGCAAACGAATATATATAGAATGGTTTAGCATAGTCCAGACTTACCAAAATAGGAGCTTCAATAATAGCCCTCTTTATCTCTGCAAATGAATCTTTTTCCTCTACACTCCATTCAACTTTGGCCTCCTGCTTTAACATTGCGTTCAGTGGCTTAACTATCTCTGCGAACCCAGTGATGAAATTCCTCACAAAGTTGATCTTTCCAAAGAATGATTTCATTTCTTTTTTATTGGCAGGCGGTGGAATCTTAAGAATGGCTTCTATACATTATGGATCAATGGAAATTCCCTTTTTAGAGAGAACATGCCCCAACAATTTACCTTCTATCACTCCAAAGATGCATTTCTTTGGATTGACAGATATCCCACACTCTCTACATTTCTGAAAAAATTTGCATAAATCTAAGATATGATCACCTCTCTTCTTGGAAAAGACCATTAGATCATCCATGTAGATGATTATGCACTTACCAATGATGTATTTAAAGGAAATTTCCATTTCTCTCTGGAATGTAGCTCCAACATTAATCAAGCCAAAGGGCATCCTCCTGTAAGAAAAAGTGCCCCACTTGGTGGTGAAAGCAGTCTTGTGTTTGTCCTCGTACTGCACCATAACTTGGTTGTATCTTGAATAACCATCCAAGAAGGATATCATCTGAGTTACATTGACAATCTGGAGCACTTCATCCAATGAGGGCACTAGATAATTATCCTTCTCCAATGCCCTGTTTAGGTTCTTGAAATATACACATAATCATATTTCACCATTTTTCTTTCACACTGGAACTAGGTTTGCAACCTAAGTAGAATGTCTGACTAAGAATATTATCCATGCAGACAACAGTTTATGTACTTCCTTCTATATTATGGGTTCCAATAAAGCATTGATGGGCCTTTGCCTCTGTCTAAAAGGCTTTACTCCTAGATTGAGAGGAATAGTATGGGTTATGATTGATGTATCATAAGTATTTAAGTCTTCATAACTCCAGACTATCACATCTGGATATTTATGTAGTGCATTAATGATTCCTTTCCTTTCCTTAGGAGTGCATACTTTACCAATAAAGACATTTTTGACATCCTCCTGAGATCCCATGTTGAATTTATCATACTGTCCACTAATGGACTCTTTCCTAGTATCTTGCTCTTGAACTATGATCTTGTCCAGATCAAAGATCTTCTCTAATTGCACCATTCCCCTGGGAATAGTATTGGTCTTCAAATTAATTACCCCTTCAAGGTCCAACTCTGCTTCTTGGAGCTCGGCTTCATCAATGATTTGAGAAACAAAAACATTTGTACTTGTGATAAAATCTAGAATATGCTTATCGTCCTCAAATACCTAAAATTTGGTGATATTATTGGGTACTGAGGGTACTGGGGTCAGCTCCACTGTAAACTTCTTTAGTCTAGAAAGGGACAAAGGTTGCAATGTACTGGCTACCTGGGCCAAGGAGTTAGCTGTCTAGTTCTTATTTCATGGAATTAACTAAATGTTGAAGGCATCGAATCCTTCAATAAAGTCCCATACTATGTTTCTATAGTTGGTCATTCTTCTATTATGGTAGGAGTATTTCCTTCTAACTTGCTTGACTACTAACTCAGAATCTCCAAAAACTTGCAAGATTTTAACTTTTTTCTTCAATGCCATTAACAGTCCATGCACCAGGGCTTCATATTCTGCAACATTATTCATACAGTGGAATTGAAGTCTATGAGCAGAAAAAAATGTCTTACCTATTGGGCTAATTAGCTCAAAGCCTACCCCAACTCTTTGCTTTGATTTGGACCCATCGAACCTTAAAGTCCAACAACCGGCATCTGCAGAGTTTCCTACTTTTTCACTTGCATTGTTACTACTAGATGGCTCTTCAGAAGGAACTACTCTTTTCCCTTTGGGATCTTCTAAGACATCTTGGATATTAATTCTGACTATAGGAGAGGGGTTGATACACTTATGTATTTTTTCCACCGCAGCCTGGCATAAACAACAATCCAGTTCTGAATGAGAGGCATTATGCACCCTACACCAATTAGGCAAGAGTATTTCTCTGAAGTTCATTCCTCTTCCCAACTGAACTTGATCTTTGATGCATTTCTAAATGAACTCTTGAAAATTATCTAGCAAACCAAGTTGACTATCCTCCAGCTCATTATTATTTTCAATTGGTTCATAATTGTCCTTAACTAGTTCCACTAGGGCTTCAGTACCACTAGACACTGCCATGAGGCCATTAGATATTGTATGCAACATGAGGACCTCCTCCATATCTGGTTCTTCAAGAGGAGAAACAAGCATATAGTTACCCATACTTACTTCTGATACCAAAATTTTAGTAGAAGTTTTTTGATATTTTGTAATCATGTACTTCATCTGGGGTTCTCTTTCAATCCTAATCTGGTTTGGCACTCCCTTCTAGGGAAGCCACATGTGGGAATGATCGGTCGAGACATATCCATTCAAGGCCCTAGTAAAGTCGCTTCCCAGAATTAGGCCATAAGCGTCAGGTATGTTAGCTACCTGTATATTGATAATCTGCTGAATCTTAGGATCAGAGGCAACTTGCATATGAATCATATTTAGTTCTCCTACAACATTGACTTCAGTCCTATCTAGTTGTGTGACTTTCTTCTGGGAATTAGTAGGGGTGATACCCATAGCTCTACATACGCCCAAAGCCATAACATTGGTTGAAGCACCAGAATCCAATAGACAATTATACAGATTCTTATCAAATATTCGAATAGAAATAAAAAATGGAGGTGTGTCTGTCTTCCCTTGAAACAGAGTTAAGGGGGTATCTACTTGAGCAACTTGAGATTCATCCTTCTCTTTCCTAGTATCTCTAGGGGGCCTATGGACTTGATCATGAGTCTGATTTTGTCTTCCTACTGACTGAGAACCAAATAATCTATTGACACTCTTGCTAACTGATTTATCTTGTGACATGAAATTTGCATTATAAGATCCTAAGATTGCATTTCTAATAGATGGGACCCTTAATAAATTGAATGCAAATAGATTTACCTTCAATTTTAAGAGTTCTTCAGCAACATATGTGGCCAATTGTTCTTCATTTAAATGAGTAGGAGTCTCCCTCGAGTATTCCACCATCTTTTCTTTATTTGCATTAGCATTTCTCCCTTTTGGTACATCAACATGTCCTGGATCTTGAGATAAATATTTCTTGGATATCTGAGGCAGTGATGGATTATTGCTAGCATTAAGGTCTAGAGGTGTATTGAAATTATTTGATGGAATGGAAGTAGTAAATGGGCCTCCAACCTGTGGGTGCCTATGTGACAATTCTCTCAAGTCGTACTTCTTGACAGGTCTCTGGAAGGTTTGCACTTCTTCAACATAAGCCTATCTTCATCTCTGGGACCATTATCAATTACTGAACTCTCATCAAATAGCTGTGTCATTTCATCTCCATTGCATACCTGGTCTGCTTCTTCCTCCAACTGGTCAGATTCTTCTTCAAGTACATTCTCCTCACTCTGCGGAAAAGAGGCATGGTTCAGCACCAACACCGATGAATCATAGGAATAGAAGGTACAATTTCCTGACCGCTTGCATTGTTCTCCACTTCGAGGCTGCTGTCTGGAATTCCTGACAGTCTAACTCAGAATGCTGACTCATTTTGTGGAGCCTACACCACCTTGATAAAGCAGCCTCAGCTAGATATACACCGCTAGGAGGCTTCTCTTAGTTAACTGGTTGATTGGTAGACTGATTGACAAGTTGACTAACTGGTTGATCCAATGGGGTGGGGACTCCATTATTAGGCCCTGTGTTCCAAGTCTTATTCTATCCTGATTGCTGCCTTCTCTCGAATCCTTTTCCACCACCTCTGTCAAAGTTCTGGCTCGAGGGTTGTCTTTTATCATAGTTCTATCTGTTATCATTATTATACCCTATGTAATTATTAAATCCCTGATCATTGTTGTAACCTCTATCTTGGTTATATCCTCTATCATTATTGTATCCTCTGTCCTGACGTTGCCCTTTATCAAAGTGCTATCCTTGTGAATTCTCTCTATTCTGATTGGATTGCATATTTCTTTGAGCAGCTTGCAACTGACTATTCTGATTCCTCAGGTAATTCACCTCCATATTCAACTTCTTTATTTGTTCAGACAATGCATCCAGTCTTTCCTTGTCAGGATTACTTTATGAAGGCTGATTCGCACTATTTTGGGAATACCCTGCTGCAGCATTGGCATTTAGTGATTGGTTTAAGAATTCAAAATTTCTACAAGTATGAAGGATAACTAGTTTGAGGTTGGGCATGCAGGGGCTGATTCATATTTTGCTGGGGGTAATTAATCATGGAAAACACTTGTCCCACAGGAGGCCCTGGGTGAGGGACTAGAGGCAATTGAGGTATTGGATTCATGATTGGAGTATGGTGTGCCAGAGCTTGGTTGAGAGCTGGAACTTGTCCAGGGTGAGCAATGGGTCTTAATGAGGGTAAAGTCCCAGACAAATGTTGCCTTAGATTAGTGCTAACTTTTAGAGCCTCTGCATATGCATCAAGCAGACTAGCAGGGGGTTATTACTCCACTTCATAAAGGTGGTTGTCAAACTATCAAGTCCCTCATAGTAAACTTCTAGAGCAGTGGGTTCATCAACAGCATAAGGGGCCTATAGTCTAGTATAAGCATGATGAAACCTATTGTTGAAAGATCCTATAGGGTCATTGACCTCCCTTTTAACATTAGTGAACTGATGGTAAAGCTCATTGGAACTAATGGGAATTTGAAACTTCTACAAAAAGGCAGCCTCTAGCTCAGTCCAATGTTGGATAGATCCAACAGGAAAATGGTTGTACCAATAGAATGCATCCTCTCCTAGTGAATAAGGAAAGAGTCTACATGTTACATCCTCATGGTTTATCCCTCTATCCTTAAGGCCAATCTAAGAGATCCTGATGTGTTCCTCAGCAGTCCTATTTTGATCATTGACATGGAATTTTGAAGAAAAGTGTTTAGGGTTTTTTAGCATGACATTGTAAATGGAAAAACTCAATGGAGATGGGTTGGTTGCTAGGAAAGCCATTGGTGGAGGTGGGGGTGGTAATGGCTGATTTATGACCTGTTGAGGTTGTGGATTGGGAATGCATTCAGACTTAGATGAACTTGATGAAGATGGGGATGATGGAGGTGAGGGAGGTGGATGGGATGATGATGGTTCTCCCCTTCTATTGGTCCTTCTAGACCTAGTAGGGTCTAGTAATTCCTGAAACTCTTCCTCTCTTGGAGCAGATCTCGTACTTCTTCTAAATCTCTCAGGAGAGATGGCATTCAAAAATTGATCCAGCTTGCTTATTCAAGCCCTCCTTCTAGAGCCAATCCTATTGATGGTGTTTTCTACACAGCAACAACTCAAATAGAATATAATATCTTATCTCACTTAAAAGGTAAATCTCTATCAACAAGCCTCAAGAGATAACCCAAGGTATTTAATGTCAGGTCTTGACAATGCATAAACAACTTAGTGAAAAATGTGAAAATGTTCATAATCACAAAGGGACCTTACTACAAACAAACTACTGAATCAAAATTTATCAGATTTGACAATATAATGATACTTCAATCCTAGATTTAACCCAATAATCAAAGAAATAGCAAAATATTAGGGTTTCAAAGAGATTTCTAATTTGATACTATACCTAAGATTAACAATGAAAGTGACCAACACCCAGAATGGACCAATACCTCAAAACTGATCTGTACTTAACCCAGATGAATCTGCAATCTTATAAAAAATAGTGCAATCTTCTAAGGTGTTAAGATTTTCAAATCATGAACATTCATTCAAACAACCCTATTGCAGTTGAAATGAATAAACCTTCACAATCAAACTTAAGCACAAGGAATATGAACAGTTCAGGCTAACTTTGCAAAGCAACTAACAATCAATTGGTTGCGAAAAGTATGGACTGAGAGATTGCTACAACATTCAAGTATCAGATCACAAACATTATTAAATCGAATCTAATCTAAATATTAAACTCCTCAAAGAAATTTTAAAGATAGAAGAACAAGAACCATGCAAGACAGAAGAATACAAGTATAGCACCAAATCACAATGTCATTATCTGCATTTGAATTATCCACTATAGCAACAATTCCAACTTTTGTTACAATATTTTCTTGAGAGCAACTATTCACTAACCCTAGCTCTACTTAATTCGCTTCTAACTACCTTGCTCTATTCTACTTTTATCTTCTAAATTCTTAACGAAATTTCTAACTATCTCCCTTTCAAATGAGGTGACATGCCAAATATATAGAATCCCCCCAGAAAACCCGTTAGCCTAGAAAGAGTTCATAGCATTAATGGCACAAAAACTCAGCCAAGAGAAACCCAAAACCAGTCAAACAAGCATTAAATGCATGTTCCATCCAAGTTGGCCTAGGATCCGCAATGCAGCTCGGACCAATGTGCGGGAAGATAATAGGGAAGCAAAAATCATGCTGTAGCCTATCATTAGCACTCTTCCCTATTATCCCTATTCTGACCCAACATTTCATGAACCTTCAGAAGCATCCCATCCAAGTCAGCTACTGGTGGCAAAGGAAAAACCCTAAGTCAATTTTCAATTGATGCAATCTCTTCTCTTGACCGTTTGACCGACTTATCCCAATCCACCTTATATGTCATATGCTTATCAATAACTGTGAGGTAGGTGGCTGCATCATCCAACTAGTGTTCAGAAATAGAAACATCATCAAGTGGTGCATACACATCATGCCACCACTCCCTCAACTGTTCCAGGCTCAAGTACTTGGGCATGATCTTCCTTCTTCCTGTCATAATTTCAAAGAAGGCAATGGAACCACTGTAGACCCCAGTTAGGGTGTCGTCAATATGCTTCCTTTGTAAATATTTTTTAAGAATTTCTGCCTGATTTGCAGTGCCTCATACCACTCCCATGGTTCGACAACTCTGAAGGAAGGAAGGATTTTTTCACCTACTAATCTATCCTTGGTGTACTCCATGATAGTTAGGGTTTTCTGTAGAAGGAGATCCATGTCTCCTTTATCTTGTGCTAACACCTGCTTCATCCAATCCATCGTCCATGTAACATCCTTCCCTATTGAAAGGATCTCCTTAATGGCCCCATCACCCTTTATTTGCACCCCTTTCAGCCAATTCGTTGTGGCAAGATTTGAAGCCTTCATATTTTCTAGCTCGGTGATGGTCTCTTGAGGTAGAGGATTTGCAGCAGAGGAAGAATGGTTAATGGAATGCAGTGGTTTCATTAATTCCTCCAAGAATTTCCTGAGATTTTCATTTTCTTTCTTTAGCTCCTGCTTGGTCTTCATTTCCTTCCTCAATCTACTCACAATAACTGCACTGGAGTCCTAGTAATCCTTAATATCCTGCTCAATGGATGTAGGCCCAAGATTGATAGTCTGAACATTGTAATCTTCTCCAGCCACATTATCTCTATTTTTATCCAGATTAGGGGTTGCAATGTGAACAACCTTGTTATGCGCCTCATTTATTTCAACCCTTGAGATCACTATAACCTTCTTTTTACCCTTTTCTTTTCCAATCTTGGCTAGTAGTGCATCCCAATTCGGTGGTGTGTCCTCCACCACTACTTGTTTCCTCTTTATTTCTCTGTCAAGTCATTCTAGAATGGTAGGCTCCAACTGCACTTGGTTCTGGCCTACTCCTTGTTGATCTCTTGCTATCTCCTCACTCAAATTCTATTTCTTAGGAGTCTCATCCTTATTCCTTTTCTCTTCAATGTGTTCTTCCTCATGATCAGGAGATGGGACTTTTACTTTTTCTTCTTCCCTTGGAGGAGATACAACTTCTTCATTTGTGACTAGAGATCCTGCATATGCAACCAAGGGAGATTGCATTACCTTTTCAACATCGACCTCTACACTGTAAAGTTCCCCTTCATGGAACTCCTCACCTTTAGTATCCGGATGATCTTCAACATCCTCTGACTCACCTATTTTGCTTTGAGCTTCATGAGCGGTAGGAACATCATCATGCTACTCCTCATGAGAAACCACCAGAGGGAGATCTAATTTAGGCACACTACCCTTAGGAGAAGGAGTCCTAGACCTCCTTGTATACACCTTGGCCCTCTCCTCTGAACTTTCAACATTTATCACTGGTGGGGGAATCACTTCTTCTCCTACCTTGGAGCTAGCCTTCTCTTATAATTTTACAATTATTTTCCTCTTAGGCATAGGGGCATCAACCTCAAGACTCTGCTTAGACTTCTTAGTCCTTGTCCTCTTCTTGGCCTTTGGCTTTCTCTGTTTCTCTGCTTCTTGGGCCTCTGTTTCTTGAACACCTTTTACCTTGACCTTGAAAGGAGAACCCAACTTACCCTTGCCCTTAGGATCTTGCTCGATAGATTCTTTAGAGGTGGAGTGGGGATCCAAATCTCCCATTAGCACATAGGTGCACTGCACACCATTATTTTCCAACTCCCATAGCTTGTGCTTTAGCCACATCTTGGTAACTTTGATAACTGGATCCATCAATTGTTTCAGTTCTATCTTTTCCTCCTCCAACCAATCCACATCACCAATTGGCCTATCCTTTACCGCTTCATAGGCATGATCCTGAATTAGGTTTTTGTCATCCTCCAATTGATCAGGAACTGCCTTAACATTATACAATCGAACTAACTCAACTAGAAGCTGGGAGAATTTATTCTTTTTGACCTCATACTCATCACCATAGTTGGCCTAGTAGTCTTCCAAGTTCACCTTATGGCTAAATTCCCTACTGGCCTTCTTCTGGGCTTTTCCTATAACCTTGATCTCTCAGAATGAAAAGACAGACCAAAGGTATTCATTTCTTCCTCTGAAGCCTGGGCAAAAATAATGGAAGGACATGCCTCTCCAGTGCCAATCCTTAAGGGAAAATCCCCACCAAATCCTGTCTTATGTTTGTCTTTCTTGACAATAGCATCAAAGTCACAAATCTATCTAGTGACTTCCAACAATATAATGTGATTAGTGGGATACCTCGAAAGTCTGTATGGGGCCCCTTGGCAGCCATCAATCTGAATGTAGGAGAAGGTTGGGAATTGTATAAACCAAGCTCCATAATTCTTGATGTGCTCCTTGGCTTGATTTGAAATTCTGACATGCTCTACTTCCTGAAGCATTCTAGTGATATACATGGTAAATGAATCATTGGCCCTCCTATATTTTGAACTTCCCAAATGCAATTGAGGGAAAAATTTATAATTGACATCCTGCCCAAAAATTCCCTTTGTATCCAATCCTTTGTAGGGATGGAATCTTGCAAGTGCATAGACCAGATATGAAGTCATCATGAAAGTATTGGTCTGCAACACATTGGATAACTGTTCATGGAGTACTATGCTAATCAAACCAGCCTAATGATAATCAATCGATTCTTGCTCCATCCTCACAATGGCATGGCACATCCAATTATCAAACACTCCTACACTCCTCAATCCATCCAGCCTACTAAGTAGTGTAATAGCATCATAGTACTCCTTCTTGAACTTTGCCATGAATAGTTGTTTGGGCAGTTTGGAATAGTGTGACATAGGCTTTTCTAGCCAAGAGTTGATGAATTGCTGAGATTTAACAGTTTGCTCCTTGTAGAATTCCTTGGTGGACCCCATATCGAATGGCACCATGTGAGACCTGTCTGGAATATCAAAATTCTAAGCAATAGAGATAGGGTTGAGGTTTTCTATCACTCTTCCTTGAGGATTGATAATGTTTTGTGTACCCCGGTCGTAATGTCGGGCACATTCAAGGACAAGCTCATAACACTACATCATTGAAGGGAAACCAGGAACATGTGCCAAACCTGACTCTTTCATTCTTCGGGCCACCAAAGGAAGATCTTTAGCCACCATTGTTTCTTTGAACTCATCATAGTTCCATTGTCCAATGTTTGTATCAGTTACCTCTGACCAAACCGACGTGATCTTTCTCTTAGGAATCTTTCTCTTAACATCCATTTTGATCATTTCTTCTTCAAACATGGAGGATCCTTCTGCTACCTTACTCGATTCAGCCTGCATCCATCAAGAAAATCACAATAAAAACCATAGGAGAGCAAGGTAAATTCATCAATACATCGTTAGAATGAATCTCATATAGCCAAAGTGCTATTAAATCTCATATGAAATGATCACAACAAATTTTGGGTTTCAAGACCATCCGCAGAATCTGAGCCAGAGAGGAATTCTGGGAAATTCTAGACTAATCAAATTCCAACGGGATAACCATGAAACACCTACTTAACCATTAAACTTGATCATAATCAATCAATAAGTCACATGGGAAATCCAAATATGACATGAAATAATCATCAAATGCATCACAAATTATAAACAAATCCAATTATCTCACGTCCTTTTACATTTCATGAAAGTTTCAGAAAATTTGTGAGGGACGGATTATCATGAAGAACTAACCAGAGAGGAGTCCTCGGAAAATCAAAGGGACACCGGATTTCGAAGAAATCTGGACTCAACAGAATTCCGCAAAAAGGGAAAAACTCCAAACTTGTCGGTGCAAAAGCATGCACCTCGGCCAAGCAAATTTCATTCGGGATGAGGTCACACCAAGTGGGGCATGTCTTGCCGACCAACGATGAGGAAATTCATGTCAAAGAGAGACTTTCTCTTCAGGGTGAAGTCACATCGAATCCCTCATGTCTCACTAACAATCAAAGTTTAAGCAATCACTTCGGCCAGATTAAAGCTCATCTTAATGATGTCTTAGCAAACCTGTAGAGTCTAGCTGAACATCGATGTAACAAACATATAAATATGACTAGCAGGTAGTCAGGGTAGGGTCTTGGCGAATGACTCTGGTCCTGCCAACAGAACAAAAAATATTTTATCAGTGTGAGAAAGATATTGTCACGGCGACCAAATATGAACCTAAAATTTTTTTTGGCACAATATCCTGCCGACAAGGGGGAGTCTCATTGAAGCAAATGGAGGTTTCAGCGATAGGTCTTGAATTCAGCTAGAGGTCTCAAGGACTTCGTAATGTTTCACCGACATGGGGATTATTTGGTACAACCTCTGGCCGATAACATGTGGTCTCCCTGAAAAAGGTCAAAGCTCACCAAGAGAGGAAGAGCTTGTTATGAAGTCTTGGTGACTGTTGGTAGTCTCAGTGAAAGCGAAGGTCTCAACAAGAGTTGCAAGCTCACCAAAAGGTCTCACCAAACAAGCAGGGTCTCATCAACTGAAATAAAAGGAGCTTGATGAGAGCAGAATATGCTTGGTGAAAGGTCTCGCCAAAGGTGAAAGTCCCAACGAAGGCAGAAAAGAATATCAGTATGACCAATGGAGCCCGCTATGACCTCTTGCCGACTAGGGCTTGTCTTGCTGACGGTGTATAAGGAAATGCATGTCAATGAGAGACTTCTTCTCGGGGTGAGGTCTCGGTGATCAAATATGAACTTAGGAAGGCTTCCAGCGGAATACAGGGTAATTGATATGACATCTCCTTGACTTTGAAGGGTCACAGCGAAGAAAATTTGGGAGGGATGGATTATCCCAGACTGTGACGCCAAGTCACGATTTAACCCAAACACCAAGTCAATCATAAATTTCAAATTTTTTAACTCAGGACAAGCCAGGGATGGACCTTTCATAGATTTTCTTTATATTCTAGGTCAATTTTAAGATAAAATAACCTAACATGGCAATGCCCTAGGTTAAAAAACCCTATTCATATGCCACTAGTGCATAGGCAAGCTTAGAATTCAGTTGTTTCAACTGCTAAGTCATTACTAGGGTTTACTAATTATTCTTAGGCAAGATTCATCAAAATGCAGATAGACAAATGAGCTCAAGACTCACCTAGGAGATGACAAATGACGCAATACTAAACAACCCTAGCATGAAATGATCAAATATTCAGGAATTCAAGTCTCAGAAGCTCTCATAATATCAACATGCCATCCATAATTCTCAATCAAAGGTAGGGAAAATAAAAACATACCATTGTGACATGGGAATCAATCTCAGAAGTAGCAAATGTGAGGTCCAATGGAATCCACAAAGAATAGATGCAGGAATGCACGAGAAATTGCCACTAAATTGATCAATTCAAACCCAAACACCTCAAAACAAAGTCAATCAATCACAAGAAAGCACTCTTCAACTCAAATGATGACAAATAGTAAGCATGATGGCACAAAAGATCCCAGAAATCAAGTTAAATACATCTTTCAAAGCACACACGAAGCCATCAATGCAATCGATAGGACAGTCAGAGAACCCAGGAATTCGATAACAGGGTGAAATCTGGGAAAATTTGGCCGACGTGGAAATCCATGAAGATTGAAAATCCCTGAACAACAAGATCCAGCTGGAGTCCAAGTGGGATCCGGGAAAATCCAACCAGGGCAGAAAATCCTGAATGCAGGTAAAAGCCCAAAATTCATCCAGAACTTAGGATTTTCAATGAATAACTTGGGGAACACTTAGGAAACCAAAAATAAGCCTTTAAGCACATGCCTAAAGTAGGATAACACCTCAAAATGAAAGGGCCAGAACACGAAAACCAAAGTGAAAGAGGGTCCCTGCTTTTAGTGGGGTATGTGTATGAAAACTGCACAACAAAAGGCAAATGACCAACGGTGGACAACATTTCGCAAGGGTGGACCCAGAAGCCCAAAAGGATAGTGGAAAAAGGATAAAAGGAAAATGACCAATGGTAGACAACATTCTGCAAGGGCAGACTTGGAAGCTCAGAAGGATGATAGACAAAGGATGAAAAGAAAAAGGCCAACGATGGAAAACATTCTACAAGGGAAGACCTGAAAGATCGGAAGGACAATCGATGAAAGGCAGAAGGACAACAGACAACTAGTGGATGGAGGACAGTGGATGAAATTCTAGAGGGGTAGACACAGAAGGCCAGAAGGATGGTGGGTGACAAATAGAAGGAAAATGGCCAATAGCGAAGAAAATTCACAAGGGTGGACCCGGACAACATTCTGGAGGGGCAGACCTAGAAGGAAGGATGAACGCTAGGACTTCATCAAAAAAAATGGGAAACAACAATCCAAGGGGTGGCCTAGGCTATTGAAGGATGAGGTCCTCCAGCCATATGGACATGAAAAATTCCATAGGGAAACCCGCCAAGGGAAACCCAAGGGGGTGGACTTGGAGGGCCCAAAGGATGCCAGCAGAAACAAACTGCCAAGGGATTTTTGCAAAGGAAAAAGACTTAGCGAAAATCAGGTAGGTGAATTTGGTCAGGGGAATTTTATCATTTGAAGGAACATGACCAATTTAGGCTTAGAAAAAGTGACACGTAAAATGAGATAGGAGCAAAGTAGACCATTGAGAGTGAAAAGAGGGGTTCCTTGCCCACGGTGGGGCGTGTGTGCAAAACATGCACAACAAATGGCGACTAATTGGGGAAATGTTCCAGAGCATTTTGATGACAAACTGGAATCACGAACCCCAAATCTCTGGTTCTGATCTTCACGCTAGAGAAAAAAAACTAGACGCTCAACCAAAGGGTCAAAACCACTAGTTGATCCAACCTTTAGTATGCTAAAAATACAAGTGTGTGCAGTTGCGTTAATTCCCATCCTTCAATTTATATAGGAACCCAAGCTCCGTCAAGTTAAGCTACATGATTGATTCTAACTCCAAAAGCATCTGGGAAATTGCCTCACTTCTAGTTAGGCGTCCATAGCCCCAATGAGGTTGTCATTATGATTCTCCTAAAATTGCTCTACTACTGGCTAGGTGTCCATAGCCTCGGTAGAGTTGCTTGGATACCCCTGAAAGGTTGAATTTATTTTCTTTTGATTTTCAATATTTTTCTTTCTTTTGTTTCTTTTCTTTTTATTTTCAATCTTCAATTCTTTTCATTTCAACCCGGAAGCATTGAAGCTCACACCCAAGGTTGAGAATCATAGTGGCGCTAAAGAAAAATTTTAGATTTTTCACTTAACTAGACTACACAAAGGGCCTACAACGACCTCTAGATTCTTAAAATATGTGAGAGCTATAAGATTCTAGAATACATCAAAATTAGATCAACCAATGACTTATCCTCTTTGAATCAAACACCCAGATCACTTAACACTAACAGAAGATCCTCACCATCCACTCTAAAATTTTGATTAGAGTTTAACAAAGAAATACGTAGAAAAACCCTAGGTGATAAGTATGGTTGTTGTGCACACAAATGTGCCCAACCAAAAGTAGAGGGACCCCAAGCAAAGCAACAACAAAACTAAGGCAAAGTGAATGGAAAGCAAACACCAAAACTAACCAAGGCGGAAGAATGAAAGAAAACAACGAAGAAACCACTCTAAAGCAAGCAACCTACAGAAAACCAACTAAACTAAGGAAAGCAGGAAAGTGGAGTATTTACAGGAAACCTACACTACTCAAAACAGGTTATTAACAAAAATATTTACAAAGCACTATGTTTAGGGAGGGTGAGCGAATATTAATGTTCATTGGATTTTGCAGTTCATGCACAAGCAAACGGGTGATTGTTGTAGCTCTTAACCATGCAAATTTATCCTTATATTCAGAAAAAGAAAGTTTATTATCACAACATTCAAATTTAATTGCATGTTCATGAAAAATCAACAATTGAGGAGGTTCATCAAACCCATGGTTAATCCATAAACATGTTTTCCTTCCCTCATTACCATAATAAAAATGATAAACACAACTATGAAAATCAATAGGGGAAAGGAAGGATAGAACTTGGATGTCCTCACATGGAGGTGGTAGCATTAGACAGTTGAGGCTGAGCACTGCATCATCGGTCATTAGGTTGGTAGCCTTGAATGGAGGGACTGGGTGGTGTGACACTTAAAGCATTAGGCTTGCATAAGGCTGGGAGAATAGGGCAGCAAACACATCTTCCAATCCTTATGTGGGATCGACAACCCCTATCAGCTATTCCTCAAGGAGATAGACTTCATCTCATTGATCTTCTGCAAACTTGGTGTCCACTTGATTGCTGTCTGTTGATGATGTTTTCTACACAACAACTCAGATAGAATACAATATCCTATATTTCTTGAAAGGTAAGTCTCTATCAACGAGTCTCAAGAGATAACCCCAAGGTCTCTAATGTCAGGTCTTGAAAATGCATAAACAACTCAGTGATAAATGTGAAAATGCTGGTAATCACAATGGGACCTTACTACAAGCAAAGACTGAATCTTCAATTTATCAGATCTATCAATATGATGATACTTTGATCCTAAATCTAACTCAAATGATAAAGAAAATAGAAAAATATTAGGGTTCCAAAGAGATTATCAAGACTAGCGATACTCTAAGATTAACAATGCAAATGATAAAATACTCGAAATGGACCAATCCCTCATAAACCAATTCCTGCTTAACCCAGATGATCCTACAATTTCACAAGAACAGTGCAATCTTCTAAGGTAATAAGATTTTCAGATCATGAATATTCATCCAAAACAATCCTAAGACAATTGAAATGAATAAACTTTCACAATTGAACTGAGCACAATAGATATATGGTCCAAGATAACTCTACAAAGCAACTAACAATTAGCTAGCTACAAAAAGTATGGACCAGGGATCGCTACAACACTTCTAATATCAAATCATAAACATCATTGAATCAAATCTAATCCTAAATATCTAATATCAATCTTCCTCAAAGCAATTTTAAAGATAGAATAACAAGAACCATGTGAGATAAGAACACAAGTATGGTACCAAATCACAATGTCATTACTTGCATTAAATTATCCACTGTAGCAAAAATTCTAGTCTTCGTTTATAATATTTGCTTGAGAGCATTACTTTCTAACTTCTACTCTGCTTAATTTGCTTCAATACTAGCTATCTCTATGTCTCTATCTATATTTCCTCTATCTCTAGCCCTTACAAATGAGGCAAGATGCCATATTAATAGAGGCCTCAAAACATGTCAGCCTAGCCAAGGTTTACAATAATAATTGGCCACAAGGTAAGTCGGCAAAGGGAAATTCAAAATAAGATTAATTATACATTAAATTCTTGAACTCCATCTAGATCAGCCTGGGACCTCCAATGCAACTCAGACCAATGCAAGCAAAATAATAGGGAAGCAAAAATCTCGATGTAGCCCAACATTAACTAGCTTCCCCCTTTATCTTTATTTCGATCAATCATCTCATGCACCTTCAAAAGGACCCCATCAAGGTCGGTTATGGGTGCCAAAAGCAAAACCTTAAGTCAACTTTCAATTGATGCAATATTTTCCTTGGACTGCTCCACCGATTTATCCCATTCTACCTTATATGTTAGATATTTGTCAATAACAACAATGCAAGTGGCCACATCATCTAATTGGTGCTCAAAAATAGGATCATCACTGACTGAAACATAAACCTTATGCCACCATTTTTTCAATTGTTCCAAGCTTAAATGCTTAGGTGCAATCTTCCTTCTCCCTGTCATTATCTCAAAGAAAGCAATGCAACCATTATAAACATCAACTAGAGTATTGTCAATCTGCCTCCTCTGCTTATAGATCTTTTTCAGAACCTTTTTCCTAATTTGCAATGCCTCAAACCACTCCCAAGGCTCGATAGCTCTGGAGGAAGGGAGAATCCCATCACTTATAAGTTTATCCTTGGTGTACTCCACGATGGTTTTAGTTTTCTATAGTAGGAGGTCCGTGTCTTCCCTATCTTGAGCTAATACCTCTTTTAACCGATCCTTTGCCCTCATAACATCTCCTCTAGTTGAGAGAATGTCCCTGATAGCATCATTTCCTTTGGACTGTACTCCTTGTAACCAATTGGTAGTAGCAAGAATAGTGACCTTCATTTTTTCCAACTCAGTGATAGTTTCCTTGGGGAGGAGGTTTGTAGCAGAAGATGAGGAACCAATAGATTGTAAGGGTTTCATTAAATCTTCTAAAAATTTCCTAAGTCTTTCATTTTCTTTCTTTAGTTCTTGTTTAGTTTGAACCTCTTTTCTTAATCTCCCCAAGATAACTGTGCTAGAACCCTGATATTATTCAATGTCTTGCTCCATGGAGGTGGTCCCTAGGTTGATAGTCTACTAGTTGTAATCACTTCCAGTTACCTCATCTATGTTTTTATCCGGGATGGGAGTGGCAATGTGGACTACCCTGTTATTAGCCTCATATCTCTCTTGATCTTTGAATCACCTTGGCCTTCTTTTTTCCCTTATCCTTGCCGATCTTTGCTAGCAACTCATCCCAATTGGGTGGGGCATCCTCCATTATAACTTGTTTTCTCTTTATTTACCTATCTAACCATTTTGGAATAGTGGACTCCAATTGCACTTCACTTTGTCCTACCTCTAGTATATCCTTGGACACATCTTCATTCAAAATTTCCCTTTCAGGGCCCTCCTCGGTCTTGTCCTTTTCTTCTATGTGCTCCTCTCTATGCACAGGTGATGGAACTTTATCTGAGACTTCCTCTTTGTGATGGGAGCTAACTTCCTCAATTCTAATACGTGTATCCTCATATGCAACCAAGGGAGACTGTATTACTCTATCTATTTCAGCTTCTGCACTATAAAGGTCACCCTCATGAAATTATTCTCCTTCAATATCTTGACGTTCCTTAGCCTTCTTAGATTCACCTGGTTCATTTTGAGCCTCATGGGAAGAAGGAACATCATCCTATTGTTCTGCATGAGAAGAAACTGGAGGAAGATCTACCTTTGGCATACTATTTGTAGGAGTCCTAGAATTCCTTGTATACACCAGTGTCTTTTCCTTTGAACTTTCCACATTTATCACAGGTGGAGAAAATTCTTCCTCCTCCTTAGAACCTGCCTTTTGTGACAATCTTATGATCCTTCTCTGCTTAGGTACAAGAGTACCAACCTCAGGATCCCATTTTTAAGCTTCCTCTACTCCAAGCCCTTTGGTCTTTGAAGTATGCCCTCTTTTTTTAGCAATTGGTTTCCTTTACTTTTCTAATTCTTGAACCTTTTCCTTTTGAACATCTTTAATCTTGATTTTGAAAGGGGAGCCTACCTTGTCTTTAACTTTAGGATCTTGCTCCGATGATTCTTCAAAAGTGGAGTGAGGGTCTAAATCTCCCATTAGATCAAAGGTGCACTTCACTCCATTTTATCACTCCCATATCTTGTTTTTTAGCCACATCTTAGTATATTGGTGACTGGATCCATTATCTGTCCTAATTCTATCTTTTCTTCTTCTAGCCAATCCACATCACCAATTGGCCTGTCTTTAACTGCTTCATAAGCATGGCCCTAAATCAGGTCTCCATCATCCTTGAGTTCATTAGGAACTGCTTTCACATTATATAGTCAGACTGATTCAACTAGGAGCTGAGAAAACTTCTTTTTCCTTACCTCATATTCATCACTACAGTTGGCCCAATAGTCCTCTAACTCAGCCTTATGGATATATTCTCTACTAGCCCTCTTTTTAGCTTCACCTGTTATGTCAAACCTTGATCTCTTGGAGTGGAAGGATAAACTAAGAGCACTCATCTCCTCCTCAGAAGCTTGAGCTGAATTGATGGAAGGGCATGCCTCTCCAGTGACAATCCTTAAAGGAAAGTCTCCATCGAAACTAGTCTTGTGCTTGTCCCTTTTGACAATGGCATCAAAATCACATATCTGTTTAGTGACCTCGAGAAGTAGAATGTGATTAGTAGGATACCTTGGAAGTTGGTACGGGGCCCTTTGACAACCATCAATCTAGATGTATGAGAAGGTTGGAAATTGAATAAACCAAGCACCATATTTCTTGATGAGCTCCTTAGCTTGGTTTGAGATTCTTACATGTTCCACACCTTGAAGCAACCTGGTGATATGCATGGTGAATGCATCATTCACCCTCCTATAGCTCGAGCTTCCTAAGTGCAATTGAGGGTAAACCTCATAAATAACATCTTGTCCAAAGATCCCTTTTGTGCTCAATCCTTTGTAGGGATGAAATCTTGCAAGTGCATAGACTAAATAAGAGGTCATTGTGAAGGTCTTGGTTTGCAAAACATTGGAAAATTGCTCATGAATCACCTTACTAATCACATCTTCCTAGTGATAGTTGATCTTTTCCTGTTCCATCCTTAGATTGACATGGCACATCCAATTTTCAAACATACCTGCATTCCTCAATCCAACCACCCTGCTAAGCAATGTGATGGCATCATAATATTCCTTCTTGAACTTTGCTCTGAATAGCTACTTAGGAAATTTAGAATAATGGGACTTGGGCCTCTCCAGCCAAGAATTGATAAGCTATTGTGATTTCACAATCTCCTCTTCATAATACTTCTTAGCTGCTAATGAGCTCAAAATATGCTCATAATTTGAATATTATGATGTATTTTTAATACCCTTACTCTTATTGCTGATGGTTGTTTTAACTCTTTGATTAAGGTATTTTTATATAAAAATGGGTAGTATCCTATAGCAACACATTCCTATATTCCTGTAGCTTAACATCTTTATGTGTTTGTATTAATTTCCTTGTTTGACCTCCCGAATGACTGATATAATGCATGCGGTTTTTGGATAATGAAATGGATTTAATATGTGATTAATGAATGTGTATCGTGTTATTTTCCACACGTGCTTTCTTTCACTTCTGTCACCATGTGCATCGCAGGTTGTTGACAGAAGCATGAACGAGTCAAAGCGTAACAAATCTCGGCCCTGCAGTAAAGTCCATTTCCAACATGACATCGAGGAAGTTATTCTAGTAAAGACTCTCTGACTGGGTCGTTGGGAGGAAATCTAAATGATCATTAATCTCGGAAGAGTGGAATACTAAATTCTCTCTGAATCGTGTTGAACATATATGCCTTCATTTACGAGAAGTCTGTTCCTCGATTTCAGGATACATTTATGTCCATGTCTTTCTCTATTAGAGTTAAGTAGTTAGTTGCTTTTCTAATATAAATAAGTGTTCCTCCTGCGTGAGTGAGCAACAGAGTGTATTAAAGTTAGTATTATAATGAGAAACAGTGTTTTGTGTTAGTTTTCTTAGAAGAAGAACAATCAATGTATATGATTCCAAGTTTATGAATAAAAGCTGATGAAGTTTTGAGTTCAATTCTTGCATAAACTAGTTGATGCTTGCTAAGGGGTCCCACTTAGTGAGTATCTATAGTTAGTTATTTATCTTCTATTGATTATAGTTTAGATTTCATTCTTGAAGGTTTCAGCGCAAACTCAATCTTATATTGTTCTTGCAGCATCGAGAATCCATCCCTATGTTTGTTCCTGCAGCATAAGGCCAGTTCATAGTTTGTTTCCTAGTAATAGTTGTCATAATTTTTGCTTTGATTAAGTTATGCTTAAGTTAAGAAGACTTCAAATTACATTCCTGCAGCATAAGTAGAATTCCTTCTAAGCATTTATTTTTGGTAAATTGTGACTAAAACTGGTTCTTAGTGCACATACAGTGACACTCTATTTCAAGTATACGTTCCCTGGTTTGATAATGTAAATGAACAACCATAAGAAGATGTTAGTCACCTGCTAGAATGTCCAATATCCAAGTTAATATTTTCCATGACTTTTATATCCTTGTGTGGAATCGACCATTTTTGGCACCATTGTCGAGGATGGTGTCAAGCTAAGAACCTATCATAGTCATTGTTACTAGTAGTTTAGTGTGTTTATTCAAGCATTTTCAAATTCCTTCAATCTACAGTTAATTCCATTGCATGCATAGAAAAAGAGACGCTCTGGGAAGATTCCTCCCTAACCTTCCATTCATTGATAACAATTCTGAACTAGCTTATAATCTATTTGAGGAAGGAGGAGACCAAGATATCAATCCATTTCTTGAAAACCTATTTGCTGAATTGCCATTTTCCCCAGCTAACAAAGAGCCTCAAGAAAATCCATTTGCTTTGATACTCCATCAAGAAAATATGACACGTAATCCACCTAATCCTAATCAACCTCCTGCTTTTGAATTCCCCATCATTTCTCAGCAAGATAATGATAACCTTAAAAATATTCCTTCTTCATTACTTCCCAAATTCTATCAACTAGTTACAAAGGACCCATACACTTTCTTGTTTGAGTTTGACATTCTCTATTGCAGCTATGATTACACTACAGATGCTCATAGGATGAAGTTGTTTCCTGCTACTTTGAAGGAGGGAGCTCTTCGATGGTTTATGAGTTTGGGAAGGGATGTTATTGATAGTTGGGCAGCTATGCAAACAAAATTTCTTGAGAAATACAAGGAATATTGTAAGAGTGGTAGTAAGGGTGATGATATATTCAGAATTCAACAAAATGAGGATGAAAGCCTGGAAGACTATATCTCAAGATTCTTGTTTTCCCTAAAAAAAATTCATACCATACTCTCAATGAAGAATCTCAAAAACTACTTTTTCTTAGGGGAATCAGTGACACCTGTATAGATGCCCTGGATCTGATGGGAGGATATATAACCCAAGTGTCTTGGGATGATATCAAGAAAATATGTCGCAACTACTCTCGAGCAATTGTTAAGAAGGGTAGAGGTCATCAAGCCATAGTGGGAAAGTTTTCTACTAATGGAGTTTCATGGATGGAGATCACACATTTTCTATCTGATTTCAAACAAGATATCATAAACAACATGGCTACACAGTTGGATACTATGCAAGCTCGGAAGAAACACGAGGAAGCTGAAGAAATCTTGGCTGAGTTTTGTCCACATTATAGATAGAAAAAACATGACTACAAATGTAATGTGGTGGCTAACTTGGAGGTTAATAAATTACCTACTAATTTTAAAATAGTGGAAGGTGATGATGACCAAGTATTCTTCATTGCACAAAGGCAACCATGGGTTCAAAGATAAGGTATGCCTCGAGACCCTTTGACTTTTGGTAATCCTTATTCTAATTATAATAACCAATGGAAACCTACATATGCCCATCACCACCTTGGAATGCTTCTCAACCACACTGGCCTAACTATCAGAGTCCTCAATGGTAATCTCCTCAAGGAGGTTGACAGCACCCACAAGGACAATGAACTCCACTCCAAGGTAATTGGCAGCAGAATCCTCAATGGAGAGGTTCTCATCCATGACAGATCCAATCCCCTAGATCCCTGCAGCTTCAACAGCCACAACCTCTGGCCCTCATTCCACCTCATACAACACTTGCAACAAATACTGGCACTTCAAAACAAACACCTATTCCTGCTCAACCATTTCCAAATCTTAATAATAAGTAGTAGCAACAACAACAGCCTATGTATTTTGTAGAAGCCAATCAATATCCAGCTTATTCCCTGAATATTAATGATATCCATCTCAGGTCTGGAACCACTCTCCCTGCTCCAAAACTACCTGTAAGTATAGAGATTCTAGACTCTGCCTCTGAATAACCTACTGATCCTGTAGAACATATACCTGTATCAGATATTGTCTCTAAGGATCCTATCCTGCAGCATCAGGCCAAATTGCCTTTTCCTCAGAGATTGAAAATTACTACATCCAAGTCTATGGAAGAGCCTACCTTTGATATTTTAGATCAGTTGAAGAATGTACACATCAAATTCCCCTTTTTCAAGCCATTAAAGATGTCCCAATTTATAGAAAATCCATTAAGGAGGCCTGTTTAAAGAAACCAGGAAGAAAGAAAAAGGATCCCTAAACTATCTATGTTCTAGGTCAGTTGGAAGATATTATTTTAGGGAAGGTAGTCATTCCAAAATATACTGACCCTGGGACTCCTGTGATAAAAATAAATATTAATGGCCAGATAGTAAAGAATGTTTTGATTGACCTTGGTGTAGCCATCAATGTAATGGCCAAGCATACTATGAAGTATTTGAATATCCTAACCATTCGATCTACACCTACCATCCTACAGCTTGCTAATAGTTCTATAGTAACACCTGATGGAGTGGTAGAAGATGTCATTGTCATCCTTGAGTCTTGGGAATACCCAACAGATTTCACCATATTGTCCACTAAGAAAACTTTGGGAGGATATCCTATCATCCTAGGTAGACCATGGTTAGCCACAATTGATGCTTTTATAAGGTATCATTTAGGAGACATGACAATTTATGATGGTCAGTCAAGAAAGAAATTGGATTTATACCTACCTACCCAGCCTCAACCAGACTTGTCTCAACCAATTTGGCCAGATTTAGGAGAGGAAACTAAAGAAGTCAATTCATTGGCTCAACTAATGATGCTACAAACTAATCTGTTTTCCCAGCTTTAGAGTGAGGATGGTTTTCTTTTACACATTTTGTAGTCCAAGTCTAATTTGAGTAGCCCATCTGTTCTAGATAGCTATCTTCAGTAGTGTTTCCTGCAACAACTAAATCCTGAGAGCTTTCCACCTAAATTTCCTATAGTTTATCACAATTTTCTTCCACATGAAATACAAATACCACCTTTATCAGTAGCCTCCATGAATGATCTTACCAAGCAAGTAGAAGTGTCTCTAGGCTGCTATCTGAACATCAATAATAAGCTGCCTCAATCTCAACAAACTGCCCTAGTCACAATGTTACAAGATCAACACAGAGCTTTTGCATTTGACTATGGGGATATGAAGGGAATAGATCCTCAATTCTGTACTCATAGGATCTACATTATGGAAGACTGTTCACCTGTTAGGCAGCCTTAAAGAAGGATAAACCCAACACTCAGGAAAATAGTTAAACAAAAGTTCCAAAAATTGCTTGATGCTGGTTTTATCTACCCTATTTTAGACAATCAATGGGTATCTCCATTGGTGATTGTTACTAAAAAAGGTGGAAAATGGAGAGTTTGTGTAGACTATAGGGAGTTAAACACAACAACTAAAAATGATCACTTTCCACTACCATTTGTTGACCAAGTGCTAGACTCATTGTCTAGTAAAAAGTATTTCTCCTTTTTGGATGGATATAGTGGGTATGATCAAATTAGAATTTCCCTTGAGGATCAAGACAAAATAACTTTTACCAGTCCATGGGGCACTTTTTCCTACTCTTTTTTACTTTTTGGCCCATGTAACGCACCTACAACATTTCAAAGGGTAGTGATTAGTATTTTTGTTGACATTTCTCATGATTTTATGGAGATCTACATGGATGTCTTCACCACTTATGGAGTTATGAAGAAGCATTAGAAAATTTGGAGAAAGTGTTGAAAATATGTAAGGAGAAAAATTTGTCTTTGAATAATGAGAAGTGCTTTATGATAATGCAAGAGGGAATTGTTTTAGGCCATCATAGCTCTCAAGCAGGAATTCAAGTTGATCCTACAAAAATAGAAGTCATTCTAACTTTGCAAACACCTATGAAACAAAAGGATGTTAGAAGCTTCCTAGGACATGATGGATATTATAGAAGATTTATCAAAGATTTTAGCAAAATAGCCAGTCCATTATATGCCTTATTGACTAAGGATTCTGAATTTAACTAGACTGAGGCCTATGACAAATATTTCCTATAGCTTAAGAACTTACTTACTTAGGCACCTATTCTTCAAGGACCAAAGTGGAGTCTTCCCTTTCATATACACACAGATGCTTCTGATTATTCCATAGGGGAAGTTTTAGGACAAAAAGAGAATTCCATGGAGCATGCCATATATTTTATTAGAAAAAACCTTCAAAGCCTTGAATTAAACAATACTGTCACAGAGAGAATTACTACTAGTTGTGTATGCCCTGAACAAGTTTCAACATTATGTCACTAGTTACCAAATATTTGTCCATACAGATCATGCAACAATAAGGTACCTCATGAATAAGCCTGCCATATCTAGCAGACTAGCAAGATGGCTCCTATTTTTGTAGGAATTTGATATCATAGTTATTGATAAGCTAGGTCAGGCTAATGTGGTGGCTGATTTCTTGTCAAGACTTCAAACAACTACACCTACCACCCCTGAGGTAATTAATGTGAGCTTTCCCAATGAACATATGTTTTTTATTGCTGCTCAAACTCCATAGTATGCAGATATTGCAAATTATTTATCATCCAACAAGATCCCAACCCACTTCTCACCAAAGGAAAGACAATTTTTGGTAGAGAAAAGTTTTAATTTTTCATGGATTGCAGACTATTTATTTTACATAGGACCTGACCAAGTCATGAGAAGGTGTGTTAGGGAAGATGAGACCTATGACATTTTGCATGTCTATCATGATGAGCCATGTGGTGGGCACTTTTCAGCCAAGAGAAAATCTATGAAAGTGCTTGCTACATGATACTATTGTCCCACACTACACAAAGATGCTACAACCTACACCAGAAAATGTGACAGATGTCAACGCATGGGGAGACCAACAAGATTTGATGAAATGCCCCTGTATCCTCAAGTGGTAGTCAGTCCCTTTGACAAGTGGGGCATGGATTTTGTTGGGCCTATTGATCCTCCATCCAATGGGAAATCATACATTTTGGTTTGCATTGAATATGTAACCAAGTGGGTGGAAGTGAAAGCAATGACACATGCCCATGATAATAAAGTTGTTGAGTTCCTGTATGAGAAAATTTTTACTCGGTTTGGAGTCCCAAGGGAACTTGTTACTGATCAAGGAGCTTAGTTTACATCAAACTTAATCACAACATTGATGAATGATTACAAGATCAGACACATAAAGTCTAGCCCCTATCACCCTCAAGCCAATGGTTAAGCAGAGGTTACCAACAGAGAAATCGAGGCAATCCTTACTAAGAAAGTACAATTACACAAGAAGGATTGGAGCAGTCTCCTTCCTGAAGTAGTCTGGGCCTATAAGACAACATGGAAAACAACTATAGGGTTCACTCCTTTTGAGTTACTCTATGGAAAAACTACCATGTTGCCAATAGAATTTGAGCATAAGACCTTGAGGACTGCTCTCCAACTTAACATTGATATTTCAGAAGCCCAATATAAATGCCTCCTATAGTTGAATGCATTGAATGAGATAAGGAAAGCTGCCCTATAGCATACTAAAGCTATCTAGCAGTAAAGAAAAAAATGGCATGACCACCATATCAGAACTAAGCAATTCTCTATTGGTGATTGGGCACTGCTCTATGACTCAAGGTACAAGGAAAATCAAGGTAAACTCACCACAAGATGGCTTGGTCCTTATGAACTAGAAAATGTGTTTGATAATGGTTCAATTCAATTAGCTACAATAGACCCTATCTGATTCAAGCTACTGGTTAATGGACACTGTCTTAGGTTGTATCATAAGCCACTGTCCAAAGAAGAATTTATGAAGCAGTTTGTTTCAGATGCGGCCACTGATCTTCTTGCAGCAAAAGGCTTCGGCCTTTCTCCTGCAACATCTCTTTAAAATTTTGTGTTGCATGCCCATAATAAAGGTTTCCTTTTTAAGGAAGCCACTTTCTCTACTTTTCATCCATCACCACCATTCATTTCCCCTTCTTCCACATCACCCATCCTTGTCATCCATCTTGTCATACCGCCCTCATTTATGGTTTCAATTGCAGCCGTCATTTCATCCTGAGCTATGATCTTTCCCAGCATGTACAAGCACTTATTACAAGGTACACAATATCTTTTATTGTCAGATCATTTATTTATTTCATTTATTCATTAATTTCTATGTAAATATCAATCATCATTGCCTATTCTTCGCCTATCCTTTCGCACATGTGTGGACACATGCCAAATTTTTAGTAAGGGGTAGGGATAATCCATTTCAACTTTTTCTTATGCCACTGTAACAACTGTTAAGACATTTTTATTTTCTTGTACTTACCAAATATGACTGTGTGCTTTCATCCTAAATAATAATTAACTGCTTGATTTGAGTATTTTTTAACAATCATTTCATGCAATTATCCTTTGTGTTATTCTTGGAAAAGTAAAGAAAAGTGACAGTAGGGTAGAAAGAAGAAGGGAAAAAGAAGTTTTTTGAATTTTTAGAAGAAGTTTGAGTTTCGAGAATCTCAGTAGGGATAATTTGTGAATATGGGTGGCCAGTTAGTAAGACATGAGCCTGTAACCCATGAACCCTTGACGCAAAATCCTCAAGCGGTTCAGGCATTCAGCAATTGCGGTTGGCTGAATTATTTTTTGAGGATAGATTCCTATAATGAGGAAGTTGTAGGTGAGTTTTTGAGAACTCTTTTAGAGGGAGAAGCTACAGTGTGGGTTTTGATAGTATTCATTATAGAAGAGCAGATTGTAGAAGTAACTAGGCTTCCGACGGTAGGAGAAAATTTTTCTTCAGGGAGAGATGTTGTCGCTGCTAGGGTAGAATTCACAATACCAATAGATGGACCCTTGGAGGTTTCTAAACAAGGATGCAAATGGGTGTCATTGCCTCCTCCATACTCAAAATATGCCACCTTCATAATCAGGTACTTGACCTGTGAGGGACGTTTTTCCTATTTGCATTCCTATCATTTTAAACTATTGAGTCATATGAGGCATGATTTAGCTGTCAATGTTCCAAATTTTTTGTTGTTGAGGGAATAGAGGAGGATGCTCATGATCACACACTGGAATGTGAGTAGGGTGATGTAGATTTTGTATGGCCAAATCATCCATTGATGAGGCTAAATGTTCCTCAGATGATGAATTACAAGGAGTTGATGTGGATAATCAGAGATAGAGAAGTGAGATGCACCATCAACCGGTCTTCTCTGATGAGGAAGGTGATTTTGACCATAATTCTTGCAATATGGTCTAGGCTATAGGTTTAGTGTCCTTAAGGAGACCATCAGAAGAAGAGATTGCAAGATTGACTGAGGAAATGGCTGCTCAAATAAGAAGTTCACTTTAGTTGAGAAATAGAACTGTGGGTGGTGAACAGGGTAAACCTACTGGCCTATTTGTTAAAGAACAAAAGGACATAAGCAAGGGTGTTAAGGTTGACAACAAAAAGGATGTCGTTAAAGTCAAAGAGGTTAAGAATGATAAGGTTTGTGAAAAAAATAACGAAACCCCAATGCCTCAAGAAGATGTATCTTCATCATTGGTGAAGACCAAGGTGATTACAAAGTTTGTTGAACCTGCTACAAAGGATAGGAAGCAAAAGAAGCTAGGAGGAAGTAAGCAACAAGAGAAAAAAGAAGATGATGAAGTATGGTGTCTGATTTGCCTAAATATACACCTGTAGATATGTTTCAAGTGCTTTCTTAGGTTAAAGTTATTGTACCTCTACTAGAAATGATGAGAATAAATGAGCATAAAGAAAAGACAATAGCCTTGATCATAGGTGTTGCTGGTAATAAGATTAAACAAGGTAGTTATAAGGAAACAAAGGATGAAGGAGAAGGAAAAGAGAAAGAAGTGGAGGGAATTGTGTTGCAAATTCCCCCAGTATATTTAGAAAATTCTATTAATATGTGCCTTGAAAATATAAAACCCTTTTTCTTAAGTGTGGATATAAATGGGAAAAATTTAAGGAACTGTATGATAGATTTAGGGGCATCAAATAATGTTATTTTGGAGTCAAAATAATGGAGGCAATGGAATTGATAGTGGATACTACTCAAGGTAAATTCTATGCTTTGGATTCAAGATAAGTGCCAGTTCTTGGAACTATCAAAGCATTGCCTTATAAAATGACTCAGTATCCTAAGTAGGATTTAGTCATGACTGTATTAGTTGCAGACATCCCACCTCATTTTGGGATGCTTTTTTCAAGAAAGTGGAGTGCATCAATGGGGGATAACATGCAGTGCAATCTATCATTTGATACTTTCTCCATTGATGGTAAGGATGTCAAGATTGAAAGAGAGTCAAAAGTGTCCCATATGATTGAGCATGACCCAATTGAGAATATGACATGTTTTATTGATAGTGGCATAAATGAATTTAGGGTTGAGGAATTACCTAGCAATTATGATAAGCCTACTCCATTGATTGATACAAAAGTAAAACAATTGTCAGAGTATAATGACTTGTGGACTATGTACTTCAATGGTGCAAGTTCAAAAGAAGGATATGGTGCAAGTGTTTTATTACGATCACCAAGTGGAAAGACATTCAGGTTCTCTTTCACTTTGTTATTTGAATGCACAAATAATGTGGCAGAGTATGAAGCCTTGTTATTGGGGTTAAGATTGGCTGAAAAACATGGGATCAAGAAGCTCAAGGTAATTGGAGATTCTAAGCTCATGGTTTCCCAAGTTAGATCCAGTTATGCATCAAAGAACAAGAGGTTGAAACAGTATAGGAATGTTGTTTGGGATGAATTGGATAACTTTGATGCATTTGGAATAGGATGGATGGAGAGAGGCCACGACCAAGTGGTAGATTTATTAGCAAACATTGCATTAAAACTAGATGATATGACTTATGTTGGAATTTCAAAGGTTGAGGTGCAAACCAGACCATCCATCCCTAATAATATCAAAAATTGGCAAGTCTTTGATAATGATGATGACATATTGAAGTTTTTGAATTGTGTGGGTGAATTTGAAAGTCAAGAAATTGACTTTGGAGCTTTTGTTGAAAAAATTGATGGTAAAGATACTATATTTGGAAATGAGGTCATTCAGTTAAAGACAAATACAATTCCTAAGGGTTTAGTTGTACTAGAAAGAGTGTTTGATAATTAGGATAGGACAAAATCTAATCATACTATTTCCCATCCTGATGACTTGGAAGAGATAAATCTTGGAACAAAGGCATCACCAAAAAAGGTGTATATTGGAAAGAAACTATCACCAAAGGTGAGAAGGATGCTAATTGACTTATTAAGGAAGTTTAGGCATATGTTTGCATGGTCCTATGATGATCTTAAGGCATAAAGGGAGGACATTTTCCAACATGAGATTCCTTTGAGTGATGGTGCCAAGTCATTTAGGTAAAAACAAAGGCCCATTAATCCCACCTTGGCCCCCAAAATGAAAGAAGAATTAATGAAGCTAAGGGATGCAAGGATCATCAAGCCAATTAGACATTCATCTTGGGTGTCAAACTTGGTACAAGTGAGGAAGAAAAATGGAGACATCAAGTTATGTGTAGACTTTAGAAATTTGAATGTGTCTTCATTAAAAGATAACTATCCATTACTGAATATGGAAGCCATGTTGCAAAGGGTGACAGGCTGTGAATTGATGTCTATGATGGATGGTTTCTCTAGTTACAACTAGCTCATGGTCAAAGAGTCTGAGCAATTTAAGACAACTTTCACTACACCATGGGGAACATATGTCTATGTGAGAATGCCTTTTGGTCTGAAAATGCAGGGGCTACTTTTCAGAGAGCCATGGATGTGGAATTTTTAGATTTAATTAACTTGTTTTTGGTGATTTACTAAGAAGAGTTGATAGCATATTCTAAAAAAAAAGAGGATCATTGTGAGCATCTGGAGAAGATATTCACTAGAGCATTGGAGTATGGTATCTCTTTGAATCTAAAGAAATGTGTGTTTGGAGTAAGAGAGGGAAAACTATTGGGACATATTGTTTCCAAGGATGGAGTAAAAATTGATCTGGAGAGGGTAATTGCAATAGATAAAATCCCACAACCCCGCAATGTCAAAGGAATACAATCTTTCTTTGGAAAAATAAACTTCTTAAGGAGGTTTGCAACAAAGTTTTCTAAGACAGTTCGCCCAATTTCCAAAATGCTTAAGAAGGGAGCCAAGGTTGAATGGAAAGAGGAGTCTGTAGAGGCTTTCTAGGCCATTAAGTAAGCAATAAAGGAGGCTCCTATGTTAAGAACCCCTTATTTTTCTAAACCCTTACATATTTTTTCATTTGCTTCTTTCCACACAATTGCAATTGTGTTGTTGCAAAAGAATGCAGAGGGTTTTGAATAGCTTATAGCCTTTTTCAACAAATCTTTACAAGCTGCAGAACTTAAGTACGATATAAATGAAAAACAGGCATATGCATTGGTAAAAGTAGTAAAATCCTTTAGGCCTTATTTGATGGGAGCTACTGTAGTTGCATATGTGCCTAGTGCTACTGTTAAGGATATTTTCACACAGCAGGGAGTGTTAGGAAGAAGGTGTAGATGGATCAATAGGATCTAGGAATTCAACATTGAGATCTAGATTACTAAGTTGGTGAGAGGACAAGGATTGGCCAAGCTTATGGCCCCAATTAATTTGGAAGCAAATCAAATAAATTTTCTAGAAGAGGAAAATAGATCACACATATGTGATATGGAGCATTCTAAATGGTATAAAGATGTGGTCTATTATTTGCAAAAGATTAAATTTCCTGACAACTTGAGTGAAAATGAGAAAAGGATATTGAAGTTACATACAATCAAATATGTTATCATAGCTGGAAAGGTTTGGTGGAGAAATGGAGAAGGTGTCATGCTGAAGTGTGTTGACCCAGATCAAGCACAAGAACTTCTGAGTGAGATGCATGGTGGAGTTTGTGGAGGGAATTATATGGCCAAAACAACTGCACATAAGATAATGAGGGTTGGATTTTGGTGGCCTAACATTTTTAAGGATGCACACCAACTAGTGAAGACATGTGATGCTTGTCAATGTTTCTCTGGTAAGTTAATTTTTTTTGGTAACTTGCCTCTAAAACCAGTTGCAGTGCAATCTCCATTCCAGTAGTGGGGTATTGATTTTTTAGGAGAGATAGCATGTAAATCTAGTGGAGGAAACTCATGGATATTGGTGGCCACTGATTATTTTACCAAGTGGGTGGAAGCAATTCTAACAAAGAAAGCAACTAGTAAAGTGGTAAATGACTTCCTGATGAGCAACATATTGACTAGGTTTGGATGTCTAGAAAGGATTGTGTCAGACAATGCAATGTGTTTCAGATCTAAGGAATACACAAAACTTTGTGAAAAGCATAGCATCCAAATTTCTTACTCATCACCATATCACCCACAGGGAAATGGACAAGCAAAATCAAGCAATAAAATCTTGATGAAGATCATTAAGAGAATCCTAGATCAAAATAAAAAGGCATGGGATTCTAAGTTGAGATTAGCAGTCTGGGAAGACAGGGTAACTGTGAAGAAGGCAATAGGTTGTGCTCTATTTGACTTGGTTTATGGGATAAATGCAAGGTTTCCTCATAATAATCTAATGGAAATGCATAAGTTTTCCAGATGTATGATAATGAAATTGATGATGAGATGCAATTGAGAGTGGGAGCTCTCATAGAATTAGATGAAACTTGGAGGGAAGCTCAAATGAAAAATGTAAAATTGCAGTTGCAAGTAAAAAATTTGAATGACAAAAGGGAAACTGCAAGGAGTTTCCAAGATGGAGATTTGGTTTTCATGTGGAATGCCAAATTAGAAGATAAAGGGAAACGTGGAAAATTTGATGCAATTTGGTTGGGTCCATTTTTGATAAAAATTAAGTGGGATGAAGATTCATACTTCCTCCAAGATATGACAGGGGATACTCTTGAACTACCAGTTCATGGATAGTTCTTAAAGTTGTTCTTCACTTGAAGTGTGTTTTTACATGAAAAATAGTTTAGGTTTGTATATATTTTGTTGGGTTGTTTTGTCTAGACAATCCCTTTTTTGTCATCTCTGCACTTGGTCTACTCAACCCGAGATTATGAAATCTCACTTCATTCTAGTGGAATGAACATCACCAATGGGAGCCATTGATGGAACTTCAAATTTTTTCTCTTTTTGTTCCATTCTTGTCCTACCTTATGTCTCTGGTCATTTATGGTGTTTGGGAAAATCCTAAGGTTGGGGTTTTACCTTTGTCTTCATGTAAAACCATAGTGTTTATCTTATGCCTTGGGAGGGTTTTAAAACAACTTAGGCCCCATCGCTTCGTCTAGGCTAGGCCCTTTTTGTTTTATTGTTTGATTTCCTTCGCATGACTTTATTTCTTCCTAAGTCTTGGATGGTATCGTGCTCCATTGTTTTAAAACAACTTATGTCATTGTTTATTGTCATCCTAGTGATTTTCCCTCATTCTTTTAATAAATATTTTATATTTTGCATAGGGAAGAGTTTGTGTGACCATAGATCAATTATCATTTGATCTCAACCGTTCCCTACCATCCCATGATGAATTCACCACATTGTTCTATTTGATCATGATATCATGGGCGAGCGCCACATGTCTCATATGGTGAAGCCAAATAAGTGATATAAATACTTTGATACATTTATCTGGTTTTAATACATTATGTAGTAGGTTACTAAAGCATTTATGAGATGCATGTGTTTCAAATCAACAAAGATGTTATGATCTTGGTAGGAAACATGCTCGATGGTTAATGACAAAGCTGGTGACTGTGTTGAAAGAATAGGATTACCAATGGTTGAGATCCATGGTTTCCTTCCATTGCATGATCAGAAGTTGCAAGGACTTTATCGATTGTGATATCACGAGTGAGTGCCATGTGGATTTCCTTGGCAGCGCCTAGTATGGTTGGCCCTTATTGCCATGATGGGGATTGTGTTAGTTTGTTTTGAAGGAAACCGTTTGATGATCTGACCAAAGTGATGGATTGATGGCTAATATTTTAATTTGCATCAAATGCAATTGGAGTCATTCGTATAGTGCACAAGTAAGCTTTAATGGCAGATGATACATCTACTGGCATGATTTGATTGAAATAAAGTGACTATTCTCCTAATTTTATTGTGTCACAAAGCATTCAAACATCTTTCCAGAGCAGTCTCAAGGCCAAAGACGAAGTTATGAGTTTTTACAAATAAGATTAGGGTTTCTATAAACACAAAGTTGTGAGTTGATTTCTGTATCTCCTAGTTATTTTCAATTTGAATTTGGGGGAAATTTACTGTGTGCTTGTCGTAGGGCTTGTTGATAAATTTTTTAGGGCTATAGGTTAATTGAATTGTATTGAAACTGCAAGGTTCTATTTTGTAATTTCATATCTCTGTTTAGCCCTAGTTTACCCAATATGGCACCGTCAAAGCAACATTCTGGCTAGATTGACTATTTAAGTAGAAACTTATATGATGATTTCCTAGTTCAATTGCCCTTGTCAACAAATGATAAGTAGAAGGGGTTGGTATTGATGTGAGGAAAAACCCTAGGGGAGGGATTAGTATATAATTTTTCCAACATAGCCAATGCTAGGGTTCCTCTTACAGGTTTAGAGATGTTTAGATTGTGGTTTGGACAGAGGAATTTTCCCCCACCCCTTTTCGAATGGTTGCATGTATGATATGGGGAAGCTGGTGGTACCAAATCTGTTCCTTGATATAGACTTGCTTAGGGCAGTGGCTGTATGATATGACCCTGTCACACAGGTAATTAGAGATAATGATGGAAGGGTTCTATTAAGCATTAATAGAGAGGAATTCCAATAGGTTTTTGATTTGAGTGAGCCTAGTATGTTCTTGGTTCCTATTAATCTTGAGGAGATGAAATAGGAGTATGGGAGGTTGAAATCACTTTTCAGAGCTAAGTTGCTCCCAGCTCATTTGGCTAGGGAAGGAGGTTCAAAATTCTATATTATCCCTAATGATCAAGAACCTTTTAGACTGAACTAATTTGCAAATCATTTCTTGGCCACCTTTTACTCATTGTGCTATATTTTGGGTTTTAATCCCAACACGGTGATTCCTATTAATTACGTGTTCATGGGGGTGCAAATGCAACACCCGAATTTCTTAGTGATTTATGATTTTGCTTCTTTGTTGGCTGAAAAGATATATGAAGGGCTATTGAATTTGTAGCAAAATGATACATGAACTCCATTATTTTAGTTTTTTATGTTAATGTATATGTTCTTGTATAAGAATGTTGAATTCTTCTCTAAGAAGATGGAGTTAAGGCAGTTGGTTAATGGAGAAAGATTGCTAGTGCAAGTGTGGACTATAGATTTATCATGTAATAGGGAGAATGCCAACTATGTGCATTTTGACAATTGTTTTGCTTCTAGATTGAGAGCTAGGATGATGGTAAACATACCCAGGATTCCTGAGGAATTGCATGATTTCCTTAGACCAAAGGGGAAGAGGCCAGAGTTGAAGGTTTGCAACAACTAGGGTGATATTATTTCATACCGAGTTAACACTCTCTTGAGGGTGTATGGTTTTCAAGGGACCCCTCATATATTGACATACAATCTACCACCAAGATTAGGATTTGCAGAGTTTATGTGGCAGATTGGTTGTATACATGTGGACAACCTTACTGGGAAAGGTAAAGGAACAATTTTCCTAGACTATACCTTGGTGTTAGATTTTGTCTTTTCGAAAGGAGGCTGGGTACACTTTGGGAAATTATTTGAAGAATAACATTTGAGGTGTGGTACCAAGCAACAACATGATCCTAAGTGCTTCTTCACTCTTTTCAAACAAAGGATAAAAGGTGGAAAGTTTGTGCATGAGTTCAACTTCCTTGAGGACTTGATTAGAAATGAATTTGACCTAAGTAGGTAGGAGTTGAACAAGGAGAAATGGATAACTTATGACAAGATATTGGCCATTGTGCACAAAATGGATCCAAACTATGATCCATTGATAGAGTTCAATCCATATCATAAGAAAATTGAATTTTTGATGGATAACCTCAAAGAAATCATGGGCACCTTGATAACCAAGAAGATAAACTTGGAGTTGAATCTAGGAATATAGGAGCAAGATGCTAGGTCAATTGAAATGAGGCCAATCTACAAACCTATAGGGAAAATTCCTATTTACAGGAGGAAAATAAATGATATTAGTGATGAGGAAGAAGAGGATAAAAAATGAAAAAAAAAATTAAATTGCCTACACAACCATGTCCAAAACTCAAAATGCCTGTGGAAATTAAGATTATTGATTTAGAATCATCACCTGAGGATAGTCCCTCACCACCACCATCAGAGCCAAGACCTAAGAGGAAAAAGACTAAGCAATCACAAGAGGATTTGGTGGGTGAAATTATTGTCGCTGACCAGGATGTACAAGTGGGTATGCCTTCCCCTCCTAGGCTAGCTGAATTGGTTCTATCCAATCTGGATATGAAAGGAAAATGTGTGCAAGATGCAAGAATGGAAGCATGTAAGGAGTTTCTAGATGATAATGCATTTGTAAAAAGTCTAGTCTTCTTGTAACTAGTATGGAGAATGAAATTGGAAGAATATCAGGATAAATGCAAGAGGAGAAGAGAATTGAGACCTGACAAGTCAGACCAGGAGAATGATGATGGCGTGAAAGTTGAATTAATGGATGAATTCAAAAGCATCACTCCTAAGGAGGGGAGAAAACTGGTAAGTCAGGCTAGTGTCTTGATTTTTCCTGAGTGGGAAATTGTAGATGCCAAGGATTTTAATGCTATTTTGAATCCAAGCATCCCTTCCAAGATTTTGAATAAGAGGTCAAGGAAACATTGCAAGATTCTACCCTCAGAGAAGAATAAGAGACCTTGGCAATTTGGGGCTTGGCCCCTGAAGGGAGAAAGCCAAATGTTACTGATATTAACCCAAATTTAAGAGGAGGGTTGATAATAAAGAGAGATTCATAGACCTCAACCACAGAGGCCACTAATTTGATGGTAAATGTGGCCAAATTGGCCCAAAAGAATGCCAAAAGAGAGGAGGCTGAAAAGAAAATCCTAATGGAGAAGTACAATCTCATAATTGGGGAATATTGCAAGATGCAACAAAGGAATGCTGAGCTGTAGACTAAGGTGGATAGGTTAAAGTACAAGAAGATTGGGGAGACATCAAGTGCTCCAAGGATTAGTACATTGCCTTCCACATCAGGGTCAGTTCCTCATGCTTTTCCCATTGTTTCTACACCAGGGTCTCGCAGCCAAAATCCTTCTCTCAGCCCTACTTTAGAGAAAATTGATGAAGAAATAGAATGCTCTATTGATCCTACAAAGAAGCAGCTAATGTAGAAAATTGCAGAGTTACAGGCATTCTTTAAGGTAAGTGAGGAGGGAGTATTTTTAAAGTAGAGGGAGGTTGCTAATACTGTATTGAGGGATTTGAATAAGAAGGTTGATTACATATTGTCATCTATATATTCTTTATATTCTTTATTATTAGATGCAATAAAGAATATTGATAGGGATCAAGAGGTTGTGATACCATTAATTGAAAATTGGATCCCTAGGGCCAATGATTTAGACATAATGTATAAAGCCTCAAGGTTTGATATAAATAATAGGCCCCAATCATTAAGGCCTACTCAGGTGTTAGTTAAATCATTCCAAGGTTTTCAGACCTTACCAGATGACTTGAGTAGGAAGATCAAAGAGTTGGTGAAGAACTTGGATGATTGGAGTGACACATTGTTACCTAACATAATTGATGAGAAGGGAAATATCAGGTCACTCCAATAGTGGCAGGATCGGGAAAATGAGGTCATCAATGATAAAATTAGATTGATTTGTGATGACTCAGATTATGATTTATTGGTGAGTTGTATGGAAAAAATCATTAGCACCAACTCATTCTTTGAGTCTTTTGAAAGAGAAGCAAATCAGGTTGCAGTTAAATACACACCTTATAGTGTCAACGTGAATGAGGTAATCAATTTTGATTGGCCAATTGATGAAGAGTACTAGAAATGGGTAAATATATATTTAACTGAGGTAGAGTAAAAAGGAGTAGGCTGCCAATGGTTGGTAAATCAACTATTATAGTCACAACAAATTCCAATTTTTTTTTTTTTTTGTTAGTCTAGGTGTGGAATTCTTGAAGTTTTTGTTGTTGCATCAACCATTCTCAGTGGGCATGATGAACAAGAAGATTCTCAAGGGAGATTGTTGTTGTAACTATTTTTTGGAATATTAGAAGGTAGTCCAATTGGCTGGTGACACATGTGTTTTTTGGCCCCATGCTTGTTTTCTCCTTCATTTTATATAAGAAGGATTTCAAGGCTAGAAGTATGAGTTAGCAAGTGAGATATTTTTGGTCGAGTCTAGGTGAAGTTGTAGAGAAAATTGTAAAGTTTGATTGTTTTAGGGAAAAATGCAATTTAGGTTTTGTGTCATTCTGTAATAGGTTTTGAACTCATGGGGATTTGATGTTTTATGACAGTATTGGCATTTGAATTGAAATGATTAATTCAAACTCATGTCTCTTCATTGTACATTCATATTTAAATTTTGAATAAGATGATCAAGGGTTGTTTCCTTCATCTCACTATTGTGGTGTGTATGATTCTTGTTTTAGCTTTAATTCAAGGAATTAATTAAAACTCTTGAATGGGATTGTAGCTAGATATGTTTTGTATAAGGATTTGATAAGTAGTATTGGGTTAGAATATATATTGATGAGATTGTAAAACAATGTTATCAAGGATATTATATGTTATGTGTTAAATCTATCATAAACCCTTAGATGCTTATGAATTTGACTCCTTAAATAGATATATGCCACTGATCTAAGTTGTACTTATTCATATGATTTAGTATTTGTTTGTCTTTACCTAGAGCTTGCTACAAATTGCAAATCAATGACTATCTTATACTGTGAAATGTGTTGTAATTCTCTCATGCTCCAAATAGTTGATATTATTGATAAACAACCAATTCTATTCAATAGTATCCTATTATGTTGAACTATTAAATGAGATTATCTATTGTTGTTAATGTTTTTTATGATAATGTTGCAGAGGTTGTAGACACATTAAGGGATCACCCTCCTAGGTCTTGTAGATCCCAAAGTGTAGGAGGTTTTTAAAATCCTCATCAGTTGGTCTGGGTCCTTTGAGCTGCCCTTGATTGGAATTGGTAATTCCATAGGTAGATTAGAAGACTAACCTAGTTACAGTAAAAATAGACCAACAAGAATAATTTGTCACAACAACCGAGTCATAATACTGTTGCTCATACATATAACACTAGAAACAATCTACAACCCATTCAACCAATCCCAACAACCTTACCTTTGGCTAATCCCATCTTACCTAGTCCTCCTCATTTTCCTTCGCATAGCGGGAAGGAGTATGATCTTGTTGAACAAGTTAAGACTACTCCTACTAAGATATCATTGTGGGACCTTATTCAAGCATCCCCTCTCTATCATAACATGACTCAAAATTCCTTGCAACAAGTTCCTATCCCTTCTAATGCACAGCCAAATGACATAGCAACCATGATCCGAGGAATAAATGCTGACATTGTTTTTGAACAAAAGGGAACTCCCCCCTTTGGAATTGCAAAAACAAAATGATGTTTTCATGATCATAGCTCAATACAATAGGATATGGATAAAGTGAACCCTTGTTGACAATGGCTCTACCCTTAACGTGTGTACCGTAAACCTTTTGGATAGGCTTCATGTGGATAAGTCAAAAATTCAACCCGAATCTCTATCTATCATGTGATTTGACAATGTAGGAAAAAAACCATTGGGTGTGATTACTTTTCCTATAACAATTGGAATTTCCACATTAGAAACACTGATCCATGCTACTCCTCATGATCTCTCATATAATCCCTTTTAGGTATACCATGGATTTGTGCAATGAATGGTGTGCCTTCCACTCTTCATCATAAAATGAAGTATATTTACAACAACACAGTGTACACACTTGAAGGTGAACCTAACCCAAACAGTTGTTTGAACATTGAGAAAAACAAGGAAAATCCTTTGGCAACACTAACACCAACTATGCAAGTGGAACCCACAAAATAGAAAGACAAATAAAAACACATTGAGGAAGTCACGAAGCTATTAGATGATGATTGGGGTTCCTTAGACTTCACACCAACATTCATGGGAGAATACAAGATCATACACAAAGAGTCTAAAAAGGGACAAGAGAAAGCAATAATGTCAACACAAAACTTAGAAGACCCTTCAAAAGCATCCACCTCAACAACTTTATAAAAAACCACAACTTACACAACAAACTTTGATGAAATCAACAACCAACAACCACTTGATCCAAAAATAATGAAAAAGATTTATGGAAAAGGTTATGAACTTATGAAAGAACTTGGATATAGTGGACAAGGGTGTGGTGATAGAGAACAAGGTATTCGTGCCCCCATCGAGCCTAACATGCAAGAAACAACTCATGGTGTTGGTTATTGTCCTTTGATAGAAATAACAAAGCCTTCAATTAGTATCAACACTATTAAAAAACATCCTTCTAATCCAACTTTAACAGTATTGTATCCTAAGCTGATAGACACTAGTGTTCTTGATTGTCATCCTTTGAAAGAAATAAAACAAGCAAAGAAATCTTTGCTTAATTTCAATTTCATCTCACAAAACACTCACGATTTGAGTTCGTTAGATATTACATCCTCCTACAAACTAAGAATACCTTTTGTAAGTATGACATCTTGTACTAAGCAAGAGCTATCTTTGTCGCAAACTACAAGAACACCTTCTACCATGGATCAAGAAGGTATCTTGTCGAGACTCCTCCAAGAACTCAAAAGAAATTCTATTACAAGAATTCATTTTGTGCATATCATAGAGTTCATGCTCATGCTACCAATAAATCTAAGGCTTTGAGTGGTAAAATCCAATGTCTTAAGGAGTTTGGTGCTCTCCCTTATGTGGGGGCACCTAAATCCTCTAATTGATACTGATTTTCACTCTAGCATTCATCTTATCAATCATTTTGGATCATCCTTGTCCTGCACTCAGTGGGGGCAAGGGGTTAGGTAGCCTTTTCCTCATACATCACTTTTTGTTGCCTCTTTGGGCTAGCCATTAACCTATCATGATCATATAAGAGCAAGCTTGGGATGTGGACGACATGCCTTCAGTTGGCTTGCATGTGACATACTACCTTATTCATGGCGTAGCTTATAGGAAACATATGAATTTTTATAGGGCTTTTTGAATAAGTTTTTGTATCTTCTTCTACTTTTAATAGCTTGTTCACAATAATGGTGTTAACAACCACTTTAAAGTGGGGGCATACATCGACACTCATATTTCATTGTGCGATTTTATTTTTCTTGTGATTTCCTCTCATGGAAACATTAGGTACAATGTTGCCCAAGATGAGGTCCCTTGCACTTGTACTCTCTTGGAAACAAGATGAGACCATTTTCACTTATCCTCTCTTGGAGACATTAAACATGATGTTCCCTACGATGAGACCTTGCATGAATTAAGAAAAATTACTTTGAACATTCCTTACACTATCTTGCATTTATAATGTCTATGAGTTTCAAGCATATGAAGTTTTGCTTGCCTTATGGAGCTCGAAGATCATTAGTGGACATCTTGGATGTCATTGCAGGTGTCTAGGTGGACATATTGGATGTTGTTGTAGGTGTCTTGGTTGGAGCATAGAAGCATTGTTTAAGATTATGTGTTTGCATTGGAAGAAGCTAGTAAGTTCTTCGTCAAGTGGGAGAATGTTGAGAATTAAGAATCAAATTTACTGGCTTGATTGCTTCCTAGAGCAGTTATGTTTTCCTCCTTCATTGGCCTGAGTTAATTTGTTGGTTGTCAAGTTTATCTAACTGAAGTTGTGGGGTTCCAAAGTTTCATAACCTCCCAACTTAGCGATTGTTGAGGGAAGGCTCCTTCCTTTGTTGTTAGCTCATCATGGGTTTCGAGAACTTTGTAAGCTTTGACTTGGAGTTTGGAAGTTCAGGTTTTGAGTGACGAAGTGATCCCTTTGTCGGAAAGTCATGGGTTTTGGGAACTTCATAACCTCCAACATGAGGTTCTGGAGATCGGTTCTCTAGTGATATAGCAACTTGGATGCCAATAGATGTGGGGACCACTTGGAGTTAATATTTAAGTCTTTTTCAAGAGACTTGTTGAGAATATTATAGATTCCCTTTTGATGCTTCAAAATTGCATAAGTAGTGGACATATGTCTTGGTGGACCCCTCACCACAGAAAGTGGAATATGAAGGAGTGTTGACAGTTGGAAGGAGATGGTTGGTTTCCAACTGCCGATGGATGTGGGACCCGATAGGATGGATATTGGTGTGAAATCTTAGTGATAGAGTGTGTTTGGTTGAAAAGATGGTTTGAAAGGTCTATGAGCTTAATAACATCAGGGAGACTTTGATGATCGATGTGTTTTGCTAAACTATGGCCGATAGACAAAGTCATGCTGATAGACTTGAAGGCAGACCTTGGTTGGAAGGAAACTGACTTGGTTGACCACTGATGTGTATGATGTTCATTGGAGGATCATAGGTGAGTTGGAGAAGTTAGGATAGTTAATAGTTGGTATGACTGTTGGAATACGAACTGACCTATAGAAGATGAATTGTTTCCTATTTGCTAAAGACAAATGTATATACATTGGATGTTTTGCAGTATGAAGAGTGAGAGGAAGATTAAGGGAGGATTATGCTGCCAAAATCTCTCCAGATTAAGTGTCTTGGTTGATCTCTCGTGTTAATCTGCATTGTATACCGTGTGAGAGTATTGTAACAGTGCAAAGGTTGTATAGACTGAGAGGTTGATCAGTGAAATGTAAAAAGGAGAGAGGGAAACAAAACAGGGTTGTTTCCAGTTTGTCTCCAGAATGAAACAAGGAGTAATCTCTATGAAAAAGGCTATGAGCTTGAGATTGTATTGTAACTCTATTTGTTTCTGAATAATACAATGGCTTGGATCTTTTGGAGTGTGGGTTTTTTTACCTGAAAGGGTTTTCCCCACGTAAATCTGTGTGTTCTAATCTTTTGTACTATCTTTCATGTGTAATGGTTTTATTTGTTGAATCTATTTATGCAATTTGTTGAAACTGAATTTACATGTGCTTCTCTTAGAAAGATTAATGTGGGAAATGAACTGTGTCTGATTCCACTTTGTGACATAGTTGTACATGTTTTTGAGACAATCTATTTGAAATTAAAGTTACCAAAGGCACTACTGTTCTTGGAGGTTTCTTTGAGATGACAAAGTTTTCCCAACAAGTGGTATCAAAGCCTTCTTTTGGTTGTTGGTTCTATGTATTTCTCCTGTGGAGATTTCTTAGTCTGTTAGGCTTGAGGAAATCAGGAGGAATTGGCTGATGTATTAATCCTTTGATGAGTAGAAGTATTGTAGTATTTAGAGACAACACGTAGTTTGAAGGATGGTGAAGATGGAGTTGGTTATCTTGGTAGTGGTATAGCCTTAATGTATGAGGTGGATTTCTTTGCTTCTTGGTTGAGTTGCAACAAAGCTTTCATATTGGGTGTTTGTGTGAGAGGCTCTGTGGTGATATGGAGAAGCTTGGGTTGTGTCTCAGTCATGGAAGAGAGTGCTTATGCTGGGTGGTATTTTCTGCTATTGGAAGGCATTGTATTTTGTTAACCTCGAATACTAAAGGCTATAGAGTTAATCATTAGATGGTTTGAAAGCTTCTGGAATAGCCTATCTCTTTCTCAGATGCATGTGCATATTGATGGTTTTGGAATTGGCTTGAAGTGATCCTGGAGTTCTTGAATTGTTGTTTCCTTTTTTAAGGATGTATTGTACTTGCATGTTTTATGTGGTTTTGTAGGTTTTACATGTCAAGCAAAACTTGTGATTATGTGGAGTTGTTAAACTATTTTCTAGACCCTGGCTTTTGGGGCGTTGCTAGATGAGATGGTTGCAGTTTTGCATGCGTGCTTCGGCATGGTATGAGGAGGTGAGATGCTTTCTCTGTATGAGAGTTTTGGTATGTGATTTGTCACTCAGCATTCTTGTGGTGTTGCTTGTGGATTCCTTGACTATGGTGCTTGTTGTGGACATGTTTGGAAAATTAGATTTGGTCATGATCTGGTGTTGGAGTCTTGGTGTCTACATGGTTATCTTCTTTTATATCTTGATTTATGATTACTAATGTGATGATGGGTTTGCACGTTCGATGGAATTGATCTTTGAGTTATGTGGTTAGTGGTTTAGCTATCCATTGGCTACAGTGAGATAACTTGGATGTGGACTGTCTATATCCATGAGGTTGATGCAATGTTGGTGCAGATCTATTAGTTGGCCTTGTTTGTGGTCACTTGTGCATTGGTGTGGTTGTTTTGGGATGAGAAGATGGATGGTGCTAAGTAATTGAACAGTCGGTTATAGGGACCTATAGCATGTTGTATCACGATGTCATGGACAACTTGGATACATTGCTTTGTGTAAGATTTTGACAATGATGGTAATCTCTACTTGTTTTGGAGATCTTGGTGCCACTTGATGGACATGTTGTTGTGTGGACCTGAAGGATTTTCAGATTAGTAGATGTTGGGTCATGATGCTCGAGAAGCTCGGTTGTCATGGTTCAGTGGGAGCTTTAGCAATGACTCTAGATTCATCACTTGGTAGTGAATGTTTTTCTTTAGTGTTGCAGATGTTATCATGAGGAGCTCTTTGATCCTGTTGCTGTAGAAGGGTTCTTTTGCATTTGCATGGACACTATTTGAAGATGTGCAACATCTTGGAACCATGGAGGATGACTGGATTCTTTGGCTAAGGTGTTGGTGGTGCTGGACAGGTGATGTTGGTTTTGAGTTTTTTTCTTTATATCATGGTATACTCTTGTTTATGCACTGGAGTTTTGAATTTGTGCATTGCAACTGAAACCATGGTAGGTTCACTTGGAGCATGGTATCTCCTAAGGGGGATGGGAAGATCATGGTGTCATGATAAGTTCTTGTTTCAAATGTTTGGAGCTTTGACAGTGGTCTAGAGTTTCTCTGTGTTTTGAGTACATTGGTCATATGCTTGAGAACTTCATGTTAGTATAGTAATGCAGTTTGGATTTCAGCATGGGATGATTGTTTGTAGGTGCTCATGGATACATGGAAAATAAGGTGAGGCTGTAATTCTCTTGAGATGAGAAAGGTGTTGATTTCAATAGAAAGTCCGAGTAGCCTACACCTTGGTTGGACATGAGTTCAATAGAGACCAATGAGGAGATTGCTCTTGGATGAGTCATGGTGGCTTGTATATCTTGGAGTAGCATTCTCTTTTCCCACTCTTGTTCTATTCAGTAGTTTATCTGAGAGGTATTTTCCCATTATATCTTTCAGGTGTGTTTTACACTTTCTTTCATGGATATGGATCTTGAATTGTTGTTTAATGGCTCTGGAGGATTCATAGTGGAAGATGTACAATATAGTGTATCTCCTTGAGCTTTTGTGTTATATCATTTATTGATAAGAACTAGTAGGAGATAGTTTTATGGGTTGATTTCCTGATATGGGAAATGAAATAGTTTGGTCTTCTTTGAGAAGCTTACATCCATGATTTTTTACATGTTATATTTGTTATGCTTGATCTTGGTGATTGAAAAGTTGGATGTTATGGCATCTCTTTGGGATGGCAAGGAGATCATACTTGACATAGCTTGCTATTAGAAGTTTATGTTGGAGGATATTCTACAGGTATATGCTATGCAAAGTTTTCTCTCTTTGGTCTTGGTGGTCTTCCTGATGTTTGGTTTCACATTACATTGGTCTGAGGTTTAGTTGGAACTATAGTTATCACTAGCTTTTGGTCATGTGTTTTTCACTCAAGATTCATGGGAGATGACATGGAGGTTCTTAATCTTTTTCCTTTGTTGGGTGTGGAGAACTTGGGAGAGCTATGAAGACTTGTGGTGAGAGTTGTTCTTGCAGGTTATTAATTTGCAAGTTGTGCATATCATTGTGGATGTTCCTTGGTACTACATGGTTATAGTTCTATGTGTTGCTATTGGTAGATTTGTTATGCCTTTGATCTTTTAGATTTTACATTACCCATGCAGTGGGAGTTCCTGAATGTGTTTTTGCTTCTTCAATTGGCTAGCAAATGGAGATTTTTATGGAGTACATGGGTTGGTTATGTTGGTGGCATAAGTTTACTAATGTTTGATACCTTTAAGGTATGGATGATTGGATGTTCTAGCATTTGCTGTGGGTGCTATTTTCAGTCATGTGGATTTATCAGTTAGAGGGAGTAGTCAGTTTTTTGGTTATTATTCTAGCTGATGTTCTATATTTTTTTTTGGAGTGATGGTGGTTTCTTGTTGTTGATATCACTATGGTCCTTTGCTTGTGTTTGTTGGATGTGTGCCTATTCACCTTGGCTTGTACCTTTCTTCCATCGGTGGCTTATTGGAAGATGATAGGAATTTTTTCCTGAATGCTGGACATCTTGGATATTGGTGCAAAAGTATTGATGGAGAATGAGAACATGTTTGAGATCTATGTGGTTTCATGGAAGGTTGTGATTAGTTGCAATGTTGGAAAGTTAGTTGTAGTTGGATACTTGGTTTTGTTGCAGATTGTCTGGTAGACTATTATCTATAGAAAATTGTTGATTGGGTGTCCTCAATGCTATTGATAAGAGATTAGAAAAAATAGGATCTGATGCTTGTGTTCTTGAGACTAATGCATATACACCTTGGCTCATACCTTTTCCTATGGTAGATGGATGAAACTATTGCCTAAGTTGGTGGACATCTTGGATGTCACTGCAGTTATCTTGGTTGGAGCATGAAAGCATTGTTTAAGATTCTGTGTTTGTGTTGGAAGAAGCTAATAAGTTCTTTGTCAAGTGGGAGAATGTTGAGAATTATGACTCAAATTTATTGGCTTGATTACTTCCTAGAGCAGTTATGTTTTCCTCCTTCATCGGCCTGAGTTAATTCACTGGTTTTCAAGTTTATCTAACTAAAGTTGTGGGGTTCCAAAGTTTCATAACTTCCTGACTTAGCGACTATTGAGGGAAGGATCCTTCCTTTGTTGTCAGCTCATCACGAGTTTTGGGAACTTCGTAACCTTTGACTTGGGGTTTGGAAGTTTAGGTTTTAAGTGATGAAGCGATCCCTTTGTCAGAAATTCATGGCTTCTGGAGTTCAGTTCTCCAGTGATATAGCAACTTGGATGCCAATAGATATGGGGACCACTTGGAGTTAATATTTAAGTCTTTCCTGAGAGACTTGTTGAGAATATTGTAGATTCCCTTTTGATGCTTTAGAATTGCACAAGTAGTGGATGCGTGTCTTGGTGGACCCCTCACCATGACAAGCAAATATGAAGGAGTGTTGAAAGTTGGAAAGTGATGGTTAGTTTCCAGCTACCGATGGATGTGGGACCTGATAGGATGGATATCGGTGTGAACTCTTAGTGATAGAGTGTGTTTGGCTGAAAAGATGGTTCGAGAGGTGTATGAGCTTAATAACATCAGGGATAATTTGATGATTGGTGTGCTTTTCTAAATTGTGGCCGATAGACAAAGTCATGCCGATAGACTTGAAGGTGGACCGTGGTTGGAAGGACGCTGACTTGGTTGACCGCTGATGTGTATGATGTTCATTGGAGGATCATGGGTGAGTTGGATAAATTAGGATGGTTAACAGTTGGTCTGACTATTGGAATACGAACTGATCTACAGAAGATTAACTATTTCCTATCTACTGAAGATGAATGTATATACATTGGACGTTTTGCAGTATGAAGAGTGAGAGGAAGATTGAGGCAGGATTATGCTACCGAAATCTCTCCAGATTAAGTGTCTTGGTTGATCTCTTGTGTTAATCTACACTGTATACTGTGTGAGAGTATTGTAACAATGTGAAGATTGTATGGACTGAGAGGTTGATTAGTGAAATGTAAAAAGGAGAGAGAGAAACAAAACAAGGTTGTTTCCAGTTTGTCTCTAGAATGAAACAAGGAGTAATCTCTATGAAAAAGGCTATGAGCACGAGATTGTATTGTAACTCTATTTGTTGTTGAATAATAAAATGGCTCAGATCTTTTGGAGTGTGGGGTTTTTTACCTGAAAGGGTTTTCCCCATGTAAATTTGTGTGTTCTAATCTTTTGTACTATCTTTCATGTGTAATGGTTCTATTTGTTGAATCTGTTTATGCAATTTGTTGAAACTGAATTTACATGTACTTCTCTCAGACAGATTAATGTGGGAAATGAACTGTGTCTGATTCTGATTTGTGACATAGTTGTACGTGTTTTTGAGGAAATCTATTTGAAATTAAAGTTACAGAAGGCACTACTGTTCTTGGAGGTTTCTCTGAGATGACAAAGTTTTCCCAACAAAGCAAGTATGCATTTTTGGATAAACAACCTAGATTTGATCCACAACATGTTGGTCAAATGGTCAAAGGTTGATCCACCTTTATACTTCTCTTCCTTCTAGTTATTTCCAATATAGGATCTTGTATCTGGTTTTGCTATATATTATTCATCTTGTGCATGTCCTCTTGCGCTTATGTCAGTTTAACTTAGGATTTTGGATCCTAGGGTCTTGAATCCTTCGTAATTTTTATCCTAGGTCACCCGCATTGGTATGATTGGACCCCTCTTGAATCTCTACTTTAGTGTGAGTTTGAAGCAAGTTCATCCTCTCACTAAAGTGGGGGCTAAATGTGGACATCAAAAAAGTATCCATTATTCCTTGCTTGATTTGGGAATAATTAATGGCAAATTGGACCTAATGTCACCTTGATTTAGTGTTGTGATGTGTTTTACACATGTATCCACATTAGTTCTTTGGCCCTTGCAAACTGAATAAAATGCATTTAACGATGTTTTGTAAAGGTGTTGTAAAGTGTTGTAAATGACTTTCATAGCTTTCTAGACTTTTATTAAGCATTTAGGTCTTATGGACCCATTTCTCCCTTAATTCAATATTGTAAAATTTATTTAATTGCATTCTCACATTAATCTAGAAGGATTGTCAATTAAACCTGGTTTTAATCTAGTGTTGTAATGTGTTTTACACATTCACATTGGATGTTATGCCTTTCTAGGCTGTGTGGACCTCATTTTAATGTTGTAAAGTGTATTTACTCACACTTTGACATTGAAATTTGTCCCTAGCCCTACTTACCATTTATATCATCATTAATATGCCCCTATGACCACATATTGTGCATCCCAAGGCTTAAATTTGATCAAATACATGATAAAATCAATATAAAAACTAAAATTCTTCATTCCCAACATCCCAGCTAGAAAAAGAGCCCCTGTAGGATCCATTCAGAACTTTGGGTGAATGAGTCCCATCCAGGTGAGACTAAGTCTCCCAAAGTGGTGAATGAGTCCCATTTGGGCTATTTTTGAGGTTTCAATGGGAAAAATTGGGTTTTAACTTTAATTTTCATCCATGTCGGCCTTGGGGATCAAATTAAGGGGAAATTTAGGTGGATTTCCTATTTAAACAAGCTTTTAAACCCTAATTCATAATCCATTCATCATTCATTCATCATTCATCATCCATCTCAAGTCAAGCAAGCTAGGGTTAGGTCATTTAGAGAGCATTCAAGATCATTTTTCAAATATTCAAGGGAATATTATTCATCCATTGTTGTAGAAATTCAAGATATATCATCATGGAAAGTTTTTAATTCCTTCATTTCATGTTCATACTTCATCTCATTTCTTCATTTGGTTTAATTACCTAAAAGGTGTTTGGTCAAGGCAAACCCCTATTCCCTAACATTCAACATTTCTCTTCCTTTCTTTGTGTGATTACAAATCTGAGTACTTTGAAGATTTAAAGATGATTGAAAAATAGGTTGCAAACTTGTTGAAGACATCTCCTTATCGGCTAGGTCCAAATATCCACAAAAAGTCACTTATAGTGTTAGAAATCATAGTTTCAAAGTTGGAAACCTAGAGGAACAGAAAGAGAAGGCCTAGAGTTTATGATTCCACTTTCAGATTTTTAGAAAATCCAAAGTGGACTCATACACCATTAGTGGTGTATGAGTCCCACTTTACATGTTTTTCCAAGATTTTTGTAGATTCAAATACCCATTTGGCTGAAATGGGCTCTGGTGCAGTTTTCTAGATCTAGGACTAAGTCACCTATAATGGCGTATGAGTCCTAGTACGTCAATTTTTTTGGATCAGTAGCATTTCTAGTCCTCATTCTAGTCTTCAACACATTTCTAGGTGCAAACATTTAGTTTAACATTTTTTTGTTTTGTTTCATAATCATTTCTAGGTCATTTAGTATATGTTTGCATACTAGAATGTGTTTTCAAATATTTTGCATTTCCCTAGTTTTGCATTATTATTCAACCTTCTTTATCACTTTCCAACCTTAAGAACAATTCCCTTTGACAGATTTCAATCTCTCTTGCATTGGAATCTCAAGGATTTGTTCTTGAGTGTGAACTTTGAGAAATTAGATTCCTATTCCTTTCATTCCCCTTTTAGGTGTGGATAAGGGAAGTTGTGACTCCATTTCCATAGTCCACACCATGTCAAACCTTTCTACCATGTTTTGGATGACCAAACTTAAATTTTGTGAACATTAAATAGGAACTTGTTGGTTATCCACTCGATAGGTAGATAATCGTTGAGAATTTCTCTAATTATATGCTTAATACTATTATTAATTTATCTAAAAACCTTAAGAGAATTGATATTCTCCCCTACAATTTATTCTTTAAAAAGCCTATTTGGGTAGATCTATTAGACACACTAGTTAAAAATATACAACATATTTGTATAGCAATGCTTAGAATATGCTAAGATTCATACAAATTCATAATGATCCATAAGATAAAAAATAGTAATTTATTATTTAAAAACTTCCCCCCTGAGTAAACTATCACAAAATAAATGGCATTAGTTCGCCATCCAAAAAAATCTCACAGAGTTCATTTCTTCTAGTCACATTCAACACCTATGATCACATTGTGAATACACTAAACTTTGTGCAGAACAATCATAAAAAACATCTTGAAACCCTATTTTTCAACTCTCCATTTCTATGAATATACTTGACACACCCTCATACTACAAGGACTTCAACACATTTTTTTAGCATACTGATCATAGTCATACCAAATTTTGAATCACATCAATGCATTGGTAACATTCCACATTCCATCTTTCCCCCAAAAAAGTTACAAAACTATGAGGAATGAAGCATAAGTTGATGACACTTCACATACCTGCGAAAGTGCAAACTTTGGAAAGAACCATTATTAGGTTTTAAATGTGAGCCTTTGATTATTCAATACCTTCCAAGATAAAAATTCAATAATATCCACTGATATTTCTTTGAGCAGAAACATATGAGTCTTTAACCTACTTAACTAGTTAAATCCTAAGGATAGGGGCTAGTTTTCAAATGGCCTTAAACCCTCAAGATATTACTTAAGTAACTTTCCACCTCTTATAGCTATTCAACACTCAAATAAAACATAAAGAGAACTTTCCTTTGAAATCCTACATTAAGGTCTTCAAGGCTTCTAGGGTTTCAAGTAGACTTAGGGTTTTAGGTTATTAAGTATAGAAATTTCAAGAACCAAAAATTCTAGATTGGAATTACCACCATGCTACCTATATCTGAAACTAATAATGAACAATGGATACAATATCAACTTCTTGAAAGGAACTCCAAAAATTTAATCCTCATAAGAATAACAATAATTTTGATGAAGAATTCTTGTGAAAGACCAACTCAATATACCTCTTTGGAACCATCAAGTAGCAACACCATGAAAGTATGATCAAACATGAACTCTCAACACCATACATGAATTGAATGTAAATGATGAACTCACTGCAACATCATGAATGAAAATGATGAATGATATAAAACCATGAAGCAACTCACTATAACACCATGAACTGAATGATATACCTTATTGTGTGAGGGGGAAGGAATCCATTAGGAAAATGATGCGAAAGTAAGATCAAAATGCAAGATTGAAATCAGAAACTAATCTAATTCAAAACACTTAATCTATCCTATTACATCACTCATGAAATGTGCAAATCTAAGCTATTTGAATGAAATGAGATCCTAAGATATTCAAAACCAATTCAAACAAAAAAAGAAGAGTTTACCATATGATGTTGGAGTGTATTTGCACGATGTTGGGTTGTTTGTATCATTGCAAAGCCTCCATTGCATACATGTACAAGCTTGATGATCAATGCTTGGTTGACTAAAATGGTTAAATCTCTATCAATGGTGATCGCGAAAGCACTTTGTTGCATAGGGTAAGTTGAAATTATGATTTATTTATTTTTGAAGAGAAAGGCTTGTTTCATAGGAAAAGCAATTCTGACTCAACGATCACGATTGCGTTGGAGAATATCTAGATCAACAGTCAAATGAGTTGAGAGGATTTAGACATGAGGATATTGTGCAAAGTTGATTGCACAATTAGGGTGATTGAAGAATAGATCAGATAGTCAAGGTTTTTGATTGCTTAGGGGTATGTGCAGGATCATCATGGAAAAAATAGGCCCTTAAGTGGCGATAAAATTTAGAAAAAACATAGTTAGGCTTGACTTGACATAAAAATTTGAATAAGTTATCTATATTATTTCAAAAATATGTAAGAATAGAATCTATAGAAAATTGAATGTAGTTTTTAAACTACTAGGTTTATTTTTAAAAAAATCTATTTTGGTGAAAATCTGAAATTTCAGTGTAGTAGCACTTAAATTTCAGGGAAAAAATAGGAAGTAGGTGTCTGTCTGACCACCCTAACCATAATAAAATGATAATATTTTTTTATAATATTTTAGATATAAGTAGAGCACTCATGTCCCAATGTGATGCATATTTTTTTGTAATTTTTTCCAAGTAAATAATTAATTATGAATTTTTTATTACAACTTTTAAAAAATATTAAAACTCGTATGTCTAACCACCTTAACTTGGTCAAAAATTCATGAAATTAATTTTTTTTATTCCTATAGTATGCGAAGTATAGAATGTGATGCATGTTTCAGATTCAAAAAATGTGCTACCATTTGAAAGCTATAGGTGTTTTTCAATTAGCCTATCAATCAGGACTTTAGTTGTAAATCAAATAGAAAATGAATAATAATTATTTATTAAATTCAAAGTAAACCATAATTTATATTGGTGGAAAACTAAGAATCTCCTTTAAAAACCCTTTTCATTTCATAATTTTGGGTAAAAAAAAGTTTTCAGCCACATACCCTACACATACCCATCATATCGTTACTTTTGGGCCCATCATAATCTTGCACATACCCTTAGTTAGAAATTGATTGATCAGTTAGGGTTTAGTTAGCAATTAGATGGTTGAGTTAGAAAAATTAGATTACTTTGTTAGAAAAATAGATTGCTTAGTTAGCAATCCATAATTTTCTCAATCAAAAAGCGAGTGAGCAATATTAATTAATTAATTTAATTAGTTAATTCCATTTTGATTTGAGTTTGATTTTTGATAATTTGAATAGTTTGATTTAATTCATTCAAATTTTGGAGGAAAGTGTGATAATTAAATTATTATGATTTAATAATTTAATCAATTTTGAGGAATAAGGTGAATTAGTGAAATAATCAAATAATCAATGTCATTTGATTAATCAAGATGAAATAAGATAAGATTAGGACTATATTAAATAAATGTAATTTATTTAATTGGTCGAAATGATGAAGCATGAATTAATCAAATAATGTTTTTTTATTCGATTAATAGTAAAATTAGGGTTTTCTAGACTTTATTAAATAAAATGGTATTTATTTAATTTGTCGAGAATGATGAAAAAGTGAATTAATTAAATAATGTTGTATTATTCAATTAATAGAGGAAATATGGTTTTGAATGTTGTTCGATGTCATTGGATGCGTTGTGAGATGTTGTGGTGATGATTCTGAGATGATTCAAGATGCTTTTAGAGATGTTTTGAGTTGATTTAGAGATGTTATGAGACATCCCAACTTGATTAAAGTCGTTCCAAGTTGATTTAGAGTCATTCTAAGTTGATTCAAAGTCATTTTGAGACATTTCAAGTTAATTCAGAGTCATTCTGAGACATTCTGAGTTAATTTAGAGTCCTTCAGAGTTGTTTCGGAGTCGTTCTGAGATGTTTTGAGTTAATTTGGAGTAGTTTTGAGTCGTTTTGGGTTGATTCTGACTTGTTTCGAGACATTCTAAATTTGTGATATAAGTGTTAAGTCAATTATACATGTCTACATTTTGTTCCTCTTTGATACAAAGTATTGGTTTCTTTGTTTCAAATATTCTATTTTTAAGATCAAGTTTTCAAAAAAAAATTATGCCCCACTATGCCCCAGTGTTTCATGGAATGATGGTAGGACTCTTGTTGCCTCCTTGAGAGGTTGGCCTAAAATTTCAAGTTTGAGGTCAAGCTCATGATACCAATGGAAAATTTAACTATAGAAAAACTTAAAACCGCCTATTCGATTGTAAAGATCATGAAATTCCACCCCATTTTTAAAAAAAAGCACAGAAAAATACTTCCGTATGACCAAGATATGGTCATTCAAAGATAGGGTAAAAAAGGTCCTGATTACTAGTCAATAGGGAATTTTTCATGATTTCTGAGCATTTGCATCTTTTTTCTCACCTTTGCATTTTGATAATCCATACCTTTGACTTATTTCAATTCTTTTGACTTATTTCTACACCTTTGACTAGAATCTTCACTTTTGTTTTTGAGCATTTGCTTGAAAAGCTCTCCTTTGATCAGAAAGCTCACCTTTGACATATATTCTTGCCTTTGACTTATTTTGTGCCCTTGTTTCCTCGCCTTTGCTTGAAAATCTCACTTTTACCTAATGTTTTCTAAGTATTTTCTCAAAACCCTTGCATTTTTCTTTTCCTATTGTGTTTGACTTTAGCTTTTTGCTCAGAACCCTAGCATGTGTTCATTTGTCACCCTAAATATCATTTTTCATCATGTTTTGTGTTATTATGTATCTCCCACCTATTTAGAGTGAATCCCTAATATCATGAGTTAAAATGATTGCAAGTTTTCATCCTATTAGACAACCAGATCCAAATGGTGGTCTATAGCTTGGTCTATAGAGTGTTTCCTTTTTTGTTGGGCAATGTACTTGATCTTTATTATGTTGTTGTTCAGAGACATATTGCGGACATGATTTTTTGTATATATATTCATCAGCCCAGTCGAGGCCTTGTATATATGTTACGATATTGTATTATCCTATCACACTTGTTTCACTGATGATGATATATGTGAGATATACCTTCTTCGATTAAACTTCATTATATGCTTCACAGATGATGATGTGTGATGATATATGCATATGATATGGATGGATGGATCATATTTTGTATCATATGATGTTTTATTATGGATGATCAATATACCGTTGTGATATATGACATATTTATGATGGATGTATTCCCCATACATAATACATGATGTTTTATTGGTTTATTATCATCATGATATGTACTGACGACATTGTGGATGTAGGATGGATATGGTATGAGTGATATTGCTATCTAGGGGGGATGTTAGTTAGAAGAAATACTTGATGATAGATAGAAATGTGATGTTAGTAGTTGATGATGTTGCTTTTTCCTTGGAGGCTTTGTCGTTTTGAACAATCCTATTTGATGTAGCAAACATATACGATGTACTAGGGTATTAATGACCAAGGTGACTTTGTATCCATTGTGTGGACTTTGAATCTACAAACAAAGAGTATTCTTTCTCATACTAGAGATACAAAAAACTTTGCTTAAAGTATATAGTCGGGTTTTGTTAAAAATATTTGGACCAGTCACACAGAGAGGTATACCTAACATGAAAATGCTACACGAACTTCAGGCCATTTACACAGAGAGGTATGAAATACCTAACGTGCAACTGCTATGTGAATTTTAGACCATTTACACAAAGAGGTATGAAATACCTAACATGCAACTGCTACACTCAATAAAGAAAGTATTCACCATGATAGTATTTAAAAAATATCTTACAAACAACAAACTGAAATGACACTCAATTTCCCCCATTCCTTCTTTTCTAAATCCTTATGGACATCTGTGAGAGATCCTAGGAATGAGTCAATAAAATAAATCAAAAAAATAAGACTATAAAAAGATAAAACAAAGTTACAATATCACTTGCCATAGCTATTTGGGGTGGGGCTATTATCTGTTGTTAATCATGTCTATCATAGGAATGAATCCGTTAAGACATATCTCAGGATGTTATTGGGACTTGTCAAAAATATAGGTAGTTGATACTTTGGCCTTGTTTTCAGTTGTTTATAATTAGACTTTTTTGATTGTTTGCTTGAAAGTTCTAGTTGTTCAAAGGGTGAGTGTGACAATCTGTTTATTATGGGGGATGTTTTATTGTGGATTTTGTTGGATGGGATGACTTCTTTTGATTTTCTAAGTTTTATGATGCTATTTTTGTTGTTTTCAAGGGACTAACCTAGGGCCTTAGAGGCTCACCAAAGATAAGTCTTTCCTATGTTGTACACGTAGAGGCTTGTAGTTCACTTGGTTTGTTTTGAATGTTTTTGACCTTTTTTTGTTTTGTGAATGTTTTTGGATTTTGTATCTTTTCACTATTTTTGGATTTTGTGTGTTTGACTATTTTTGGATTTTTTGTTTTTTGACTATTTTTGGATTTTGTGTTTTTTGAATAAGTTGAAATAAAGCATGTTGAAAACCTAAGGGGACTAACCTAGGGTCTCAGGAGCTTTCAAACCTTCCCTACATTCTACATGTAGAGACCACATAGTTCAAGTGTTTGACTCAAAGTATAAACTATTTTTGGATAAACAACATTGATAATCTAGATTGCTATTCAACTTCTATGTCTAGAGGATATGTTGTGGGAAATTTAATTTAACTAGAGTTGTGAGGTTCAAGCAAATGTTGATATCTTAGAATGTTTGAGTGAAGGAATATCCCCATGATGTTGTTTTGTCTTTGATGTTTTTCAAATGTTTTTGAATTTTTACCCTCTTACCTGGGGTGTAAGATACTAAAAACTTAGATTGATATTTCACTGTCTTTCTAGAGAATATGTTGTGAAAAAGCTTACTTGAACTAGTTGTAGGGTCCAAGCAACTATTGATATCTTAGAATTTTCAAGTGAAGGAATAATCCACATTGTTTGTATCTTTGAAGGTTACCTTGGTAGTGCATTGGTGATATACCTTGTTGATGTTGTTGATTTTTTTTTAAGGTTCCCCTGGTAGTGCATTGGCGGTATACCTTATTTTTTTGGAACGGTCTATTTTGATTTTTTTGGATTTTTACCCTCTTGCTTGGGGTGTAAGATATTGAAAACTTAGATTGACATTTCACTGTGTGATTTCTAGAGGATATGCTGTGAAAAAGCTTACTTGAAGCAGTTGTAGGGTCCAAGCAACTGTTGATATCTTAGAATTTTCAAGTGAAGGAATAATCCATGTTGTTTATATCTTTGAAGGTTACCTTGGTAGTGTGTTGGCGGTATACCTTATTAATGTTGTTGATTTGGTTTTGAAGGTTCCCCTAGTAGTTTATTGGCGGTATACCTTGTTTTTTTGGGACAAAATATTTTACTTTTTTTGGATTTTTACCCTCTTTCTTAGGGTGTAAGATACTAAAAACCTAGATTGATTATTCACTATGCCTTTATAGAAGATATGTTGTGAAAAATCTTACTTGAACTAGCTGTAGGGTCCAAGCAACTATTGATATCTTAGAAATTTCAAGTGAAGGAATAATCCACGTTGTTTGTATCTTTGAAGGTTACCTTGGTAGTGCATTGGTGGTATACCTTGTTGATGTTGTTGATTTTTTTTTAAGGTTCCCTTGGTAGTGCATTGGCAGTATACCTTGTTTTTTTGGGATGAACTATTTTGATTTTTTTGGGTTTTTACCCTCTTGCCTAGGGTGTAAGATACTAAAAAATTAGATTGATATTTCATTGTTTCTTTCTAGAGGATATGTTGTGGAAAAGCTTGCTTGAACTAGCTATGGGGTTCAAGCAAATGTTGATATCTTATAATTTTTGAGTGAAGGAATAATCCATGTTGTTTGGTATCTTTGAAGGTTACCTTGGTAGTGTGTTGGTGGTACACCTTGTTGATGTGACGAACTGTTTTGAAGGTTACCCTAATAGTGAGTTGGTGGGTTACCTTGTTGATGGTACAAATTTCAAAAAGGGTACCATCTGGCATACCTTGTTGTTTGGACAGTGCCTAAATCACAATGTGAGCTAGAAGGAATAGATCAAGATTTATTCTGAAGCAAGATGTAAGTACTTTCCCCTAGTGTCTAGCAATGATAGTTTATATTGTGATAAGATAGCTTGTTTGGATACAGTATGCCCCTTTTAGAAAATGTCTCATGGCTCAGATAATGTTGGATATGATAGGATCAATGATATTGATCCATGTGAAGATGTTTTCCCTAAGAAAAGTGTAAAGTGTACACCAAACATTTGTCAAGATCAAGGTATGTTGGATTTTGGATAAAAATGGATGGGATTTGTTATAGATAAGCTGAGATGCTTCCACCTAAAATGGCACATGTAGATGCTCAATTCTACACATGCCACCTATTTTCTAGGTTTTCATCATGGTACTTGTCCAAAGTGCCACCATAGTGGTTTTCACTGGAGGAATTTTTTTTTTTGACTATTTTTTTGATTTTTTTGTTTTTTATTAGTTTTTGATCACACAAGACACTTGTTTACTAGGTTTTCATCATGGTGATGATTTTTTGTTCATGTTTGAACCACCTGGTGGTTCTGATGTAGATAGTGTTGGTGCTAATATAGTTGTTGTTGCTATCATGACATACCAACAATATTCTACTTGGAGGACTTGTTTGGCTAGGATACGAGCACTTGAATGTAACCCCTGATAATTCTTATCTTCCTTGAGTATGTGTAGGATCATGATGGGCCAAAAAATGGCAATATGATGGGTATTTGTAGGGTATGTGGCTGACAACTTTTTCTTACCCAAAATTGATGAAATGAAAAGGGTTTTTAAAGGAGATTCTCAACTTTCCACCAATATAAATTATGCTTTACTTTGAATTTAATTAATAATTATTATTCATTTTCCATTTGAATTACGACTAAAGTCCTGATTGATAGGCTGATTGAAAAACATCTATAGCTTTCAAACGGTATCACATTTTTAGAATCCAAAACATGCATCACATTCATCACATTCTATGCTTCACATACTATAGGATTAAAAATAAAAATTGAATTTCATGAAGTTTTGACCAAGTTAAGGTGGTGGGACATACGAGTTTTATATTTTTAAAGTTGTAATAAAAAATTCATAATTAATTATTTACTTGAAAAAAATTACAAAAAAATATGCATCACATCTGTACATGAGTCCTCTACTTATGTCTAAAATTTTATAAAAAAATATTATCATTTTATTGTGGTTAGGGTGGTCAAACAGACACCTACTTCTTATTTTTTCCCTAAAATTTAAGTACTACTCCATTGAAATTTCAAATTTTCACCAAATAGATTTTAAAAAGATAAAATAAACCTAGTAGTTTAGAAACTACATTCAATTTTCTACAAATTCTATTCTTACATATTTTTGAAATAATATAAAGAACTTATTCAAATTTTTATGTTAAGTTCCCTAACTCTGATTTTTCTGAATTTTTTGCCACTTAAGGGCCTGTTTTCCATGATGATCCTGCACATACCCCCTTGTTGATACTAGAGTTAACCTTGCCTTGATGCACACATTGCGATAGAGTTCCCTTAGATTCCTTAAGATAAAAAGTTGTTGCCAACACATGGTCAATGTGAGATTTGGATATTTTGGATAGAAAATGTATTGAGGGATATGATATTCAGATGGATTGGTTGACAGTTTGGAACCTTTTGTTGAAAAAACAATGACAGACAACCGAGAGGGGGGGTGAATCAGTTGTCATAGAATATTTAAACCTTTTTAAACTTAACTTAATCTTAGATCTGATGAATGAACAATAAAACATAAACAATCAACACATCAGAAACACAACAAACACCAATATTTTTACATGGAAACGGGTATGTGAAGGATCATCATGGAAAAAATAGGCCCTTAAGTGGCAAAAAAATTAGAAAAATCAGAGTTAGGCAACTTGATGTAAAAATTTGAATAAGTTATCTAATATATTTCAAAAATATGTAAGAATATAATCTATAGCAAATTGAATGTAGTTTCTAAACTATTAGGTTTATTTAAATAAAATAAAAATCTATTTGGTGAAAATTTAAAATTTCAATGTAATAGTACTTAAATTTTAAGAAAAAATAAGTAGGTGTCTGTCTAACTACCCTAACCACAATAAAATGATAATATTTTCCTATAAGATTTTAGATATAAGTAGAGGACTCATGTCCCAATGTGATGCATATTTTTTATTTTTTTTTCAAGTAAATAATTAATTATAATTTTTTTATTATAAATTTTAAAAAATATAAAAAATCATGTGTCTAACCACCTTAACTTGGTCAAAACTTCATGAAATTCATTTTTTTAATCCTATAGTATGCGAAGAATAGAATGTGAAGCATGTTTTAGATTCAAAAAATGTGGTATTGTTTAAAAACTATAGATGTTTTTCAATCAACCTATCAATTAGGACTTTACTTGTAATTCAAATAGAAAATGAATAATAATAATTTATTAAATTCAAAGTAAAGCATAATTTATATTGGTGGAAGGCTGAGAATCTCCTTTATAAACCCTTTTTGTTTCATCAATTTTGGGTAAAAAAAGTTGTCAGCCACATGCCCTACAAATACCCATCATATCACCACTTTTTGGACCATCATGATCCTGCACATACCCAAACCCTGTTAGGGGAGAAACCACGGTGGAGGTCAGTCCACAAGATTATGCCTTATTAAAAGTATAAGAAGAATCAATGGGGAATGCAAATTCATTCAGACACACTACCTAGAGCTCACTACTCAATTACAAGGAGGGCTTGTTGCCCAAAGAAAGATTCAGATTAAAACCATCCAGATTTGAAATGAGAAAATAGCATTTGCTAATGCCTGACTATAGTTCCAATTAAGTACATGAACACTTCTTCACTCTTCTTCACACTCTACTCCTTCCTTCAAAAGATTTGAACAATATTCACACATAAGGCTAACACACTTCACACTTCATGCACCTCATACACCTACTACACCAATAAAACAATCAATCTTATATATCCTCAACATGGAATTACATCACTTTAAGTTAGCCACAAAGAAAATAATAAAATAATTACAAATAGTCGACCCAAAACATATAAATATTATTCATGCAAATCAACCAAATTTGGCCATAACATGGTGAAGACCCAAATCAACAACTCCAACATAAAAATACTTTAATTAATTTCTTCTCAAAGATCCACAACACGCTTCAGCACCTAGCCGGCCATGAACATGAAAAACATGGACACACAAGAGAATACATTGGATCACGAGCACAACGATCAACACAGACATGCAACACAGATAGAGCATGAAGTAGAAACATCCAAAAAATCCATGAAACACTAGATAAACATCCACAACAACTGAACTTACATAAATCACATGGTCTTCTTTCAGGAACACAAACTAAAGTAATAAAAAAATGTCAAAATACAAATCTTCATAACTTGATCAAATCTTCACACAGATCTCTGAAACTTGACGTGGATAGACTAGATACACTCAACAAGAAACCACTTAGACTGTAACCACTGATTAACAACATACCGATCACACCAACGTACTAATCTTCACTACTCTACTAACAACCTCCAACACTTCTTATTACAATTTTCTCAATATCCTTGACATATACAACTTCTAATACATCAATGCTAATAGTGTTGACATCAATGAAAACCACATATCAACAACACAACCACAACATCATAGAATCTCCCCATTTGGCATTCATGGCAAAAAATGATGTGAAAAATACCATCAACACAACAACACTTACTCCTTAGGTTCTGACTCTTCTCCTCAACTTAGAAAGACTTTTCACATTGCACTTCTCCCCCTTTGACATCAATGGAAAAGATAAGCATTATATTTCAACATACAAGCTCTGAACCACATATCTGCACATTTGACTACTCCCCCTGAGTAGTAGCCACCAACATCAATCTCGATCAAAGTATGATTAGGAAGTGCACGGATTGATGCAAACCAATGCATCTCTAGTTCATATCAGGAGGGGTAATTGCCCCTAGCATCCCTTAGAGATACTCAAAAGTATCATTTGGTAATGGCTTGATGAAAATTTCTACAACATGTTCTTTGGTAGGTACATACTCTAGTCTAACTTCTTTCTGACTTACTTTCTCTCTCAGGAAGTGGATCTTGATTGATATATGCTTGGTCATAGAGTGTAGCACCAAATTCTTCCATATGTTTATTGTACTCGAGTTGTCATAGTATATAGCAGTAGGCTCATCATATACTACTCTAATATATTTTAGCATATGTTTCATCCACAACACTTGAGTATAATTATTTGCAGCAACAATATACTTTGCCTCAACAGTAGATAGGGAAATGTATTTTTTCCTTTTACTCAACCAAGACACCAAGTTCTTCCCTAGGAAGAAGGAACCACCACTAGTGATTTTTCTATCATCTACATCTCCTTCCTAATCTATATCCATGTAGGTACTTAATGTAAGACCATGATCTTTAGGATACCAAAGCCCTAAATCAACTATTCCTTTCAGACATGAGATTCTTTTGGATCAACTTGATATCTATCAACCATACACACAACATTCATGATGTCAGGTCTAGTCTGAGTTAAGTAGAGCAATCTTCCAATCATTGATCTGTATCTTGTTTGATTTTCCTTAGGAGAATCATCATTTTGAGTTAACTTTCATCTGCTTACCATGGGTGTACCAACAAGTTTTTAGTCTTCCATGCCAAACTTCAACAACTCTCTCACATATTTGGACTGAGATATGAAAATCCCTTTGTCCAACTGAGTGACTTGAAATCCCAAAAAGAACTTCATCTCTCCAGTCATACTCATTTCAAATTCACTTTTCATTTCATCTAAAAAATTCATACATAGATCGTCATCTCCTCCAAAAATAATGTCATCAACAAAGACTTCAATAATCAACTCTTTATCATGATCCAAATTAAAATAAAAGTTGTTGTCAATAGTACCTTTATTGAATCCAAGCTTCATTAAGTATTTATCTCGTCTAGCATACCAAGCTCTAGGGGCTTGCTTGATTCCATACAAAGCTTTCTTCAATCAATAAACCATTTCCTCCTTATCATTCAGTTGAAATCAATATGGCTATTTAACATATACCTCTTCTTCTAACTCACCATTCAAAAAATCTGACTTCACATCCATTTGATAGAATTTATAGTTCTTATATGTAGCATAAGAAAGAAATAATCCTATAACTTCAATTTTGGCAATAGGGGCAAAGGTTTCTTCAAAATCAATACCTTCCATTTGTGAACACCCTTTACATACCAATCTTGCTTTATTATGAACCACATCACCTTGTTCATTTAGCTTATTCCAAAAGACCCATTTATTACCAATCACATTTTTATTTTTAGGTCTGGGAACAAGAATCCATGTATCATTCTTTTCAATTTGCATTAGTTCTTCCTTCATATCTTCCATCTAGTGTTCATCATTACAAGCTTCATTGACATTGTTAGGCTTAGTCTTGGAAATCAGACAATACTCTTTTGCAATCCTTCTTCTAGTATGCACACCTTTATTCTTATCTCCTATGATTTGATCTTCAGAATGATTTAATCTTACATACCTCAAAATTTTAGGATTCTCTCTCACTTTTGGTTCTTCTATTTTTTCTTCTGCACTTCCACTTGACTCTCCTTCCTAAATTTATTGATTATGAGTTTGAGCATTCTCCCCTTGTTCTATACTAATTTTTTGGTCATTTGAATCATATCCATATTATCTGGATGATCCAACAGATTCCTCATCAACTTTGACATTTGCACTTTCAACTATTTTTCTCAATCTTCTATTATAGCACTGCTAAGCCTTTCTTTTAGTAGAGTAACCTAGAAAGATTCCTTCATCACTCCTTGCATCAAACTTTCCTATGTACTCATCTCTCTTAATATAACACTTGCTTCCAAAGATCTTGAAATATTTAATAGTAGGCTTATAACCAAACCATAGCTCAAAAGGAGTCTTACCAGAAATACCATTGACATTCACTCGATTTAGAGTGTACACAGTAGTGCTTACAACTTCTCTCCAATAGATGTGAGGCACATCTCCTTCTAACATCATTTTCTAGTAGCATCCAGAATTGTTTTGTTCTCCCTCTCGACAATTCCATTTTGTTGAGGGCTTCGGGGAGCAGATAACTATCTTTTGACTCCATGCTCTTCATAGAAAGAATTGAAATCCTAGGAAGTGAACTCATGACCTTTTTCTGACCTTAGGTATTTGATCTTCAAACCTATCTCATTCTCTACCATAGCTTTGAAACTTTTGAACTTCTCTAATGCTTCACATTTTTCTCTTAAGAAAGCAACCCATATCATCCTAGAGTAATCATCAATAAGCAACATAAAGTAACTTTCTCCTTGTAGACTTTTGATTCTAGAGGGATTGCACAGATTAGTATATAGCAACTCCAGTATTCCATTAGAATGATGTTGTTTGCTTCGAAAAGAAACTCTAGTATGTTTTCCCATTTGACATTCCTTGCATATTGTGTTAGTAGGTTTCACTAGCTTAGGTAGATCTCTTACTGCTTGAGTGGAGCTTACCTTGACAATGTTATCAAAATTCACATGACACGGCCTCCTATGCCATAACCAAATTTCATCCATTTAAGCAATCAAACAACTTACATCAACACTCAGGTGAAAAATATTACCTTTTGTCTTTGTACTTAAAGCAATTTCACTTCTAGAACTTCCAAATATCCTGCATCTTCCATTTTTGAACTGAAGATTGTAACCTTTTTCCACCATTTTTCCAACACTCAAAAAGTTATGCTTCAAGCCTTCAACATAAAGGACATCATCAGTGTTATGTTTACCTCCAAGACAAATAGATCCTCTGCCACAAATCACACCAGCGTTGTTATCTCTGAATCTTACAACCCCACCGTCATATTTCTTTAGACTTAAAAATTTTCTTTTGTTACCAGTCATATGATGTGAGCATCCACTATCAATGACCCACTCATCCTTTTCTTCAATTCGGGTTGCAAGAGCTTTCTCAACTTTAGCAGATTCAGTAGCCACCACACCATTTTCTTTGATAGTAATGAAAGCCCATTATTCTTCATTTCCATTTTCTTTATTAGACTCTTCATCAGTCACACCTTTAGCATAATAGCATTTATTTTGAAATCTATATTTGTAAGGCTTAGACCTAGGAACTCTTTCAGGACACCTTGAAGCAAAATGACCTATTTTACTGCAAAAGAAACATTTAATAGGAAATTTTCCTTTATACTTACCTTGTTCTTTGCCTTCTTTCTTCACAATCAGTGTTTCCAGATCTTCTACCTCTCTTTCTTCATCTTCAAGTTGTTTCATCTCTTCCTCATACTTGAATTTATTTCTAGAACTCTTTCCCAGATCATATCTTTACTTGTTTTTTTCAAATACAGATGCCTTAAATGTAGATTTAGTCTTATGGGCAGAATCACCTAATTCACTCAACTCAAAAGCAACAAGTTTTCCAATTAGCATATATCTCTTGTCATAGTTGTTACTATTCTAATCTCTTCAATAGCATGAGCCTTTATTTTTAAGGAGGTAATGATCTGAGCACTTTAGCTACAATTTCTTGTTCATCTAGGGTACCATCAACACATCTAATACCCATCACAAGTTCATTTACTCTTTGCATAAAAGAAGAAATATTTTCACCTTCACCCATTTTCAAGGTTTCATACTTTCCTTTCAAACTTGTTAGCTTAGCAACCTTCACAAGTGTATCTCCTTCATACAAACTCTCTAGCTTCTATATTTGATGAGTTATCTTCATATGCATCACATTTGTCATTTCTAAATCTATTAGAGCACTCAAAAAAGATTCAATGGCCCTAATATTAATCTCAACCTATTTAATCTCATCAGGAGTGGAAGGACATTCCTAAGGAATAATATATCTGTTCTTTGTAATCCTCTAGAAAGGTTCACCAATACACCTCAAATGACATTCCATTATGGATTTCCATAGCTAGTGATTTTTTCCATCGAATCTAGGATTGTCCTTATATGATGCCATCTCAGATCACCTCAAGCTTTTAAACTTCTTTAGAGGAACCTGCTCTGATACCAATTGTTGGAAAAATAAGGAAAGACTACTGAGAGGGGGGGTGAATCAGTTGTCACAAAATATTTAAACCTGTTCAAACTTAACTCAACTTAATCTTAGATCTCATGAATGAACAATAAACCATAAACAATCAACACATCATAAACACAAAGAACACCAAGATTTTTATGTGGAAACCCTGTTAGGGGAAAAACCATGGTGGAGGTCAGTCCACAAGATTATACCTTATTAAAAGTATAAGAAGAATCAATGGGAAATGCACATGCATTCAGGCACACTACCTAGAGCTTACTACTCAATTACAAGTAGGGCTCCCTACCCAAAGAAATATTTGAATTAAAACCATTCAGATTTGAACTAAGAAAATAACATTTGCTAATGCCTGATTACAGTTCCAGTTAAGCACATGAACACTTCTTCACTCTTCTTCACTCTTCTTCACACTTTTCTCCTTCCTTCGAAAGATCTAAACAATATTCACACATAGGGCTCACACACTTCACACTTCATGCACCTCATACACCTACTACACGGATAAAACAATCACTCTTATATATCCACAACATGGAATTACATCGCTTCAAGTCGGCCACAAAGAAAATAATAAGATAATTACAAATAGTTGGCCCAAAACATATAAATATTATTCATGCAAATCAACCAAATTCAGCCATAACATAGCGGATACCCAAATCAGCAACTCTAATAAAAAAATAGGTCAATTAATTTCTTCTCGAAGATCCACAACACGCTTCAATAACTAGTCAGCCATGAACATGAAAAACATGAACACACAAGAGAAAATATCGGATCATGAGCACAATGATCAATGATGACATGCACCACATATACAATACAAACTAGAAACATCCACAAACACCATGAAACACCAGAGAAACATCCACAACAACTGAACTTATAGAAATCACATGATCTTCATTCAGGAACACAAACTGAAGTAACCAAAGAACTGTCAGAATACAAATCTTCATAACTTTATCAAATATTCATGTGGAGATCTCTAAAACTTGATGAGGATAGACTAGATACACTAAAAAAGAAACCCTTTAGACTACAACCACTGATCAACAACATATTGATCACACCGATAGACTGATCTTCACTACTCCACTGACAACTTGCAACACTTCTAATTATAATTTTCTCAATATCCTCGACATATACAACTTCTAATACATCAATGATAATAGTGTTGACATCAATGAAAACCACATATTAGCAACACAACCACAACATCCAACACCTTTGAATCTCCAAACTTGGGATGATGAGCAATGATGGGTGGATATGGAGATTCAATTGGGACCAACATCTTGATATACCTTGTAGGTTGCTCTTGAAGCTTTCTTTCAAATTGTTGGACTTCTTTGATGGATGAACTTCCCTTTTTGATTTTTCCCCATAGTTTCTTTGACTAATGGAGTTTGATAGAGATGATTTTATTGTTTTTTCTTTTGTATCCATTTGAATCTTTCTTCTTCATTTTGTTTTGCTTATTTTTTTGCTTCAATGACTTGTTTCTTCCTCTGATATAGCTTTTTTCTCTTGTTGTTGGTCCCAATGAGAGGGTGAAAAAATACATGGATGATGATTCATGACATGGCTAGTTTTAGTGTTGGTAGAAATTTCATCATAAGGACTCTTCATTCTCTCTATGTTGATGCTTGCATTAGATAAAGTTTCCCTCGGTATTAAAGAGATATCACTGATATGTTTAGATCCCTTACTTGTTGAATAACCAAGACCTTGATGCTTAGGATTTCCAATAATCTACATTGGTGCTAGGATACCCTATTCATGTAGACCTAATCCTTTATCTTGATGTTGAGAAATTTTATTTTCCATATCAACAACACAACCACAACATCCAACACCTTTGAATCTCCAAACTTGGGATGATGAACAATGATGGGTGGATATGGAGATTCGATTGGGACCAACATATTGATATACCTTGTAGGTCGCTCTTGAAGCTTTCTTTCAAATTGTTGGACTTCTTTGATGGATGAACTTCCCTTTTTTATTTTTCCCCATAGTTTCTTTGACTAATGGAGTTTGATAGAGCTGATTTTCTTGTTTTTTCTTTTGTATCCATTTGAATATTTCTTCTCCATTTTGTTTTTCTTATTTTTTTGCTTCAATGACTTGTTTCTTCCTCTGATATAGCTTTTTCCTCTTGTTGTTCATCCCAATGAGAGGGTGAAAAAACACATGGATGATGATTCATGACATGGATAGTTGTAGTGTTGGTAGAAATTTCATCATAAGGACTCTTCATTCTCTCTATGTTGATGCTTGCATTAGATAAAGTTTCCCTCGGTATTAAAGAGGTATCACTAATATGTTTAGATCCCTTACTTGTTGAATAACCAAGACCTTGATGCTTAGGATTTCCAATAATCTACATTGGTGCTAGGATACCCTATTCATGTAGGCCTAATCCTTTATCTTGATGTTGAGAAATTTTATTTTCCATAGGATTCGATTTACCTTGGAAACAAGATGCCAATCCTTCTTTGCCTTGTTTTGGATCTTCAAATGTGATATCTTTTTCGTTAGTAGAATCCTCCATATGTGGGAAAACTTCTTGATTGATTTTTTCAACTTGATCCTGTGAAATATCAAATTTTGATGGCCCTTCAAGATATATCAGTGCTTCTTTGACTATTGTATACCCGGTGCTCTACTGCTCAAGATTGCTATTTATCTTTTATGATTTTAAAATATTGTTCTCCATATTTTCATGCTTTATTTCTTCAACCTTCCTAAAGGATGTTTCTGATCTTAATGCTTCTTCTTGATCAATTCCAGATATGTCTATAGATTCTAATGTTCTTTGATCATACATAAAGATGTTAAGAGTAAGTGACTCTTGTTCCTTGGTAATGATATCAAGAGTATGAGACTCTTGTACTAGATGGAGATCATCTATATGTCCATTTGGAGTAAGCATCTCATGGGTAGATGTATGTGTCCTTGGTATATGGATTTGTTCTTCTTTTGGAAAGCCTTGGATGTCTTGGAAGATATCTACCAAGTCATTGTAGTATTTTGATGGTAGGGATTCTTGATCTTGAATTTGTCTGGTATTATCTTTGACATGCTTTGGATCACATTCTTTACACAGATCAATTTCAAAGAAAGGATTTCCTATAAAAGATCCTTATATTTCCTCAAATTGTAGGCATATGGGTGATAGATCTTGGCTTAGGAGTTTCTTGATCATCAATATGTATTGTCATGAGGTTTGATGATGCCAATATATTTTGAACTGGATCATTGCTAGACTTGGACAATTTATTTTGATCATGCTTGGGACTAAATTCTTGATGTATGTTCTCTTGCTCACTAAATGATGTAGAGAAATTGCCAATGTGATTGATGATAGATAGGTCCTGATCATTGTTTTCAACTTTTGAGGTTGATACATTTTCCATGTTGTCATTGGTAGTTGGCCCTTGAATGTTAATAGCTATTTCTCCTTGATCAATAAGGCCTTGGATGATATTTTTTAGTGTAGCACATCTTTTCGTTGTGTGACCTTTGATTTTGTGGAACTCACATTGTTTGTACTTGTTATACGAAGGAAGTTTAAAGTTTGGTTCACCATAAGTTGGACTATCATTGATTTTGATAAGTTCTTATTGTACCAGTTCGTGCATGGTTACCCCTAAAATCGCTCCCAAAGGGGTGAATTTTCTTTTTGGTTGGTAATATTTCCTATGTGGATTTTCTTGATTGTTTTTCTCTTAATTTTTTTGAACTCCTTAATGTTTTGTTTGAGGTACATTTTGATATTGTACTTAAGGTATGCCTTGGTGTTTCAGAACTTCTTGATATTGTGGATATTGGAAGTGTTGCTGATGTGGATATATTGAGGTTTTTGTGGAATGATGTCTGTTTTTTGTGGGTATGTAATGTTCCAACCTTGAATAAGGCATTGATGATATGTTGTATTTCATTTTTGTTTAATTTCCTCAAGATCTCTCTCAATTTTATCTAGGGAAATTTCATGTTTTGGATTTATTCCTTGATCATGATTTTGAAATCCCTAATGTTGTTGCCTTATTTGATGTTGTGGCCCTTGATAAGAGTAATTTGGGTAATATATCAACATGTTTTGGGGATGTTATGGTGCTCAATACCCTATCATAAGGTCACTTGGTTTATTTTTCCAAGAAGATCATAACTAATTCCATATGCGAGGTAGTAATATAGGTCTTCTAGTTGGTATGTTTTCTTTTTTTCCTCTTCATTTAACATGATTGATGTAGTGAGAAATTGATGGGGTGAAACATTTTTCTCAAATATAAAGGTTCACAAACTGATTATGATGTTGGTTTGTGCACCTTCAATGTGTGTGAGACTAGGTTGAATAATTGGTGCTACAAGGCCTAGTTGTTGAATTGGAGTTGTGGGTTGCCAAGGTGTGATGGTATTTTGGGGTGGTTTTCTATGAAACTCGAAACCCCTAAGGCTTGAGTGTTGTTTTGGAATGTGGCTACTTTTTGAAAATCAAAATGATGAAGAACTAGGGTTGATATTCCACTTCCTAGTCCAGAGGATATGTTGTGGGAAAGATACTTGAACTATCTATGAGTTCCAAGTAACTATTGATATCATAGAATTTTTGAGTGGAGGAATGATCCTAATGTTTTTTTGGATTTTGATTTCAAATAAGTAGTATGGGAATAATGGGTGATAGACTTTGTGACTAATTTGATTTTCCAAGTATCTTGTTCAAGTAATGACCTTATAAGCAACTTCAATTTGTTTTCCCCTATGTGTTTAGCAAAAATATTGTGAGTTGGAATGGCAGTTTGTAACCTCTATGTGTTTGTTTTCTCTGTGTTCTTGAGTATGGAAAATGATATAATAGCATTTTACTAACTCAAAAGCATGGACTTTAAATGTGACCTAAATTTCTATAGCTCAAGTTGTGAAATCACAACACCCAAGCCATAATTAGCAAAGTGTTTACTTTGATTGATGCAACCTGAAAATAAAAACTGAAATGTTCAGAAACCTTTAAGGATAAATCCCTTCAAGGAGTTCAAACATAAGGCTTCTTTCAGAAGTATACACTAACTTAAAGGGTTTGTGGTTTTTACCATCTTGTTCAATGTTTGTTTTGATGTGTTCTTTTTCTTTAAGTCAAACACATAATTCGATGTCACAATTATTTTTGGAATGTAATTAGGTAAGTCTAACATTAACAAACAATTACAACCCTAGTGGAGAGAAACCATCCTCTTAGGTGGGCCTACCTCATGCTCTGAAGAGACGATTTTACATGCAACTTATCGCACGAGCCTATAGTTAGACTTGGCAAGTAACTTCTCAAAAGTAAATTTGGATGCACCACTTTCAAAGAATGTTTTGGATAATTGGGTGGCTTCTAAATCAATTGTCTCTTAGTCATGTTCTGGGGATATTATTTTTGGGAACCTACACATGCAACATTTTGTTCAATTAAGAAACTTCCATACCTTTCAGGTTTATACACATCACAAGGATGAGGAAGAATATGTTGGTAGAGGACATCCACGCCCAGTGAGTGATGAACTTTCCTTACACTCACAAAATATTTATATAGCAGTCCAGAATGAAAGTACCGCTTGGGTCACCTATGAGTTCTCCAGCACGAGATATGTCTCAATAGGCATGCCCTCTAAGAAGGTAAAATTTAAAATAAATGCAAAGCTCAAAAATGTTCTTCACTCACCCAAGATTTCCAAAATGGTGTGATGGGAGAAGACAAAACACTTCAGCTTGCCAATCAATGTATGCACCGAAGACAATTCATTGCAAATTGATTCATTTTAAACACCTCAAGTGATGTTATCCCCAAGAATATGTGAGTAAAAATGAAATGTTCTTTTTATCTTTGCACCCATTGAAGTGTTCAGGACATCAAGTAGTTAAGCTAGCAATGGTGTGAAAACAATCAAGAAATATTTTGTTCATTTTAAGCCCCAAAGTTGAAGTGTTTCTAAGAAAATAAAGCCTGGTCATTAACTTGTCAACAAATTTAAATCATACGTGCGTCAACAAAATGAACAAAATTTTCTACTCTTTTTATGCAACTTTAAAGGTTCCTAATTTATGAAAACATGGAAGGTGTTCATTTTTAGAGCCAAAAATTGAAGTGTTTTATGAGGGAGCAAACCTAAGACACAAAAATAATGCACACAACTAGTAAACTTTATTATTATTCAATAATGGAAATCTTACACGCAGAGGTTCTCAAATCCTCGAGATCTATGATACATGCAAGCTACAGAAAATTACCCCAAGTTCCCCTTTCCCAACATGCAAACTCTTTTCCCCAAAAAGCTACAAAAATTAGAAAAATCCCCCCATAAATAGCCCTTTTCCATTTGGAGCCAAAAAAAACATCTAAGTTATGATTTTTGGTGGTTTGGCACCAAAAATTACAATTTGAAATTCAAAAATTAAAACACCATTCGAAAATTAGCACATTTTGAAAATGTACCAACTTCTGGGAGCCATAACTTTTGATCTGAGACTCTATTTTTTGAACCGTTTGAATCGTCGGAAAGGTCTCAAAGTCAAGAATGTGCTCAAAATATGTTACACTGATTTTGGCAAGTTTTCAGGCCGTTTTGGGGCCGTTTAATGCCACAAAATTGATCTGGAAAGTTTTTAGGTGCTTTTTTGGGAGACTCAAACTGCAGTATCTTTTAAACTATGAATATTCTCTGCCTAATTCTTTCACCAATCTTCTTATTTTTCCATTTTGAATCCTCCCACATATTTTTTGTTCCAAAACACCTTCAAATTCCAATACCTGCTAAAAATAACAGTTGACTAGAAAAAGCAGAAAAGCAAAACTGAAAGTGGGGATTTACATAATGACAAAAAGGATATCCAGAAATGCAAAGAAATCTACCAAAATCTAACCAAAGGAAATATCAATGCAATGCATAATTTTGGGTGATGCAAGATTTCCCTTACACCACTAGATGCTCCTGCATCAGACACCCAGGGTAATTTGAGAAGTGACCTCGTCACATCCCAGATGATTGAGGAAAACCCAAATGGTCAACCTCTACCTTAGAAAACTAGGATGAGTCTTCCACAGGCCTTCCTCTCCACTTCACTAGATATTCTTTATATTGCCTATTTTTGGTACTCCTTCCCACATGACTATCCAGGATTTCTTCAATCTCCTCCTTCTTTGAAGTAGATGTTGGAATGCCACATTGTTCCATTGCTAGTACTTCCTCTATGCCACCTTCATAATACTCTAGATCAAATTCAAAATGTTGAACATAGGGGAAATGTTGACTCCATTTGGCAACTCTACCTCATATATGTTCCCTGAATCATGCCTCTTCAAAATTTTATAGGGACCAAACTTCTTCATCTTTAATTTGTTATAGGTTTCCACTGGAAACCTTTCTTTCCTTAAGTGGACCATCACTTCATCACCTACTTGAAACTCCTTATACATCCTCTATTGATTTTCCTTAGCCTTATACTGCATATTCATTTTATTGATATGCTCTCTTACCTCTTCATGTACATTCTTGATGTGCTCTACAAATTCTTTGGCTTCGACACTAGTCAAGTCTTCTCTTGGTCCATCTTCCTCAATTCTGGAGTGGTCCTAGGACTGCCTCCATACACAATCTAGAATGGTGATCTACTAGTGCTTTTGTTGACAGAATTGTTGTAAGAAAAATTTTCTTGGGGTAAGATCAGGTCCCATCCCTTGGGTTTATCTCCTACCAAGCATCTCTATAGGTTACCTAGACTTCTGTTCAATACCTCAGTCTACCCATTAGTTTGTGGATGGTGTGCAGAACTAAACTTCAACTCTGTCTTCAAATTTTTCTACAAGGTCCTCCAAAAGTATCCCACAAACTTGGTATCACAATCTGAGACTATACACTTTGGTAGACCATGTAGCCTCACCACCTCTCTGAAGAACAAGTCAGCGATGTGGACTGCATCATGGGTCTTCTGGCATGGAATGAAATGTGCCATCTTTGAAAATCTATCAACTACCACAAACACTGAATTATTCCCTCTCTGAGTCCTTGGAATACCAAGAACAAAGTCCATACTTATGTCTTCCCAAGGCCTCTTTGGTACAGGTAAGGGCTGATACAACCCTGTATTCTAGCTCACTCCCTTAGCCATCTGGCACACCCTACAACTTTGCACAAACTTCCTCACATTTTGTGACAACTGTGGCCAATAATAATGCTCAATGATAATGGAAATAGTCTTATCCCAACCAAAATGTTTTGCCATTCCTCCACTGTTCTTCTCCTTTATCAGGTTCTCCCTCATGGAACTCCTCAGAATACACAATTGGCTTCCTTTAAACATGTCATCCTGGATTATGAAATCCAACCACCTGGTCCTATCAACTGTAATAGGCTACTTGCAAGCTTTCCAAGCCTCTGTAAAAACAAGATCCTCAGAGTACAATGTCTTGAGTTCATTGAACCCAACCACTTCAATCTCCATTTCATTCAACAATGTTTTCCTCCTACTTAAGGCATCTATAACCCTATTCAACCTCCCACTCCTATGTTTTAAAATGAAGGTATAGCTCTATAAAAATTCTACCCATTTTATATGCCTCTAATTTAATTTTCCCTGACTATTCAGATTGGTAATGCTTGATGATCAGTAAATAAAACAAACTCCTTCGACAATAGATAATTTCTCCATTTCTTTAATGCTTTAACTATTGCATAAAATTTTTGATCATACACAGAGTATTTTCTCTTTGCATCATTTAACTTTTCACTGAAATACGCAATGGGCTTACCTTCTTGGCTCAACATTGCTCCAATGGCATAACCATTGGCATCACAATCCACCTAAAACACCTTATTGAAATTTGGGAGGGCTAAAATTGGTTGCTTTGTCACTTTCTACTTCAATAGATCAAAACTCTTTATTGCTGTAGTGCTCCATCTGAACTCTTTTCTATCCCCTCTTATTGTTTCAGTTAGGGGTGCACAAATACTACTGAAGTTTCTAATGAACTTTCTATAAAAACTGGCCATACCATGAAAAGATCTAACCTCAGTAGCAGTTCTTGGGGTATGCCATTCAAAAATAGCCTTCACCTTCTCTGGGTCCATCTTGAGACCTTCTAACAAGACAACAAACCCCAAGTACACTAACTCCTTCACAAAACTACACTTCTTTAGATTAATCAAAAATTTCTCTTCTCTCAACTTCTCAAAAGCTCTACGAATATGCATTAAATGATCATCCAAAGTCTTATTGAATATCAAAATATCATCTAAATACACAATAAAAAAATTCCCCAACAATTCTTTTAATACCTCGTTCATGAGCCGCATGAATGTGCTCGGTGCATTGGTTAGCCCAAAGGGCATGACTAACCAGTAGTACAGGCCCTCTTTGGTCTTGAAGGTGGTCTTCCATTCATCTCCCTCCCAAATCTAGATCTGGTGATATTTGCTCTTTAGGTCAATCTTTGTGAAGTACTGCTCTCCACTCAAATAGTTCATTAAGTCATCCATCCTTGGTAGGGGAAATTGGTATTTAATTGTTATCTTATTTATGGCTTGAGAGTCTGTGCACATTCTCCACTCCCCATCCTTCTTTGGTGCTAGTATTGTAGGTACTACATATGGACTCAGACTCTCTCAAATCAAACCCTTTCTCAACAACTCTTGAACTTGTCTATTCAACTCCTCATTTTCTATAGGTGTCATTTTGTGAGCTGCCTTATTTGGAAAACTGGCTCCAGGGATCAAGTCAATCTGATGATTGATCTTCCTCACTGGTGGTAAACCCTTAGGCACATTATCAAAACAATTATCCTGAAACTCACTCAATAACCTAGAAACTTCTACTAGTACATTCCCACTATCCTCTTTATCCACTCTAGGAATCAATGCATAACACAGACACTCATGCTTCATGCCTTCTAAAAATTTCCTTCCATCAACATAACAAACCCTAGCACTATTGCACACCTTTTATTTGGCCTCCTTTAGGGGTTTCAGCTTATGGCGAACTCCATCCTTTGTCAGGGAATAAGTGTTTGCATGGCCATCATGTATAACTCACCTCTCGAATTGCCACAACCTCCCCAACAACATGTGACATGCATCCATGGGGATGATATCATAGAGTACCTCATCATGATAGCTCCCAATCTTGAATTTCACCAGGCACTACTCATTCACCAGAACTTTATGGTCTTTCTGCAACCAAGCAATCTGATACAGATGTGGATGCCTTTCTCTCTTCAGCTTCAACTTCGTAACCATTTCTTCTGACACCATATTATTGGTGCTCCCACTGTCAATAATGACCTCACAAAATTTTCCTTCACATTTGCACCTTGTGCGAAACAAGTTCTTCCTCTGTTCTATCTCTTTCTCTTCAATCACCAGGGCTCTTCTAACCACTAGGGCTTCTCCCCTTTCAGCATCATCTGAATGCTCAAATTAAGCCTCCTCATCTGCATGTGCAACTCTTCCATGACCTTCTAGTCTTCTATCTATCCTTCCTTGGTGCTGTGGACATTCATAGGCTTGATGCCCTTCTTCACCACACTGGAAACAAGTTGCTCTAAAACCACCTCTTCTAGATCTTTGTCCAGATCTACCTTGTCCTCTACCTCTTTGATCACCACTGTTTTGATCACGAGGGTGGTAGAAATGTTTACTCCTTTGTCCTCAACTGGTACTCACATCACCATTTTTCTTCTCATCCTCATCTCAGCTTCCAGAAGATCTTCCACCACCCTTTATGCTTTGACCTCTTCTTCCTTTTTGCTTGTTATCAAACCTTTTGTTCAGCTTTTCTTCAACTTTCAGGGTGAACTAGTACGCATCCTCAATGGTGGTCATTTTGACCAGGCTTAACTCCTCTTGAATGCTTGACCGTAACCCATTAAGATAACGAGCTACCTTCTCCTTGTTAGCCTCTACATGTCCCATTCCGATGATCATCTTGTGAAAATATTATGTGTATTCTTTCACAGATCTACTTCCTTGCTTCAACCCTTACAATTTCTTCAGTAGATCTAACTCGTAGTCTACTAGTATGAACTGCTTCTTTAGTTTCTCCACCAGGCGATCCCAACTGCTGATCTTTCCTTTTCCTCTTCGATTTCTCTCCAACTAGACCTCTTTCCACCAAATATTGGCATGGCCCTTCACCTTCATTTTTGCAAACTTAACCCAATCTGGGTCATCTACTTCTTCATACTCAAAATATTCTTCTAGCCCATTGATCCAGTCGATCAACTCTTCCGGGGTTTAGACTTCTGGAATAACTAGGGACTTTTATTCTGGGTCTCTTTTCTGATCTTTGAAATGGCCCTAATCAAATGCATTTGATCTTGATCAATCACTTCTTCTTCCTCTTCTACGTTTGTATCTTCCATCTCTTCTTCATCCTCACTTTCTCCTTTTCTCCTGCAATGTATCAATTTGTCTCTAGAGGGCTCTGAAACCCTTGACCGCCAATGGATCTCTTCCACTAGCATTTCTACCACCTCTAGCACCACCATACCTATTAGGAATCACTCTTGAAGGAATCTTGAATACCTCTAACCCACAACGACGGTCTTGGTGTGAACTATCTCACCATCAACGATCTGTCCACATGCTCAAGAAAACTCGCTCTAATACCACCTGATGAGGGAACAAACCCAAGACACAAAAATAATGCACACAACTAGAAAAATTTATTATTATTCAATAATGGAAATATTACGTGCATAGGATCTCAAATCCTTGAGCTCTGTGATACATGTAAGCTACAAAAAATTACAGAAATTACATAAAATGACCCCAAGTTCCCCTTTCGCAACATGTAAACTCTTTTCCCCAAAAAGCTACAAAATTAGAAAAATCCCCCCATAAATAGCCCTTTTCCATTTGGAGCCAAAAACAACATCTGAGTTATGAGTTTTCATGGTTTGGCACCAAAAAATTACAATTTGAAATTAAAAAATTAAAACACCATTCGGGAATCGCCACATTTTGAAAGTGTACCAACTTTTGGGAGCCATAACTTTTGATCTGGGACTCTATTTTTCAAACCATTTGAATCATCAGAAAGGTCTAGAGTCAAGAACGTGCTCAAAATCTTCTATGCCAATTTTGGTAAGTTTTGGGGCCGTTTAATGCCTCAAACCTTATCTAGAAGGTTTTCAAGTGCTTTTCTAGGAGACTAAAAATGCAATATCTTTCAAATCGTGAATGCTCTTGGCATATGATTCTTTCACCAATCTTTTTATTTTTCCATTATGAATCCTCCCATACAATTTTTGTTCTAAAACACCTTCAAATTCCAATACCTGCTAAAAATAGCAATTGACCAGAAAAGTAGTAAAGCAAAACTGAAAGTGGGGATTTACATAATGACGAAAAGGGTATCCAAAAATGCAAAGACATCTAAAAAAAACAAACCAAAGGAAATATAAATGAAATGCATATTTTTGGGTGATACAAGATTTCCCTTACACCACTGGATGCTCTTGCATCATGTTTTATGTTCTTTTTATGAGCACCAAAAGAGAATTTCTACTTTAGAAAACTTTGAATTGTTTATTTTAAGAACACCAAATTTAAAATGTGAGAGTTGTGTTCATTTTTAGAGCACCAAATAGAGATTCCTACTTTAGAAAATCTTTGAAAATGTTTATTTCAACAATACCAAATTTGAAATGTGAGAGTTGTGTTGTTCATTTTTAGAGCACCAAATGGAGATTCCTACTTTAGAAAGTTTTGAAAATATTTATTTTAACAACACTAAATTGGAAGTGTGAGAGTTTTGGTTCATTTTAAAGTATTGAAGGGAAATTCCTAAGTTAATAAACAAAATTATTTGATATGTCCAAAGATCTTGGACTGATCATCTTCTCTGCACAAAACAAGTCAGTATCTTTCACAATCCCGCATAGAAATCCATTAATTCTTCCAAAAAAACCAAAATGTTAGCAAGAAAGGTCATTAAAGTAATGTAGCATCTGTGCACTTGTCTTCTAGAGAAAATTCTTAGAAGAAAAATAAAAATCTCATAAATCTTTTTGCAAAAGCTTAGAAATCAGGCAAAAGATTAGATTTTTCGTACAGGTGCAAACCCAGAAAGATGCAAAAGCTTAGAAAAAATGTAAAAGCAAGATTTTAGAAGCAAAAGCATAGTTCCCATGGTAGAGGTACTAATTTTGTTGCAAATGCTTAGAATTCTTGCAAGTCAAAAGTGAGTTTTCGCTGGGTAGTCTGTGAAATGTCTCTGAAAGCTCCCGAAACCCTGTAACTTCAACTTAGCTCATAAAAATGTTAGTAAGGAGGACCTAGGTCCCATCAGGCATGCCAAAATGTGTGAGGGGGAAGGAATCCATTAGGAAAATGATGCAAAAGAAAGATCAAAATGGGTATGTGCAGGATCATGATGGTCCAAAAAAGTCACAATATGATGGGCATGTGTAGGGTTTGTGGTTGATGACTTTTTTTACCCAAAATTGATGAAAAGAAAAGGGTTTTAAAAGGATATTCTCAGCTTTCCACCTATATAACTTATTCTTTACTTTGAATTTAATAAATACTTATTATTCATTTTCTATTTAAATTACGACTAAAGTCCCGATTGACAAGATGATTGAAAAACATCTATAGCTTTCAAACAATATCACATTTTTTGAATATGAAACATGCAACACATTCTATGTTTCACATACTATAGGATTAAAACAAAAAAAAAATCATGAAGTTTTGACCAAGTTAAGGTGGTTAGACATACGAGTTTCTATATTTTTTAAAAGTTGTAATAAAAAAATTATAATTAATTATTTACTTGGAAAAAAATTACAAAAAAATATGCGTCACATTGTGACATGAGTCCTCTACTTATATATAAAATATTATAAAAAATAATTATCATTTTATTGTGGTTAGGGTGGTCATACAGACACCTACTTCTTATTTTTCCCTCAAATTTAAGTGCTACTACATTGAAATTTTAAATTTTCACCAAATAGATATTTTTTTAATAAACCTAGTAGTTTAGAAACTACATTCAATTTGCTACAAATTCTATTTTTACATATTTTTAAAATAATGTAGATAAAAAAAAATTCAAATTTTTATGTCAAGTTGCCTAACTCTAATTTTTCTAAATTTTTGGCCACTTAAGGTCCTATTTTTTCCATGATGGTCCTGCACGTACCCAAATGCAAGATTGAAATTAGAAACTAATCTAATTCAAAACACTTAATCTATCATATTTCATCACTCGTGAAATGTGAAAATCTAAGCTATTTGAATGAAATGTGATCCTATGATATTCAAAACCAATTCAAACAACAAAAGAAGAGTTTACCATCCCATGTTGGAATATATTTGCATGATGTTGGGTTGTTTGTATCACTGCAAAGCCTCCATTACTTACATGCAAAAGCTTGATGATCGATGCTTGGTTGACTGAAAAGGTTGAAGCTCTATCAATGGTGATTGTGACAACACTTCGTTGCATAAGGTAAGTTGAAATTTTGATTTTTTTTTGTGAAGAGAAAGGCTTGTTTTATAGGAAAAGCAATTTTGAATCGACGATCAAGATCGCGTTGGAGAATATCTAGATCAACAATCAAAATGAGTTGAGAGGATTTAGACATGATGAGATTGTGCAAAGTTGATTGCATAATAAGGCTGATTGAAGAATAGATTGGCTTGTCAAGGTTTTTGATTGCTTAGTTAGCAATTGATTGATTAGTTAGGGTTAAGTTAGGAATTAGATGGTTGAGTTAGCAAAATTAGATTGTTTTGTTAGAAAAATAGATTGCTTAGTTAGTAATTCACAATTTTCTCAATCAAAAAGTGGGTGAGGAATATTAATTAATTAATTTTGGTTTGATTTTGATTTTTGATCATTTGAATAGTTTGATTTAATTTATTCAAATTTTGGAGGAAAATGTGATAATTAAATTATTATGATTTAATAATTTAATCAATTTTGAGGAATAAGGTGAATTAGTCACATAATCAAATAATTGGTGTCATTTCACTAATCAGGACGAAATAAGATAATATTGAGACTTTATTAAATAAATGTAATTTTTTTAATTGGTCGAAATGATGAAACATGAATTAATCAAATAATGTTGTTTTATTTGATTAATAGTAAAATTAGGGTTTTAGGACTTTATTAAATGACATGGTATTTATTTAATTTGTTGAGAATGATGAAAAAATGAATTAATTAAATAATGTTGTATTGTTTGATTAATAGAGGAAATATGGTTTTAAATGTCATTCAATGTCATTGGATGTGTTGTGAGATGTCATGGTGATGATTCTGAGATGATTCAAGATGTTTTTAGAGATGTTCCAAGTTGATTCAGAGATATTTTGAGAGGTTCTGAGTTGATTTAGAGTCATTTTGAGTTGATTCAGAGTCATTCTGAGATGTTTCGGGTTGATTTAGAGTCATTTCGAGTTGATTCAAAGTCATTTCAAGATTTTCTAGGTTGATTTAGAGTCATTTTGAGTTTATTCAGAGTCGTTCTGAGGCATTCCTAGTTAGTTCAAATTTGTTTTGAGTTGTTTTGGATTCGTTCTAAGATGTTTCAAGTTAATTCAAAGCCTTTTCGAGTTGTTCTGGTGTCATTCCAAGACATTTGGAGTTAATTCAGAGTTGTTCGAAGTTGTCCAGGAGTCATTCTAAGACATTCCAAGTTAATTCAAAGTCGCTTTGAGTTGTTTCAGGTTGATTCTAAGTGGTTTTGAGACATTCTAAATTTGTGATAAGTGTTAAGTCAATTTTACATGTCTACACTTATCAACACCGTGAAGTAATGAACTTGTATGCTTGTGATCAAGGAAAAACCAAACCAAGTATCTTTGACAGAGCAATGAGCATCAACACATGAGACCATGAAAAGCCTTTGACATCATGAATGAAAAACATCAATAAACTCAAAGACCTTTGGCATCGTTTGGCACCAATGGAAAACCCCCTTTGATATCAATAATCAAAAGTTACTTAATCCCCTTAAAGTTGAAAGAAAATTTAGAAAAACATAGCATTGTCAAGGTTGTCAAGACTCCTTTTAGCATGTCATTGTCACAAAACTTTGTATCAATACCACTATTTGTTGCGTTTAAAACCTCCATTGAAAGAAGAGAACATGTATTCATAATTACACACTGGCCACAAAAGGCTCACAACTGAGCATGACACTCCTACAACAAAGCACAATAAAAATAAAGAAGGAATATGACTCACAAGCTGTTGGAGGTTTGAAAACTATTAAATACTAGTGATTTTCACTTTCACAACCCAAACTTCATCATTTGTAGACCACACCACTATTAAATACCATTGAATAGAACTCCCACTATACTGCATATCAACATGACATTTCAACTATCAAGGTAAGGTAAAAATGAGGACCTATTATTAAAGATTGAGATATGATTCTTGGAAATCATAGTTAAAGCATCATACATTTGAACCAATAGTGATTGAGATAAAATATATAGAGTGCACTGTCACTATCAAAACAAATCATTTTAGACAACAAACATCAACCACTCAATGACTAGGTATGTGCAGGATCATGATGGGCCAAAAAGTGGCCATATGATGGGTATGTGTAGGGTACATGTGGTTGATGACTTTTTTTTTTACCCAAAATTGATGAAACAAAAAGGGTTTTTAAAGGAGATTCTCAGTTTTCCACCAATATAAATTACGCTTTACTTTGAATTTAATAAATAATTATTATTCATTTTCTATTTTAATTATGACTAAATTCCTAACTGATAGGTTGATTGAAAAACATCTATAGTTTTCAAACGGTATAACATTTTTTGAATCTAAAACATGCGTCACATTTTATGCTTTGCATACTATAGGATTAAAAAAATGAATTTCATGAATTTTTGACCAAGGTAGTCAATCATAAAAGCTTTTATATTTTTTAAAATTTGTAATAAAAATTCATAATTAATTATTTACAAGTTGGAAAAAAATTACAAAAAAATATGCATCACATTGCGACATGAGTCCTCTACTTATATCTAAAATATTATAAACAAATATTATCATTTTATTGTGGTTAGGGTGGTTAGGAAGACACCTACTTATTTTTTCCTTGAAATTTAAGTACTACTGCATTAAAATTTCAAATTTTCATCAAAGGGTATTTGCAGGATCATCATGGAAAAAACAAGCCCTTAAGTGGCAAAAAATTCTAAAAAATCAGAGCTAGGCAACTTGACATAAATTTTTTAATAAGTTATCTATATTATTTCAAAAATATGTAAGAATAAAATATGTAGAAAATTGAATGTAGTTTCTAAACTACTAGGTTTATTTTAACAAAAAACAAATCTATTTGGTGAAAATTTGAAATTTCAATGCAGTAGCACTTAAATTTTAAGGAAAAATAAGAAGTAGGTGTTTTTCTGACCACCCTAACCACAATAAAATGATAAAAAAATTTATAAGATTTTAGATATAAGTAGAGGACACATGCCCCGATGTGATGCATATTTTTTTGTAACTTTTTTCCAAGTGAACAATTAATTATGAATTTTTTATTACAACTTTAAAAAAATATAAAAAACTTGTATGTCTGACCACCATAACTTGGTCAAAGCTTCATGAAATTCATTTTTTTTCAATCCTATAGTATGTGAAGCATAGAATGTGACATGTTTTGAATTAAAAAAATATGATACCATTTGAAAGCTATAGATGTTTTTCAATCAGCCTATCAATCAAGAGTTTAGTTGTAATACAAATAGCAAATGAATAATAAATATTTATTAAATTCAAAGTAAAGCATAATTTATATTGGTGGAAAGCTAAGAATCTCCTTTAAAAAACCTTTTTGTTTCATCAAATTTGGGTATAAAAATAAGTCATCAACCACATACCCTACACATACCCATCATAATCCTACACATACCCCAAATAGATTTTAAAAAAAAAAAAAAAACCTAGTAGTTTAGAAACTACATTCAATTTGCTACAAATTCTATTCTTACATATTTTTGAAATAATATAGATAACTTATTCAAATTTTTATGGCAAGTTTCCTAACTCTGATTTTTTTGAATTTTCATCGCCACTTAAGGGCCTATTTTTTCCATGATGATCATGCACACACTTGACTCTTTTGCTAAATAAGTATTTCCCATCGTGGTATCATGGGTATTGTTTACGTTTTTTGAGGTTAAGGCATTTTTTGAATATTTTTATTTGTATGATCAGGAATAGGGTTTGTGTAAACTTTCAGATTTTCATTCCCATATTTTTGATCGACATCAATGTATCCTCATTCAAGAAGATACTATATTAGATGTTTGAGTCTAAAATAATTTTGTGTGTTATGACCTTTGTATCGGTGAAATTCACAAAAATGATTGTCTCTATAGCTATGAGGTTTTTTTGGTGGCTCTTAATAGTTTAAGAAATTTGGGAGTGTGATAAGATTAGACTATATCAACCTTTTCAAAAAATTCTCCATAGGTCCTGAGCCCATGTGAGTGAATTTTCATTTAGCACTATTCGTTCATTTTTGTCTATGTTTATTCTTTGCAGCGTTGATTGTTGTTTGATTGTTCGATGGTGACATGTATTGTTGTAGTGTATTCATGGTTTGGGAGTTTTCTTTCCTAGGAGCAATTAAGACCACCTTTGCATCAACAACACCATCACTAGTAACATTCTTGTTCTTTGACCAATAGCGGGGCTTGTCATTAAAACTATTGGATGGCCAGTTGTCTTTATACACTTGTGTGTTTCCTTGTGAGATTAAGGATCTCTCAATGCTAAGGGATTTAGGGACATGCTCATCATAAGAGGTAATGCATTACATTTTCAAGTGGAAAGATAGATCTAGATCAACATTTTCTATGATGATCCCCACTTGTTGCTCATCGAGAATGATCCACTTTCTCTTACTAGATTTTTGCCTCCACCTTTGTAAAAAATTAGTGAAGGATTATCCTTTTTTTTAAGGGTGTATAGCTCTTCTAATCTCACATCCATATCAAGATTGAAGGAGAAGTGATCTATGAATTTATCAATTATTTCTTAATTTTTTTTGATACCTAGAGGCAATTGTGAGAACCAATCCATGGCAAGGCCTATTAAACTTCATGGGAAGTGGCACATTAAGTACGAATCATTATAGGCCACCTCCATGTACATGAAATTAAACTATTTGATATGGTCGACAAGACTTCCTCTCCCTTTGTATTTGTCAAATTTTGGGATTTCAAAACTAGGAGGGAATAGTACCATTGCAATGTTTTGATCAAATGGATATGGGCATAAGTTTTTTGTATGGTGCTTCTTCATCTTTCCCATCCAAAGATCCTACATTTCTTATGTTAATGGCTTGAGTTGCGATGTCATATCATCTTGTGGGATTGGCGGAGGAACATATGTTGTGTATTATGGGATGATGGATAAAGTGTACATGGGATTTTGATATGATGAGGTGTTTTATGTTGTGTATGGTGGTGTAAGATAAGGTGATGATGGTGTAGGCATATATGTTCCTAATGTGTTCGGGTTGATGATGCTTTGTTGAGGGTTATATTATAAACCATATTGTTGCTATTGTTGTGTGAGAAATTGTTGTAGTTGGGAATATTATTGAGCTTGTTGTTGTTGGGCTACTAAGGTTGTTTTTTGTGCTGCTAAGGTTGCTTGATGTTGTTGTTGTTGTTGCACTACTAGGGTTGCTTCTTGTTGTGCTTGGTATTGTTGTTGTGCTACTAAGGTTGCTTGATGTTATTGTTTTTGTTGCACTACTAGGGCTGCTTGCTCTTGTGCTTGGTGTTGTTTTTGTGTTGCTAAGGCTACTTGTTGTTGTTGCTACTATTGTTGTTGTGATGCTAAGGATTCTTCTTGTTGTTGTGCCACTAAGAATTCTTGTTGTTGTTGCTACTATTGTTATGCTACTAGGGTTGCTTATTGTGCTTATTTCTATTATTGTGCTACTAAGGTTGCTTGTTGTTCTTGCTACTATTGGACTGCTTTTCAGAAAGCCTATTGTGCAAAGCTAAGGCATGTGCTTGCAATGTAGGATCAATCAGTGGTTGGGACATCTATGATGGGTTTTGGGTGTTAATATTTTTTGTGGGTTGTGGATTTTTTATGAGATTTTGTGGGTTCAATTGGTTTAGCATCCCTTGCAAGATAGTGGATTGGGATGGAGAAATGTAAGTTTGAGGTCCCATTTGATTTTGCATGACTTGGGGGACAAATGGTAAATTTGATGTTGGCGTCATTAAGTATGGTGATGTTAAGGGCACATTAGGACCTTGACTCCATTGATTGAAAGGATTCCCTTGACCGATGCCTTAGGAATTTCCTTGTGCTTGAGATGTGGTCAAGGTATTTCCTTGGTTGATAGGGTTCATAACCAAGGTGTTGTTTTGATTTGGGTTGATGTAGATGGGTTTGATGTTGATGGTGGATTGACTTGAGTAGCTTGGGTAACCACTTGTTTCAATATGTCAATGGGTTTGTTGGAACCACTTGCTAAGGGTTACCCTTGTGTGAGGGCATTATCTTTCCCTTGTCCTATTTGAGGCAATTGGTTCACATTACTTTGTGTAATATTGGGCACACTTGGGGTGTTTGGGGTGATGGATGAATATGGTTGTGCTCAAAATGTCTAGGTTATTGTGACATCATGGAATGTAAGCAGTTTACCAAATTTTGGTGTCCAATTTGTGTTTTGGGGAAGGTTGGCAGTTAACGGAATGGTTGTGTTGTGAATACCCATAGTTGTATTTATTCATAGACATGAAGTGAGACCAAGTTTGGTTCCTAGCCTAGTTACAAGACCAAATGTTAAGGGTTGACTTGGCACAAGGGATCAAGTTGGTTGATTCATATATTGTGTTAAGCCTTGAGTCAAGTTTTGTGTGAGAAAAGTAGGAGCCAAATTTTATAAGTTTTGATGATCTTGTTTATACTCAAGGATTTTTTCCTTAGTAAGCTCAAGTGGGTTGTTTGCGACATCTTCTACCTCATACCTCAATGGATTTTGTGGTTGTTGTGAGGGGGTAGATTGGCTCCTTGGATCAAATTCCTGAGTGTTGGTATCACTGATGGTAGATGAGACTTTGGATTTCTCCATGATTCTCTTGTGGTGTGATCTTGTCTTTACCATAAATTTTGGGTCACCTATGGGAGAGTTGTGTTGAGATTTGTAATGTTTGAACTATCTAGTTGACTCAAATTTTGGTAGAAGGGATGTTCTAAGTCATTTTGGATCAATGGTTATGATGAGAGATGAAAAGGTGAATGATATGGGGAGTGATCTTTGTAAATTTTTTGGGACAACACTTTTGACTTAAATATTTGTTTGATGTTTTGATGTTTGGATAAAGGATGTTTATGAACTTGTGAATCTTTAGGGTAGACTTGTGACCTTCAAGATAAATAGTTCAAAGATGATAACTAACTTAACTATGTGCATTGAAAAGGATTCATTTCACATACAAAGTGATTAAGTTAGGATTTGAGTTGATTGATGTATAAGTTCAATGTGTTGGTGTATTCAAAAGTTTGCAAAGTTTGGTGAAGTGAAGTATGAAATATGATGAAGGATGGATGAAATATTTGACCCAATGTTGACCTAGAATGAACCTTTGTTTTCCAAGACCAAGGTAGTGAGAAACATGCTATACCTCTAAAGTGATCAAACCCTAAGGACTCAATGATTTTGGTAGAGTAGAACTCAAATGATTTTAGAAAGAGGACCCAATGATTTTGACAATAGAAATTGGACTCAATGTTTTTCAATGCTTTCCTTGTATGATAATAGGCATAAGGTTTGGTTGTTTCACTAAAGTGATTAGATTCCAAATGGTCATGTGGGGTTCAATTTTTCAACTTATCTTGCTTAAATGAGTTTCCTTTTTTACGACAAACACTTTGTCTTGATTAAGTTCAAACCAAATGTTTATGTTAAAAACATCATAAATTTCATAAAGTCCATTATATGAAAATAATGAAGCTAAAGCCATAGTTGCCTATGTTAACTTTGGGAAGTATGGATTGAAATGTAAACTAAAATATTTAGAAGTCTCTCAAAATAAATCCTTAGGACAAGCATTAATATCAAGGTTTTTTCAAAGGGTATCCATACTTAGACCAAAGGGTTTGAAATTTTGAAATGATTTGTTATTGTTTGTTTGCAATGTTTTGGATCCAAGAAAAGTATCAAAATAACTCACAAGAATTTACCACCCTAGGTTCAGAAGATACTACTTACTGACTCCCCACTTGGATTTCTCCAAACACTAAGACAATGTGAACAATTAGAGATTTGGTGACACTAGATCCCCCTTACATGAAACACACTTCTCAAGTACACTAAATCTAAAATACATAAGATCTGCAGATCTGAAATATTTTTCTATTTCTACAATGAATATTTAAATGTGGGGTGGCTTCGAAACAACCATTCCTACACCAGCAAGCATAAAGTTTTTTGGCAGCTTTTAAACAATTGTTTCTTTGTAAGGACTTGTGTTCAAGGTGGCCATGCACATGACGTGATTATCTCAATATTATTTTAAACAAGAGGCCTCCCAATCCCTTCCTAAGAAATTATTTTGATGTGTCACATGGACACTAGGGCTGGCACTTGTCAGTATGACACATCCACACCTGTTTCTTATGACTTTCATCACAAACATATTTTTTATATAGTTGCGGTTCGAAAGAGCTTTGCTTTACCTCTTTACCGCTTGGGTCATTCCCACCTTTCGAAGTGGGGTGGCAGGCCCTCTAAAGTTAAATAAAAGCAAGGAAGTACATTTGTTGTTTAATCTCTTAAGTCGGATGATGTAAGGAGAGAGCATTCACAATACCTTTTCCTAAGACTAGCATAGGGTTAATTTTAATCCAAATTGAAATGTTTGGGTGATTATAAAAAATTTCAAAGGAATTCTTTTGATTCCCAAGATCACTAAGTGGCATGAGAGAAAATCATACGTATTCAATAACGAAAATGTAAATCACAAGATATAGCAAATACTTGTTAATTTTAACCCTCAAAGCAAAGGTAAGTTTATTTTAAGTACCAAAAGAAGTGTGGGTTTGTCTTGTTCAATTTTAACCAATTTGAACATTCATTTTAAAACCCAATTGAAAGATAGTTTGGTCCTAAAGTGTGAAATAAAAAAACATGATAAATGAGTTATAATTGCCCCAAAAGTGTCGCAACACTTGTTATAATTATAATCCAAATGGTAATATGCTTCTTGACTTCAAACTTTATCATTCCAACCTACAAAACTAGTTATTCTAAAAAGCAAAAATGAGAAGTCAGTGATATGTTAGCGATGAGATAAAATAAAAATTTTAAAGCACATGTCAAAATTTAAAGCAAATTTGAAGGTTTGGTTCAATTTTATCCAACTTTGACAGTTGATTTATTTTATCCTTTCACAAAGTACTAAGAAACGTTTATAGAAAATTAGATTATAACAACTTGAGATAACAACAATTCTTTCTCAAATGTTGATCAATTTTGAAATTGTAAAATATTTTGGAATGCTAAACATGAGATCTTCAAAACCCAACAACTTTTCTGCAAGATTAATCATATAGAATTCATTAAAAATTAAGGGAAATTATTCATTTAAGAGATTAAACCCATAATTTTTTAAAAAGCATAGCAAAATTAATGATGGATGATTATAACAACTTTAGATACCAACAACTTTCTCAAATGTTGACCAATTTTGAAATTGTAAAATATTTTGGAAAGCTAAACATGAGATCTTCAAAACCCAACAACTTTTTTGCAAGATTAATCATATATAATTCTTTAAAAGTTAAGTGAAATCATGCATTTAAGAGATTAAACCCATAATTTTTTAAAAAGCACAACAAAAATTAATGATGGATGATTATAACAACTTTAGATAACAACAACTTTCTTAAATCTTGATCAATTTTGAAATTGTAAAATATTTTGGAAAGCTAAACATGAGATATTCAAAACCCATCAACCTTTTTGCAAGATTAATCATATAGAATTCATTAAAAATGAAGGAAAATCATGCATTTAAGAGATTAAACCCATTTTTTTTTATAAAACACAACAGAATTAAAAATTTGATATCTTTTTCAATTCTTGATGAAATTGAGTGTTGTAAAAAGATACGAAAAGTTAAGACCAAGATATAAAAAACCCATATAGTCATTTTTCAAACTTTAATTTGCCCCATTTTTTATGATTAAAGAAAGTGATGGGTTTCAAGCAAAATTTTGGGGTGTAACCTGCAAAATTTCTCCAAAAAAACACATAAAACATTTAAGTTTTCCCTCCTAGCACTAAAATATGACCAATGACATAGTATAGGTTAACTACACATGATCCATATGAATTCCAAACATATTTAACACACTAAACATAAATTCCAATAAGATCATTCACTGTAAACAAAGACAAAGAAACCATTAAAACTAACATTCTAAATCATGAAAGCTTGACAAACCTCTAATCTATGAAAGGGAAATTTAGGGCATCTCAAAGAAACCTCCAAGAACAGTAGTGCCTTCGGTAACTTTAATTTTGATTAGATTGCCTCAAAGACACGTACAACTATGTCCTAAAGTGGAAACAGACAGTTCATTTCCCACATTAATCCTTCTGAGAGAAGCACATGTAAATTCAACAACAAGCAATAATAGATTCTCGAAACATAATCAAATAGATGAAAGACAAGACAAAAATCAGAACACAAAGATTTACGTGGGGAAAACCCTTTTGGGTAAAAATCCCCACCCTCCAAAGTTTGAGCCATTGTATTATTCAACAACAAAAGGTTACAATACAATTCAGGCTCATAGCCTTTTCAGAGATTACATCTTGTTCATTCTGGAAACAACCTAGTAGAAAACTCTCCCCTTTACATTTCCTAATCAATCCATCAGACCATACAATCTTTGCACTGTTGCAATACCCTCACACAATATACAGTACAGATCGACATTCGATTTTGATCAGGAGAGATTTTGGCAGCACAACCCTACCTCTCTCTTCCTTGCCAGCCTTTTCAGCCTTTTAGTTCTCTTTAGAAGAACCTTCAATCCACCAGAACATAGTTGTTTTCATTTCCTCACATTGAAGTTCATCTTCCACTTAGAAATAGTCGCAACAAATAGTTCACATTTTTCCTTCTCTGATAGGTCCAAGTCACACCACGTAGGACAGTCTTCCAATCGGTCAAAGGTGTTCAAACGATATTCGCATGTCCGTGAGACACTAACTGTGTCTCCCCGATGCCACAATACCCAACTGTCAATATCAGACAAACTCATCATCTTCAGCAAGAGGTTACACCGAGTTCAAAAGCTGTCACTCAAACTTCCCCTTATTGCCAAGACATCGTACCAATATCCATTGTAGAAGCATCAGCCAAACCATCGCTATTGGTGAGAGGTCATATCGAATGCAAAAACATCTTGTGAAGCTCTATCAGAAAGAGTTCTCCTATCGCCAAGAGTCTCAAAGATATTTTGTGTCATACTGATATTCAACAAGCAAAGTTGTCGGCAAGACAAGTCATATCGCTAAGACTTCATACTAAGCTCATAACAGTCGAAGAGACTACCGCTTTTTCCAAGAAGTCATACCAATGTTCAAAATTCACATCGACACCAGCATTCCCATCGGTGAGACTTACATTGTCACTGAGACGTTATACTGAAGCAAACCTTTTCGGCCAAGAGTCTCCCTGATGACTTTGAATGAATAACCATCGGTGAGAGAACCAACCATCGGAAAGAGTTCTTACTGAGTCTCCATGTCACCCTAATCTCTTCTAGTGAATAACTTGTCACCCATAGTCTCCCTGACATCCGATAAGAATAACCTATCATCCAGAGATCTCCCCGAGTGGAGAGACATAGGAAACTCATAGCGATCAAAATGTCACAGCGATAACACTAGTCAGCAAGACATCAACAAGGTCTTGGTGACCTGAGCAATCCATAAGGTTAGCCAACTGCTAGTCGGCCAAATAGTAAGAATGTCACACTGACTTTTCTCTTTTAGAGGTTTCAGCTTGTGAGATTGAGGCACATAATTCCAACAATCTAAGACATTGAAACTTATCCTATTGGGGGAGTGGTGTCGCATTGATGTGGAATGGTGACCCTTTACCAATCCCTTGGATATTGAGCTTGTTTTAATCTATTCTCTTGAAGAGAATCGATAAAACTGATGAGAGATATGTGATAAAACATGATTTAAATTCTAAATTAACATGATGAATGCTTTAAGATGATTGATATGGGTGTATGCAAATCTACTCTAAATGTATGCAAGCTTCAAAAGATTAAAATCATAATTACTAAGTATGTTAAATGTATGCATCTATGTTATCATGGAAGCCATTAATGGAAACTAAGCTAATATGATGCAATTAAAATAAATTAAAATTATGTTATATGTGAGTGCAAATAAGAGTGATTTTAACAACATAAGTTTAATGTTAAAAGATGGATCCATTTGTCTCAAAAAATTGACCTATTTATAAGAAAGCAAATGGGAAATGAAGGGTTACGATTAAAATAGTTAAGATTCAATGATCAAAGATGGAGGAAAGATGAAACATGGATAATGGATTCTCATCAATGGATGAGAATCAATAATCACGTGGATCAAAAAAAGAATCAAAGGTTAATATCCTTCCAAACAAACACACATTCAAATCTTGCACAAGAAGTCTTGTAAAAATATTCCCTTTTTCCAAATGAGTGAGAAAAGAGAATATTCTTTGGAATATTCTCATGGGTGAGGGAAATAGATATTTAACAAATTAAAACAAAGTTTAACTATGCTAAAGGGGAAGGAATATCCATGGGAATATTCTTTTTGGATGAATGTGCAAAGGAGGAATATTGCCTTCAAATATTTCTTTGCAAGTGGGGGCAAATTCTAGATTTAGTAGTAATTGATAATTAAAACAATGTTAATTATGCAATGTTTAGAAGAATTACATGATATTCATTAAATAAAGTGATTTAATGAAAATGGGAAAAGGTGATGACGTTTATTTAAATAACTTGGGGTTATTTAATTAAATAAGAGGACTTTAGGGACTAACTTAAACAATTTGATTTATTTAATTTAATAAGATGAAATATTAGCATGAAAGGGGATGAATTCATCTAATTAGATTAATTAGATTAATAAATTAAAATGATGTAATTAATTAAATAGCTAGGATAATTTAATTAATTAAGCAAAAAGAGGATGGATTTGAGGATGAAATGGTCTTAGTATACCTGATTCTAGTTCATAGTATCATTCAGGACATTTTTAAGTGTCTACATTTTGCCTCTCTTTCAAGCAAGGTACCTATTACAATGGTTCAAAGATTGCTTCTTTTTTGGATTAAAATTGTTGCTCAGATCAAAATAAAGTATTTTTTTTTTTTTTTTCAAATGCCCCACTATTGCACCTAGTGGAAGGAATAAGTTAGTTCCCTGCACCCTTGAGAATATAGGAGGAAATTTTGAATTTTGGGTTGATTTCTCGACAAAGGTTTACGATTAATTTGGCTCAAGGAGGACTAGAAAGCACAAATGTTTGATGTAGATAGATTTAATGATGTATAGACAGTCATTGGCCATGGGTGGCCTCATGTATATTGTACTTTTGATTGATATACATACACTTATTTAGATATTGTACCATGACAGTCATTTTTATATATATGAGATGATACAGATTTATGATTTGATGTGCCTTTTAATTTATGATTTATGGATGTATAGATGCATATGATATGATGTCGTAGCATAGAAAAATGTATCTTTGGACATTTTCACGCTCATTTGGGTCTTTCTTATGGATGTTAACCTAGTTTTTCCTTGATTTAATGTTGTAATGTGGTCAAAACATTCACATTAGGTCTTGGATCCTTGTGAATCAATAAGGACTTTATGATGCCTTGTAAAAGTGTTGTGAAGTGTTGTAAAACACTTTCACACTTTTCTAGGACCTTATTAATATATTTCACTTAAATATCTTTTTTTATCACTTACCAAGCCTTATTTCAAAGTCTTGTAAAGTGTTGTAACAAACTTTCATGCTTTTCTAGGATTTTCATCAATAATTTGACCCTTTTTTATGTTTAATTGGCCCCATTATATACTATAGGCCTTACTTAAGTGTGTTTTTGAGAATAATCTCATTAAACATCATTTAATACATCTTAATTTTTGAAACCCACTTAAAATGCTTAAGTGGGACCCATTCTCCACTAGGGGTGAATGAGTCCCATTTAGCTCAAAAATAAAATTATTTAAAAATTCTAGCAAGATATTATTTTCTAAGAACCAAGGTCGGCCTGTGATGTGGTATTTCTAGGAAATTTTGCATAATAAAGCATAAATATAAGGTTTTCCCTCTTATTTTTACCCCATTCAATCATTAATTCACTCATTCATTCACTTGAGCATTCAATTAATTGCTTTAGCATTTTAGGCATTTTCAAGCATCTTCAATTCTACATCCATTAGAGCTTTCACTTCCATGTCTTCATATTTCTACTTCAAGGGTTTGGTGAGTTGTAGCATTCCATGTTGTTCATTCATCATTCTCTTTTCATTTCATTTCATCTTCAATGGTTTAATTACCAAACTGGGGTTTGACCAAGGCAAACCCCTATTCACTAACCCTCAACCATTTCCCCCCTCTTTGCATGTGTTTTACAGATCTTGTGTGCAGATTTCTCAAAGAGAAAAGTGTGAAAAGTTTTTAAAAATTTATCAAAGTCATTTAAAGTGGTTGAAACCCTAATAGAAGCTTGGAATACACCTACAAGTCAAATTTTGTACTTTTGGATCTGAAAACCTGTTAGGAGCTAAAGTATAGACCACGAGCTATACATTGCACATTTGAATTTCCAAAAATCTAAAATTGGACCAAGTCACCATCTATGGTGTATTAGTTCCACTGCCCAGCCTAAATAGTGGTTTTTGTAGTTTTGAATACCCTTTTGTCTAAAACCTATTCTAGTAGAATTTCCCCGAAATAGGACTAAGTCGCCCAACTTGGCCTATGAGTCCTAGTTGGCTTCAAAAATGACTTTTGTAGGATTCCAAAGCTCCTTTCCATCACTTTCTAGCTTCAAGGTGCACATCTTCAGTTTCATTAATTTTTGTTATAGTTTGTTTGCATTTTTAGTTCATTTTTCATATCACAGTGTGTTTTCAAACATCTTGCATTTCATTAGTTTTGCATTAGTAATCAATCTATTTTATCAATGAATTACATCTAGGACATTCCCCTTAGATAGATTTCAATCGTCTTTACATTGGAATCTCAAAGGAATATTCTTGAGTGAGTCATTAAGGTTTTTGGATACCTCTCTCCTTTTAGGTGCAAAACCTTAGAAGTGTAAGAGAGCCCACATACCCAAAAATATTAGGTTCATTTTGGTGAACCTACATTTATAACATCCTATTCTTGATTCAAAGTGCATTTTCATCCTAGGAATAGCTTACATTAGCATTGCATTGCATTTTGCATTGTTTAATTTTCATCTTAAGTAGGGTTTTTCAAATTTGCATTAGTTAAAAGTTCATATAGCTTGTAATTTTTCATTTCATTTAATTAAAAATTGCTAAAACTATGCATATTCATATTATATCTACATCTAAAAATCTAAAAATCTAAAACTTAGCATAAAATTCAATTAAAAAATTCTAATTTTTTTCAAAAAAGTCACTACTTGGTCTCATTCACCACCCTAGGAAACTTAGTTCAATTGCTTATTTTTCAATGCATTTTCTGGCATTTAATCTTCAATTTATGAGTTTTTTTGTTGTTTTTGTATTTCAATTTTACTTTCCATAATTTTCATTTTAAGAATTTTATTCTTGTCAGTTCACATTGCATTTGCATTCACCCTGCATTTAATAGCCTTTACATGAGTGTTTGGTGTCCTATTGCTAATACCTTAGTGAGAAGAAGCTTAAGGCTCATGTCATCTTGCGATAGCACAATCACTGTGGATCTTGGGTTATCTAGAGCTTCCACTCCTAGTATTGGCAATAGTGTACTAGGCATGGATAATAGCCTTAGCAACTCTTTGCCTTCAAGAAGCATACATGTTGAACATACACCTGATGATATATCGCAAGAAAAGATAATTCAAATCCATAAAGACTTAGTACATCTGCAACACCAATTTAGCCTTGAAAACATTTTTGCTACAACAATTCCTACCATCGAAAACATTCACCGTATGCTTGAAAATGATGAAGGCCTTGACCTTGTGAAAAACATAGTTCAAATTTTTGGCAAACATCTTCCTTCAACTTCTGGTGCTTCTCAATCAGCAAACAATGTGGTAAGACAAGGAGGAACTCAAATTCCTCCTCCCTCAATAGTAGCATCAATACCTACCTATACCACTCCTCAGGTCACAACAACAATACAACAAGTTAGTAATGTGATCCCTTCTATTAGTACTCTTGCTAGCATCCCTATCTCTCCTATGTGGCATCGCATTTTTTGTCTTCTTCCACACTACCACCTATAAGCATTCCATTCACTTTCTCTCCTAGTACATATATCCCATCACCACTTTCCCTTCCACCTCATACCACTTCTACTGATCCTCTCATAACACAACATTTCCAAACTATTTCATCCATGTGCAAAAAAAATCTCCACCATAAATCAAAATCAAAATGGCCCACCCACATATTATGTTTGAAGTAGCCCATTGTCTTTGGAAATATTGAAAACACCAATGCCACAAGGGGTAGAGATGCCTAAATTTGAGAAATATGGAGGAAAGGGAGATCCTTCTAACCATGTCAATGCCTACACTGCCTTATGTAGTGATTTTTTCCTTGATTATAAACTATTAGCAAAATTGTTTCCTAAGACTTTAAAAGATACTACCTTGGAATGGTTTTCAAATTTAACAAACAATTCATTTCGTTCATTTAATGAACTTTTTGACGCATTTATTAATCATTTCCAAGTGCATATGACTCCTAAGAAGACCTTGGCTGATTTGATGAGATGCAAGCAAAACAAGGAAGAAAAGATAATTGATTTTATCTCATGCTATCAATCAGTTTATTCCCAAATCGATGTCAAGATTTCTGACTCACGCCTTCAAAAGATGTTAATAGAAAACTTGCAAACTAAACTTCAAGACAAACTCACTATGATGAATTTTCCCTCCTTCATGAACTTTTGTACTGCCCTTTGTGATTATCACAATTTGGTTAGTAGTTAAGATACAAAGTCCACTTCTAGCCAAATTGAGAAATCTGAACCTTCCAACCAAACCAATTCCCAACCATTTAGAAATAAATACAAAGGGTTCTTATAGTTCAACCCCCTCAACAACCAAGTAGTAGGTGTTAAAACTACAATGCCCTTTACTTATGGGGATCCGAAAAGACAATTCACACCTTTACTAGACACCCTTCATAACACAATGTACCAACTTTTACAACAACCAAAGATTGCATTGCCCACTGTCAAAGCACCCGATCCTACTAAGCCTTTACCTCCAAACTTTAAATCCAATGCTTATTGTCATTATCATTGACAAAATGGACATGATACATGAAACATTGTAAGCATCTTAAACATCTTGTGCAAGACCTCATTGATTACAGTTGTCTATCCATTGCAAGTGTTAATGATCAAGGTAATAAGTCTGTTTCCCCTCCAAATCAAAACTTGCAAATTTTCACTGATCCAATGCCCAAACATAATATAATTCCATTTGTCAAAGCTAGTGAAACTACAAAGAATGATGTGATGAATGTTGATATAGATGATGAACACCATGATCCTATCCCACATATTACCCATGTTAATCCTATGGATGAAATGGTAGGTGTGATAGACATTATCCCTCATAAGGGCCAACCTAAGAAATCTCTTGATATTACTTTCTCCTCTAACGATATAATTAGAAATATACCCAATGGTCCTCTCTATATAATCAATTGTATCTATGACAAGCCCACTAATGGGATACTAATAGATCCCACCTATGGAGAGAATGTGATCACGGAGGAATTTTTGGTATTAAATGACCTTTATCAAGATGACTATATGATAAACTGAAAGCATGGATCAAGACACACAATGTTTTTTCTTGCCCTATGATAGGATTGATCGTCCTTCCATTATAAATAGGACCAAAAACATTAGATGTCACATTCTTCATCATCTCGCAGTCGGACTAGTTTCGTTTATGACTAGGCCATCTGTGGCTTCACTCAATGAAAGTTGTACCTTTGGTTATCCACAAATGCTTAAAGTTTCCATTTGACAATGAAATATTCACTGTCCACCATAGTGGATGTAACCCCTTCTCTTCCAATGGAAATTTTTCCTTACAAGCATTTTGGCCCAAGCCCATGGAGCTCATAACACCTCAACAAGACTTATTTTTCATAACTTACCAAAATTTCAAAGTGAAGAAAATAGCAGCATTATCTCTCTATGACATGTCCCTGTCCACTTCCGACACTCCTATCCTAGATGAAACCATGCTTCAACCTAAACAAGATGCAAACAACCAAGACCAACCAACGTGCCAAATACTTCACCAATCACATCATTTAAGAGACCAAGAGACAATGAAAGCAACTCTGCCATGCCTCCTCGAATAAAAAAGTTAATAAATCGAAAGAGAAAGTGGATGAACAACCTTCCATGGTTCCTTTTGTTTCTCCCCTTAGGGAGGAAGCACAACCTATGGTTGATCAACCTACTCCTTCAGAAACACAACTCAACAACAAAATCAAAAGAAATTGAGGTCCTAGGGAGCGTAGGTGTAGAGGTTGTTCCCTTGCTCGCAAGTTACATGACGAATTAAACAAAGAAAATAAAAATCCACACTTGAGAGAAGCAATGCATGATGACCTTCCTCCCCAACCACAAAAAATGATCCAATACAATAATCACAACAAGAGTTACACTCGTCATTGGACATTATCATTCATCCTTCTGTTGTGATTAATTTGGACATCGTTTTCCTCTTCCATGAGCTTAAATGAAAAATATACTATATAGAGTGTAGAACCTAGTGCTTCCCCTAGTTTGGAACTTTCTCGTCCCTTTGGCCAATTTCCTACCCTTGGCATATCATGAACATGACTGGGAGGCAGATGACTTTCTTGATGGTTGACTCACATTTTCCTTACTAGTATTTTGCATTTTATTTTTCTTTTTCATGTGTGTAATGTGATCCCCTGTGATGTTCTATTTGATGTTCTCTCTCTTTGTGACATTCCTCTATTTGTATCTTCATTCTTCTCTATGTCATGCATTGCTTTCACCTTTTCTTTTGTCTTTTTCTTGTGTTTCCCTTTTGGGGATGACACAAGGCATTGAGACATTCATGTATCTTTCATGTTGACCCAAAAGGATTTTCTCTTTCTTTTCCTTTTCTTTTGTCTTTTTCTTGTGTTTTTCTTTTGTGGATGACACACGACATTGAGACATTCACATCTCTTCCATGTTGACCCGAAAGGCCTTTCTTTTCCTTTTCCTTTTCTTTTGTCTTTTTCTTTTGTTTTCCTTTTGGGGATGACACAAGGCATTAATACATTCATGTCTCTTTCATGTTGACCCAAAAGGCTTTTCTTTTTCTTTTCCTTTTCTTTTTTCTTTTTCTTGTGTTTGGGTGTGTGTAGGATCATCATGGAAAAAACAGGCCCTTAAGTGGTGAAAAATTTAGAAAAATTAGAGTTAGGCAACTTGACGTAGAAATTTTAATAAGTTATCTATATTATTTCAAAAATATGTAAGAATAGAATTTGTAGAAAATTGAATGTAGTTTCCAAACTACTAGGTTTATTTTAAAAAAATCTATTTGGTAAAAAATTGAAATTTTAATGTAGTAGCACTTAAATTTCAGGGAAAAAATAAGTAGTTGTCTGTCTAACCACCCTAACCACAATAAAATGATAATATTTTAAATACAAGTAGAAGACCTATGTCCCGATGTGATGCATATTTTTTGTAATTTTTTCCAAGTAAATAATTAATTATGAATTTTTTATTACAGCTTTTGAAAAATATAAAAACTCATATGTTTGACCACCTTAACTTGGTCAAAACTTCATGAAAATTATTATTATTATTTTAATCCTATATTATGAGAAGCATAGAATGTGATGCATGTTTCAGATTCAAAAAATGTGATATCATTTGAAAGCTATAGATGTTTTTCAATCAGCGTATCAATAAGGACTTTTGTCGTAATTCAAATAGAAAATGAATAATATTATTTATTAAATTCAAAGTAAAGCATAATTTATATTGACCTAGAAAGCTAAGAATCTCCTTTAAAAACTAGGCTTTTCATTTCATCAATTTTGGGTAAAAAAAAAGTCGTCAGCAACATACCCTACACATATCCATCATATCACCACTTTTTAGCCCATCATGATCCCACACGTACCCATTTTCCTTTTTGGGATGATGTAAGCCATTGAAACATTCATGTCTCTTTCATGTTGACCCAAAATTCTTTTCTCTTTCTTTGCCTTTTCTTTTGTCTTCTTCTTGTGTTTTCCTTTTGGGGTTGATGGAAGGCATTGAGACATTCATGTATCTTTCATGTTGACCCAAAAGGCCTTTCTTTTTCTTTGCCTTTTTTTTTTCTTGTGTTTTCCTTTTGGGGATGGCGCAAGGCATTGAGACATTCATGTCTCTTTCATGTTGACCCAAAAGGCTTTTCTTTTTATTTTCCTTTTCTTGTGTTTTCCTTTCAGGGATGACGTAAGGCATTGAGACATTCATGTCTCTTTCATGTTGACCCAAAAGGATTTTCTCTTTCTTTTCCTTTTCTTTTGTCTTTTTCTTGTGTTTTCCTTTTGGGGATGATGCAAGGCATTGAGAAATTCATGTCTCTTTCATGTTGACCCAAAAGGCCTTTCTTTTTATTTTCCTTTTCTTTTGTCTTTTTCTTGTGTTTTCCTTTGGGGATGATGCAAGGCATTGAGACATTCATGTTGAGCCAAAAGATTTTCCTTTTTCTTTTCCTTTTTATTTTTAATTTGGCTTGTGTTTTCCTTTTGGAGATGATGCAAAGCATCGAGACACCCTATGTCTCTTCCATGTTGACCTAAAAGGTTCTTTCTTTTTCTTTGTTTTTGCTCTCTTTATGTCATTCTTCCAATTCTATGTATTTGGGGGATGATAAAATTTTTGAGCTCTCTAACAAATATTGTAGCAAAGAACATATTGACCCCAAATTCATACATCCCTTATGTGTTTGGTTTCTTCATTTTGGGGGCAACCCCTTTCTTTTCTTTTTCCTTTCCTTCACATGACACAACCTTAATCAGAAACATATGACTTGGCATAGGGATTTCCAAGTTGGCTCTCATGTCTTCTTTCTCTTTGCATGGTTCATTTGCTACTTTAAAGTAATTTCTCATAGTACAGTGTGTAGAAATTCCTTTAAAGTGGGGGCATACATTGGCATTATTCTTTTGCAATTTTTCCTTTTTCTCGGTTCTTAGTGCATCCTTCTTACTTCATATGATGCATTTGTCACTTTTTGGATGACACTGGGTGTGATGTCCTTCATAAGCATAATCTATCTTAGCATATTGCATTCCTCTTGGTGGCTTGATGCGACACACTGCATCCCCTAAGTTGTGAATTTTCTATTCTTTGATTGGTCCTCTCTTGGAGACATTAGACACAATGTTCCCTAAGATAAAGACCTCATATGAACTAAGCAAGACTCCTTTGAACATTCTTTGTATGTTGCATTTTTCATTTGTTAAATGGCCACCTTGCATATAACACAACTTGCATACCTATGGAGCCATTGCGTTTTTTCATGAGTTCCAAGCATACAAAGTTTTGATTGTCTCATGAAGTTTGAAAAGTCATTTTATTTTCTAGCACCTTATTAAATTTATTAGGAGGTATAACTTTAGTATCATTGAGAAGGAAGCCCATTCTGAGGCAATACTTTCCCCATAGCCACCTACATGTGTGTGAGTGAATACTAGCAACGAGTGTATGTTTCTCACCTTTTAGGCCTTCTTACCCGGTGGACATCCATGAGTTTTGTCGCCTCAAAGTGAGTATGTGTTTTTTAGACAAACAACCTAGATATGATCCACAACAGGATGGAAAAATGATCAAAGCTTGATCCAATACTCTCTTTTCCTTCTCTCTTCCTTTTCTCCCTTTCATTCTTTTAAATCATTTTTCATGTGTGTTCCTTTGTGCTAATGTTTGGTTTTCCATGGGAAATTGATCCTTAAGGCTTGATCACCCCTTTTAATTGTTGTTGTCTCATCTTTCCAGCATGGGTGCAATTGGATCTCTGTTGATGTGCATGTTTGGTAACTTTAGTTTGAGTGGGGGCTAAATGTAGCATAGAAAAATGTATCTTTGGAAATTTTCACACTCATTTGGGTCTTTCTTATACATGTCAGCCTAGTTTTTCCTTGATTTAATGTTGTAATGTGGTCAACACATTCACATTAGGTCTTGGACCCTTGTGAATCAATAAGAATTTTATGATGCCTTGTAAAAGTGTTGTGAAGTGTTGTAATAGACTCTCACACTTTTCTAGGACCTTATTAATATGTTTCACTTAAATATCCTCTTTTTATCACTTACCAAGCCTTATTTCAAAGTCTTGTAAAGTTTTGTAACAAACTTTGACACTTTTCTAGGCTTGTCATCAATAATTTGACCCTTTTCTTATGTTTAATTGGCCTCATTATACACTTACATGCCTTACTTAAGTGTGCTTTTGAGAATAATCTCATTAAACATCATTTAATACATCTTAATTTCTGACACCCACTTAAAATTCCTAATTGAGATCCATTCGCCTCTAGGGAAAATGTGTCCCATTTCGCTCAAAAATCAAAATTATTTCAAAAATCTGGTAAGATATTATTTTCTAAGACCTAAGGTCAGCCTGTGATGTGGTATTTTCAAGAAATTTTGCATAATCAAGTATAAATATAAGGTTTTCCCTCTCATTTTACCCCCATTCAATCATTAATTCACTCATTGATTCACTTAAGCATTCAATCAAGAACTTTAGCATTTTAGGCATTTTCAAGCATCTTAAAGTCTACATCCATTGGAGCTTTTACTTGCATGTCTTCATATTTCAACTTGAAGGGTTTGGTAAGTTGTAGCATTGCATTTTGTTCATTCACTATTTTTTTTTCATTTCATTTCATTTTCAAGGGTTTAATTACCAAATTGGGATTCGACCAAGGCAAACCCATATTCACTAACCCTCAACCATTTTTTCCCCTCTTTGCTTGTGTTTTGCAAGTATTGTGTGCAGATTTTTCAAAGTGAAAGGTGTGAAAAGTTGTCAAAAAAATTTCAAAGTCATTCAAAGTGGTCAAAGCCCTAATAGAAGCTTGGAGAACACTGTACAGGTCAAATTATGTAGTTTCAGATCTGGAAACCTGTTAGGAGCTGAAGTACAGACCAAAAGCTACAAATTTAACTTTTGAATTTCCCAAAATCTAAAAGTGGACTAAGTCACCATCAGTGGCATATTAATCCCATTGCCAGGCCTGAAAAGTGGTTTTTGCAGTTCTGAATACCTTTTTGTCTGAAACTTGTTCTGGCAGAATTCCCTCGAAATAGGACTAAGTCACCCAGCTTGGTGTATGAGTCACAATTGGCTTCAAGAGTGACTTATGTAGGATTCCAGAGCTCCTTTCCCTCACTTTCTATCTTCCAGGTGCACATCTTTAGTTTCATTAATTTCTATTATAGTTTGTTTGTGCTTTTAGTTCATTTTGCATATCACAAAGTGTTTTCAAACATCTTGCATTTCATTAGGTTTGCATTAGTAATCAATCTCTTTTATCAATCAATTGCATCTAGGACATTCCCCTTACATAGATTTCAATCATCTTTGCATTGGAATCTCAAGGGCATATTCTTAGTGAGCCATCAAGTTTTTTGGATACCTCTCTCCTTTTAGGTGCAAAACCCTAGAAGTGTAAGAGAGCCCACATACCCAAAAATCTTTGGTTCAGATGTGATGTGATATTATATGCTTTTATGTTTATGATTATGTATGAGTACAATGTGATGGACAAACTTATTTTATTCATATTTATGTGAAATGTGATGATGATCTATTATGTATATGAGAAACAATGATATGGGATGAATGCAATGCAATGCAATGGATATGTTATATTATTTTTTAGTATCATTTTATGGTATATTATGAGATGGATGATATGATATGTAGATGTTATGCTTATGGAGATGATATGAGTGGATGTGTTTCCTTTTGTGTACTTTTGTATGCAAGTTTATGATGTGATGATGTACACATGTGGATGCATGTATGGATATGGATGCTTATGGTATGATAATGAAAATTGTATGTATGGGGTATGTGTAGGATCATGATGGGCCAAAAAGTGGCGATATGATGGGTATGTGTAGGGTATGTGGCTTACAATTTTTTTTACCCAAAATTGATGAAACAAAAAGGGGTTTTAAAGGAGATTCTTAGCTTTCCAACAATATAGATTATGTTTTTAATTTGAATTTAATAAATAATTATTATTCATTTTCTATTTGAATTATGACTAGAGTCCTGATTGATATGCTGGTTGAAAAAAATATATAGCTTTCAAACGGTATCACATTTTTTGAATCTGAAACATGCATCACATTCTATGCTTTGCATACTATAGGATTAAAAAAAATGAATTTCATGAAGTTTTGACCAAGTTAAGGTGGTCGACATACAAGTTTTATATTTTTAAAATTTGTAATAAAAATTCATAATTAATTATTTGCTTGGAAAAAAATTACAAAAGAATATGCATCACATTGGGACATGAGTCCTCTACTTATATCTAAAATTTTATACAAAATATTATCATTAAATTATTGTAGTTAGGGTGGTTAGACAGACACCTACTTTTTTTTTCCCTAAAATTTAAGTACTACTGCACATTGAAATTTCAAATTTTCACCAAATAGATTTTTTTTAATTAAACCTAGTAGTTTAGAAACTACATTCAATTTGATACAGATTCTATTCTTACATATTTTTGAAATAATATAGATAACTTATTCAAATTTTTACGTCAAGTTTCCTAACTCTGATTTTTCTCAGTTTTCATCACAACTTAAGGCCCTATTTTTTTCATAATGATCCTGAACATACCCTATGCTAATTATTTTTTGGGTGCAGGATGGATGCATGATGATGTTTATGTTGACTATCATGATACTAGGTTAGCGCGAAAAGAAGATAGAAGAATGAGATGATGATTTATCCATTGATTTTGAAGATTGATTCAAAAAGTCCACCAAGTCTATAATCCATCGAGACTTTATTAGAGATGAATGATGGTGATTTTCTCATATCTTAGGATTGGGATTTTTTTTCATTCCTTATTGTTTGATATACCACATAGACACGATGCATCAAGGTATTGAAAACCAGTATGGCATTGTATCTAGTGTAGTGGAATTTGACTCTGCAAACAGTTAGGATAATTCTTGTTCACTTCTTGACATACAAAAACCTCATCAAAATGTAGTTTAGTAGTTTAGAACATCCTAGATCAAAGCATATGTAGTAGTCAACAATCTACTCCAAATAACTTCCCTACACACAACTAAGCAAGTATGTGCCAAGATTATTTTACATGAATACCCACAAGCACAACAAAGAAAAGATAATGATTGATGTCCCATTCCTTTCTCTCTAAATCATTGAGACATCATTGAGATGTCCTGAGAATGGATCATTAAGATAAATCCCAAGAAAAGATCAAAGACAAATGGCCAGTGTTATCTATATCTCTTTCTAGTTTATTTTAGCTAAGGTGAATTTTGATGTTGATGTTCATCGCAAAAGGGATGCATCCTAGGACATGTTATTAGATGGTTTGAATAGGATGAGGTTTATGATAGGTTGTTGATAAAAACTTCATTAACTCATTTACCTATGGCCTAGACTTTGGATTTTGACATTTAGGTTTTTATTTTACGACTTGTGATACTTCCTTTCTACTTGTTTTTCCAAAGGTTGAAGGTAATGATCAATTTACTATGGGTGAATTTTATTGCAGGTGAAAGTGAGATGGGATGGATGGGTTTTAGATTTTTTTGGAAAATTTTCAATGTTTTTGGTATTTTGAAAATGTTTTGAGGCTTTTTTTGGTCTTTTCGAAAGTTTATGTGAATGTTTTGGTTTTCAATTATTTGAGGCTATTTATGGTTTTCTCTAAGATATTTGACATTGTTGAGGTATTTTGAATGTTTTCTAATGTTTTTTTGTTTTTTGGTTATTTAAATGTTTTGGGACTTTTCAAGTTTTTTAATTGTTTTCAGATTTTTTGAGATTTTACAAATATTTTGGGATTTTTCTGAGATTTTGCATGTTTAAGGCATTTCTAATGTATATGAATGTTTAGGAATTTTCTTAGTTCGACCAAGAACCTAACCTAACAGACCTATCCTAGGGGCCTTGGGGCTGATCAAAGATGAGCCTTCCCTATGTTATACACACAGAGACCACATAGTTCGACTAACTCCAGACCTATTGAAGATGAGATATGAACAATTGATGGATTTCCATTTTATTATGATAGACTCCTAAAGAACTGACCTAGGGTGTCTCAGGGGCACATCAATGATGGCCTTGCCTACGTTCAAGCAAACTCGTAGTTCAACATGTTACTATTTTGGATTTTTGATGTTCTACCCTTTTTAGGGATTTTGATGTGCTCTGGATGTTTTGGATTTTGACTTTAGAATTTTCTAAATGTTTTTGGATTTTAGTTGTATAGGAATTTGGATGTTTCCAGATTTTGAAGAACGTTTTATGAATGTTTCTGGATTTTTTGACAAACATTTTACAATTTTTTTTGGTATTTTCAATGATATTTTGAGGTAAACCCTAGATCATGATGTTAATGTCACGTTGTGAGATATAAGACATGGATCAAGTGTTATTTGAAAGCAAGAGTGCAATAACCTACCCCCAGTGTCTGGCAATGTTTCATAGATCAATGGACAATCCAAGATAGGAAATGTATCTGTGAAGAGTTTAAGAAAGTTTTATCATGCTAGATATGTGTTACTAGACTTCATGAGATAAAATGGTAAAGAGCCTGTCAAAATCTTGCCATGAGTAGAGTTGAAGTTTATGTTGAATCTTTGTCATGATCAAGGTAAACGAGAATATCTAAATAAATTTGAATTGGATGAATGGAGGGAACACTGGAATTATCATGATAAGGATGAGATTCTTCTATCTAATAAGGATCATATGGACACTCAATTCTACTCATGACACATGTTTTCTAGGTTTTCATCATAGTACTTTCCCAAAGCGCCATCGAAGTGGTTTTAACTGGAGGATGATTTTTTATCTTTACTATTTTCAATCCTTTTGATTTCTTTTTTGTATTTTTTATCATTTTTTATTTATTTGATTTTTTGAGAATTTTTATAAATGTTACCCTTATGTTGAACCAATCAATGGTACTAATGTAGAGGCCACAATCATAACATGCCAATGATACCCTACTTGAAGAAGCTTCTTTGCTAAGATATGAGTACTTGGATGCAATTTTGAAGAAGTTTGATCTTCCTTGTGTATAGCAGAATTAACCTTGTCTATGTGTGCACATCACGATAGAGTTCCTTTAGAATCCTTATGATGAAGAGTAATTGCCAACAGACAGTCAATGTGAGAATTGGATATCATAAATGGAATGGATGGTGATATGTATGAAGAAATATGTGATGGATTGGTTGATAGTTTAGAACCTTTGACTTTCAAAACTTGGGAATATGAGTGATGATGGGTGGGAATGGAGGTTTTCATGGAATTAGGACCAGCCACTACATATACTTTGTTCCTTTCTTGAGAAGACCATTTTTTCTTTTGAGGATGCTTTTGATGGATACCTTTCCCCTTTTGATTTTTCCCCATAGTTTATTTAACTAATGGAGTTTTGGAGGGATGATTTTCTATATTTTTCTTTGGTATCCATTTGTATTTACTTTTTCCTTTTTGCTTTACTGCTTCATTTTCTTTGATGATCTTCTCCTTGCTTTGATAGGAATTCTTCTTTTTATGTTGGTCCCAATTTGTGTATGAGATGATGGGTCATTTCCAGTTCATGATATGACTAGTTGTAGTGTTGATAGTGTTTTCATCACAAGGATCCTTTGTGCCCCATATATTGATGTTTTTTATAGACAAGATTTCCCCTGACATTGTGAAGGTATGATCAATAGCTAATCCTTTGTCCTGATAATTTATCCTTTGATCCATAGCCACTGAATATGACTTTTCATGAACACACGATATTGCTATGGGTTTGTGTAGTTCAGGAATATGAATTGTTTTCTCTGATTCTATGACATTTTTATCTATTGATACTACTTCAAAATATGTTGATGTTGACTCAAAAGATGTCAATGATGCACAATCATTGTAGGAATCCATAAGCTCAACTGTTGCTTTCTCTTGTGTAGAAATATCAAGAGTGGGAGACTCTTGTCTTGGATGAAGAATGTCTACATGTCCATAAGAAAGAAACATCCCAGTGGTGATACTGGGGAAATCTTTGAAGTTTAAATTGGTTTGGAAGATTTCCCTTAGCTCTTGGTGAAACTCTAGGGATAGGGGTTCTTGATCTTGATTCAATTTGAAGTGACTTTTGTTATCCTCAAGAGCCTCCTCTTGACATGATCCTTGGGTGGATGATAAACCATTGGTAAAATAATCTCCACAAAAGTTGGTAGGTATGGGTGCAATAAGGGATATTTCTTGCTCTTTCAGAACTTCTTCAACATGCCCAATCATGGAGTCATTTTTGGGAGAGATATCACAATTTGATAACTACTTCATGTCATTAACATATAAAATATTGCTCAACACTTTTGATGGTTTTGTAATTTGTTTTAAAATAGTATCTTGATGTGTTTTTGATTCCTCATGTTGTGATAAATAAATATGTCCCACTATGGTATCATGGGTATTGTTTACATTTTTTGAGGTTGAGGCATTTCTTGAATCTTTTGCTTTTGTATGATTAGGCATAGGGTTTGTGTAAATTTTTAGATTTTCATTCCTAGATTTTTTATCGACATCAATGTCTCCTTGTTCAATAAGATATTCTATTAGATGTTTGAGTCTAAAACAATTTTGTGTGTTATGACCTTTGTATTGGTGAAATTCACAAAAATGATTGTCTCTATAGCTACTAGGTTTGACTTGTGGCTCTTGATAGTTTGAGAATGGGAGTGTGATAAGATTAGACTGTATCAACCTTTTCAACATATCCTCCATAGGTTCCCCCAAGTGAGTGAATTGTTGTTTAGGAGCACTATTCATTCGTTGTTGTCCATGTTGATTGTTTGTAGTGTTGATTATTGTTTGATTGTTCGACGATGATGTGTATGGTTATCGTGTATTCATTGTTTGGGTGTTTTCTTGCCTAGAAGCAGTTAAGACAATTTTTGCATCAACAACACCATCACTAGTAACATTCTTGTTCTTGGACCAATAGCGGGCTTGTCATTAAAACTAGTGGATGGACAGTTGTCTTTATACACTTGTGTGTTTCCTTGTGAGGTTAATGCTCTCTCAATGTTAAGGAATCTAGGGACAAGCTCATCGTAAGAGGTAATGCATTTCATTTTCAAGTGGAAGGATATATTTGGATCAACATTTTCTATGATGATCCCCACTTGTTTCTCATCAGGAATGTTCGACTTGATCTTACTATCTTTTTGCCTCTGCCTTTGTAGGAAATTAGCGAAGGATTCTCCTTTGTTTTGTTTTAGGGTGTATAATTCTTCTAAGCTCACATCCATGTCAAGATTGAAGGAGAAGTGATCTATGAATTTATCAATTATTTCTTAAAAAAATTTGATACCTAGAGGTAATTATGAGAACCAATCCATGGCAGGACCTGTTAAACTTCATGGGAAGAGGCACATTAAATAGGAGTCATTATAGGCCACCTCCATGCACATGATGTTAAACTTTTGATATGGTCCATGTGACTTCCTCTCCCCTTTTATTTGTCAAATTTGGGGATTTCAAAACTGGGAGGGAACGGTACCATTGTGATGTTTTGATCAAATGGATATGGGCATAAGTTCTCTGTGAGGGGCTTCTTTATCTTGCCCATTCAGAGATCCTGCATTTCATTACCATTTACGTTTTTACTTGTGCTTAAACGTCACACACTAAGAATTGAAAATGCTTAGGTGGCAGTCATGTGGGCTCCTCTTAACTTGCATCTTTTTCATTACCATAACGTTTGTGTTGTTTTCATTTTCCATAATTTTGTTTCGATTCCCTTCACGCCTACTCTTTAAAAGAGTTTAATTTACGGTTTCATCGCAATGAGCATATTTTAAGGATTTTATTTATGGTTTCACCTTAATGAATTATTTTCATGGCCATGAGCATATTTTTAAAGTAAATTTTATTGAAAAATGAATTATCAAGCATTTGATTGTGAGCATATTAAAAAGAAGTGTCATATTGTAAACAAATAATGTTAGTTTGTATAATTAATAATTGCAATTTTAATTTTTCTTTATTGTTTTAATATTATTTTTATATAATTACTTTAATATTTTTTATTATTTTAAATTTTAAAAAATATTTTTTATCTCAGAAGTGTCTTTTATATTAATTTTTATTCAAAAAATTAACTAATTTTTAAAATGTAATTTTTATGAAATAAAAAATAAAAATGTAAAATCTGGAAGCAATATATCAATAATTTTTGAATATTTTTGAATTATTTTTAATATTTATTATTATTATTTTAAAACTTAAAAAAAATTGTTATCTAAGAAATGATTATATATACATATATTTTTGATTAAGTTGTGCGGTTAGGGTCCACTCCCTATATTAAACCATAAATAATACGATACAATGATTATTATGTGTGTGTGTGTGTGTGTTTTAATTCAAAATAATTTACTTTAATCAAAATTTAAATATTGTGTTTCTTTTTTAAAATAAGTTTTATGAAATAAAAAATAAAATATTATGGATTTTTCAATCAATTATTGATTAGTTCTAACTATTATTAAATATTATTTAATTTAATTATCACTTTTTATTTTCTAAATATTATAAATAGTGATAGATATAATTTTTTACTCATGATTTTTCAATCAATATGATACCGCATTCTTATGGAAAGACAACTTAATTATATACTTTTAAAATATTATTTTGAAGTGATATTATACAATCTTGTAGGAACAATGAAAAATATACTAATAATTCTTTATATTTATTTAGGTTAATTAAATAAATATTTTAATTAAGTATTAATTAATTTAGATAATAGACTTGAGATTATTAGCTAAAATAAATATATTTTTTTTTAAAAAAAAAGAGGGGTAAAAACTTTATTGAAATCGAAAGAAGATCAGTACATAAGAATAAGGGAGCCCATCAGCTCCCACAAATGAAAACCCAGAACAACAAGAGCATACAAAACCACCAACCAGCCAGCCACCAGTAACTTATCCCTCCATATCATCAGCAATAACCTTCTCAAGATCAAGAACATATTCAGGAGATAACTGTCCCCACCCTTCAATCCTCCAATCATCCTCATGCTCTGAAGCCCACTTGGCCAAACAATCAGCCGCCCTATTCCATTCACGCGGGATGTGGACAAACGACACCCCTTCCAATGTAGAGCACCTCTACAAAATCTGTCTAACCACTATAGCAATCTGCCAATCAACATCAACAACCCTTTTCTCAAGCAGCAAATTAACAATAATCTGTGAATCAGATTCACAGATCACCTTTCGCCAACCCAAGGCGCACGCACGTTCAATAGCCCAAAGAATAGCCAGCACTTCCATAAGGTTGTTAGAATTCCACCCCTTATGGATGGAGAAAAGAAAAATGATAGAACCAGTACAGTCCCTACCAAGTCCACCAATACCAGCAGGCCCTGGGTTACCTCTAGAGGAACCATCAGTATTAATCTTCAGAAACTCCGTCGGAGGAGGCATCCATCTTCCAACCCTTTGAACCTTCTTTTTCACTCTCCTACCTCTTCTAACACAGACAGAGACAGGAGTCAACTCTTGTAACCCCAATCTATTCACAATCTCATCATCTCTTTTCTCCAACGGAAGAGTCACTTCACATTTGGCTTCCACAGTCTCTTGGAGCATCCCAATAATTCTGTACCAAACCTGCTGAGCCATCAACTTTTCTTCGTGAAAAATCCTACAATTCCTTTCCAACCAAATTTGCCAAAGGATGAAAGTAGGACCAATGCTCCACAAAATCTGGAGAAAAGAGGCCTGGGAGGGGGGCCTTCCCAGATTACTCCAGAATTCAACAAGAGAAGAAGCATGAACACAAGGATGTTTCCAAACACCCCACCACCAATGCCAGAGCAACATCAAATAGGAACACCGAAAAAATAAATGGGAAGAATCCTCCTCACTGAACCCACACAAAACACACATAGAGGGACCTTGGAACCCGCGCTTATGGAGATTCTCCCAAGTCAAACATCTATTCCAAGCAAGAGTCCAAACAAAACAATTACACTTAGGCCATGAAAACTTGTTCCACACCTGTTTCCACCAAGGGACCTCCACCCCCCCAAACTTACGAGAAAGCAACTCCTGATAGCCGCTAGCAACTGTATATACACCCTTAGGGTTCGGGCTCCAAGCAAGAATATCCTTATCCCTAAGGGAGTTGCATTGTCTGCTAGCCAAGATATTCTGAAGCACAATACCATCCTCCTCCAACCTAGGAACAGGCCACTCACCAGGGTCCTTCCACCTAGCCACCTCCACCTGTCCACCAAAGTCAAACTTCTTAAAATCACTCACTCTAGACCAGCCGGCCTCCAAAAATCTCTGCGACAGATCCATCAAATTAGGGTACTGACGAAGAATGGGTGTGTAACCATCCCAAGAATCAGACCAAAACATAGCCTCAGCCCCTTTATTACAAATCCAGAAAAGGCCCTCCTTGATTAGCGCAGCCCCTTTCTTAAGCGTTCCCCAAATCACCGAGCCTTTCCCAATCAGAGGAAATCTGGGAAGCTCCTCCTTACAAATCCCAGGAAGATACTTGTGGGATAAGATCCTAGCCCAACTATGATCCTATTCCACACACCACCTCCAGTAGAGCTTTGCAACCAAAGCTAACCCGGACCACGTCGCCTTCCGTAAACCAAGACCCCCCACCTGCCTTGGGCTACAAACAACATCCCACTTAACCAAGCTCCATTTAGATGAGGACAAGCTACCCGCCCATAAGAATTGTCTAGCCAGAGAGTCCATCTCCTTCACAAACCTAGAAGGAGCAACCTGTAACATGCACCTATAAATAGGAAGAGCCTGCACCACAGACTTAAGCAAAAGCACCCGTCCAGCAAACGACAACCATCGGTGAGTCCAATGACTAACCTTTGCACGAAACTTGTCCAAGATATTCTGCCATGACTCCCTGGGAAGTCTACCAAAAGAGATAGGAGTCCCCAGATAGGTTAAAGGGAGAGAATCAATCTGGAACCTCAAGATATGAGAAATCCTTTGCTGTATTGGTCGTGGAGTATTAAAAAAGAAAATGGAGGATTTTTCCTCATTAATCCTTTGCCCAGCTGCAGCAAGATAGATATCCAAGGCCTTGCGAAGACATGAAGCTTCGCTAATCTTGGCAAGACCCATCAAAGCCGTATCATCCACAAATTGCAAGTGAGACTGAGGAGGCAAGTCATTTCCCCACTTCCACCCCTGAATCAAACCCAACTCCACATTACACTTCACCAGCCTACCCAGACCTTCTGCCAGAAGAATAAATAAGTAGGGAGAGACAGGATCCCCTTGACGAAGACCCCTGGAAGCACTAAAAAGAGCAGTAGGCTCCCCATTAATCAACACCGAGAATGAAGTGGAAGTAACACAGCTCATCACCCATTGGATCCATTCCCCAGCAAATCCAAAAGCTGAAAGAATTTTCCGCAAAAAGGACCACCTCACTCTATCATAAGCCTTTGCCATGTCAAGCTTGATGAACATAGCCTTTTCTTTTGAGGATGCCATCGAATGAATGGTTTCCATTGCAATGACCACCCCATCCAATATTTGGCGATCCTCCACAAAACCACTTTGTTCCTCAGAGATAAGACCACTGAGCCATTTCTTCAACCTTTCAGCAATTAGCTTGGAGATGATTTTATACACCACATTACAAAGAGAAATGGGACGAAATTGATTCAAACAATCTGCCCCTTCACATTTGGGAATGAGAGCAAGGAAAGTAGAGTTTAAAGCTCAAAGCATCTGCTTGTTTGCCTGAGACTCCCGCACCACCTCCAACAGGTCCAACTTAATGATGTCCCAAAATTCTTGATAAAATTCCACTGGAAACCCATCAGGACCTGGGGCTTTCCCTTTCTTCATCTGAAAAATAGTGGCCTCTAATTCCTCCATCAAGATATCCTGCAAAAGATACTCATTCATCTCCCTAGTGACCAAAGAGGGAATACAAGCCAGAACTTGGTTTTCTTCCTCTGAAACATCTTGAGAGTCCTCCTGAAATAAAGAAGCATAGAACTCAGAAGCTTCTCTAGAAATATCGTGTGAGGAAGATAGTTGCTCACCCCTATCATTCACCAGAATAGGTATAGAATTACCATGCCTCCTAGCCTTCACCGAGTTGAAGAAAAAAGCAGTGTTCTTATCCCCCTCCCGTAACCACTCCACTCTAGCCTTCTGCTTCCAAAAAATTTCCTCACGCAGCTCACACTCCTCCAAAGCTTTCTGGGCCCAGGTCTCTTCCCTGAGTAAGTCTTCAGAAAGACCACACTCCCTTATCTCCCGAGTGATGACATCCAAGATAGCTTGAGCATCAGCCTTAGCATGAAAAATATTGCCAAAGTAATGCCTATTCCATCTTTTAAGTTGATATTTTACATACTGTAGCCGCTTAGAAAAGGAATACATGGCAGTGCCAAAAGCAGGTCTTCCCCTCCGCCACCAATCAGCCATATGCACCTGCAAAGAAGAATCTCTTAACCACATAAGTTGAAACTTGAAAGCAGGGGACCGAGCCACCCGAGCAAAAGAAGCAGAAAACTTAATAGGCCAATGGTCCGAACCCCTCCAGTCAAGAATCTCAGAGTCAGAAGACAACCCTCCGCCAACCCAGAAACAGGACACCAAGAATCGATCAAGTCTCTCCGCAATACAATTCTCCCCCAATCTCCTATTGTTCCAAGTAAACTTCCCATTTCGAGGCTTAATGTCAACCAGGTTCAAAGCAGAGATGCTATCACGAAAAAGGAAAGCCGAAGGTTCCAGTCTTGCAACACCACCCTTCTTCTAATCTATCTCAACAATAGCATTGAAATCCCCTGCAACAATCCAAGGGAACAAAGGAGCTAGGCTCTGAAGATAACTAATATGAGACCACAATAACTGCTTACCAGGAAAATTAGTAGGCGCATAAATGTTAGAGAGAATAATAGTTTCCCCCAACTCCAAACTTGAAACAACCACAAAGATCGAGGACTTGGAGGACACCCACCAAAGCGGGCGAATCTTCAATGGATTCCACAGGCAAGCCACCCCACCTGCATTACCATGAGCCCCAATACACTAGCAACTACCCCACACCCAAAGTTTAGGCATCAACCCCATCATACCTTCAACAGTTATCTTAGTCTCCTGAAGAAAAAGAACATCAGGAGAATGAGAACGCAACAAATCCCTAATAGCTTTTTGTCGAGGGCCACTGTTGAAGCCCCTTACATTCCAAGAGAGGACATTCATTTTGGAGGATTAGAGAAATGTGAATCCAGAGTCTTTACAGACCCAGCCTCCACTAGAGACTCCCCCATCAACTTTAATTTCTCCAAATCCTTCTTTCTCCCTGCTTTAGAAAACTTCTCTACAACCCCTTTCTTTAGGTCCTTCTGAAGAATTCCTAGTGAAGGAGAAGCCTTATTACCCTTTACCAAGCCTGCTCCCGATTTCACCAGAGGGTTGGAGAGCCCTCCTTCCCCAGACACCAGCTCCACAGAAGGCTCAGGCCCCCCAAGTACCACCAAATTCAAGTTCGGTTCCAACTGGGCATCCCCAACTTCTGGAGGAGATTGGATGTGCTCTAGGAAACTGCCTTCTTGAACCCCTTCTAAGATACCGTGATCCACAATCGACAATCCCGGATTCACCTCTTGATGACCAAGGTCATCAAGCACCTCAAATCTATTATAGGAATCTCTATCCTGGCGCTCCTTAAAGGTCCTCTTTTGGCCTCGATTCCTGTTGTGGGCCTTGGCAGGAATGAAACCCTCAGCATCCATAGCCTCAGTTGGCACTGTCTCCTTACCCTTGCCACCCTTTGGGGGGTTGCGAGGAGGTTGAGTTGACTACATCCCTGGAGGTTTAAACTTTGGACATCTTCTCTGCAAATGCCCATATTAATGACAGAGACGACAACGAAAAGGCAAAGTTTCATAGTCAAGCTGTTGCAACCAAGAGCACGAGCCAACACGTATTTCCAAAGAGTCTGGGATAGGGTTATTCAAATCCATTTCAACACATATACGAGCAAAAGTCATTACCTTTCTGTCCAGAGTTTGTTGAGAGGGACCCACTAGTTTTCCCAGTAATGAAGCAACTTGATGCAATATGTCATTGCACCAAAATTCCACTAGAAATCTAGGGAGACGAACCCAAATTGGCACCCTATTCGGAAGCTCCTCCGAAGGATTAAACTATGCATGCCATGGCTTAATGAATAGACCAACTTGGTTGTGGAAGTAAGGCCCACCTTCAAAAACTCTATTGCGATCCGCCATGCAATTAAATGTCACCATGAAATAGTTGTTGGCTAACAGCATTATTTCCATCTCACCCTCAGGGGACCAAGAGTGATGCACCCATGAATCCAAAAATTGGAGCAAAACCCTCATTCCCAAAAATTTGCATAGCAAAGCATGTTTTGAGAAATACTCGATGTCCTCCGCAATCGATTCAAGTTGGATAACCAGCACTGGCCTTTCCTTGGAACGTTCAAGGCACCCATTTGTCTTCGGAATACGAGAACCACCCGCATGAACAAATCCATCAGTACTTGAGTCATTTGAAAACAAAGTATTATTAAAAACTTTTGGAGAGCAAAATGGGGTCGAAGACCCAAGAGCAGCTCAAAAATCCAAAGGGGATTTGACCCCTGATGACTCCCCCTGAGCCATGCAAAAGCGGATCTCCAAACTTTGAGCAAGAAAACTGAAAAACCCTCCCACAGAGCCCAAACGAGGTAAGGATCGGACCAAAGGAGAACCAAAAACCACTAAAAAGAGGCAGCCGAAAGAGAAGAACACAGCAAGTTGAAACCCCAGGAGAAAAAGCTTCTGCCCCAGCCGCAGCCCACATGCCAGGAGAAGAGAGCACACCGGAAAAAGACACCACCCCAGCAACCTGAACACACCCCACCCACCAGCAAATACTGCCCAGATGCAGAGAGAGGACAGAAAATAAACATGCAGAGAGGGCGAAGCCCTCATGCATGGCACGGCCACACACAGGGAGCCGCTTCACTTAGCGCCATCGTCTCCACCTTTTCCAGTGATGATCTACCCAGCTAAAATAAATATTAAATCAAATATAAATATTAAAATAAATTAAATACGGTACTTAGCTTAAAATTCTACCATATAGGAATGTTACAATGGTTGTCAATAGTTGATTCAAGCAAAGCTATTATACTCTACAATCAATTACTATTTGGATAAATTGAATGGAAATTTGATTTTTGTGTATGTGGTCCTAAACTTGTGTGAAAACCTAATTTATGATTCGCATATATAATCTAGAACAATATGTAATAGATTAAAAATATTCATTATTCCTAAAATGATATATATGTAAATGTTGATAGAACTTTTTCATTCGCCAAAATATAAGAAATCATTTGTGCTCCAGAAGAATTCCCTAAGATATATTAATGATGTCAATCATTTTCGAATGAGTTAATCAAAGATCTTAATGAAAACAACTAAATGCATAAATAGACATAAAGTTGTCTTAGGTTAGCTCAAAATAAGTAGTGTAAAGGTTGACAAAGGTAAAATTTTAATTTTAATTATTTTAAATTTTACAGGTTAGATTCGCAACCATAAAATTGACCTAGTTTGAGTAAATTAAGAATGTTACTCAACATAATTATAATTAAATTAATGTGTGTGTGTGTGTGCGCACACACGTGTGTGTGTATATATATTCTATTAAGAGTGTATATATAAAATTGTCAACAATACAATTAATAGAATTGTAAATAAATTTTTTATGTTGTTATAAGTACCATAAATAAATTTATCAAGAGATTACAATATATTACAAAAGCTTGAAAATCCAAGATAGATCTTAAATCCATTGTATAAACAAATTAATTAAAATTAATTGTAGAAAGGAATTATTGTTCTTTTTATAAAAGTAAAATTTAAAACTTTGGTTCTTTATTAATATAATTTATAATGTAGACATGCATAAACAAACCAAATATAACACAAACCCTTTTCCTTGCAAAAAATAAAATAAAATTATCATTGAAAAATATAAATCTAGACAAGTTACATGTATCTAAAAAGTTCATACAATTTAAGACACATTTTCATAGCTAAATATGTGCTTCAAAATATACTTTTCAATTTTTTCAACTTCAAAGTCCATCCAATTTTTATGTTAAATATAAATTAAAAAAAAATACAATAAACAAATAAGTACTTCCATTTATTGAAATACAAATGTCCAAAATTTGTACCTATTCCTTAAAAACATTGAACATACTTTAAAAATAAAAGCTTCATTAATTAGGAGTTTGAGATCATTTCAAATGCAAAAAATTATTCTTTAAGACACATGATATAATATAACTTACATTATATATTCTCTATGTTCATTCTTTATAGAGAAAGTTATATAAAAAACATAATTTTATGTCTCTCTTACATTTACTTAATATAAAAATTCTGAAAAGTGTTTAATAAAATAATACATTAAAGTTAAATTATATCATCTTCCACGAGGGAGCTATTTAGATTACATGATGATTCATAATGATGGTCAAAATGTGAGGGAAATGATATTGTTAATAAAAGTTTAGTCTAAGAAATTATATAGTATCTTAAAGAATAATTCTTATAAGTAAGAGAGGCATTTTTGGTGGTGCACTTTGATTTAAATAATACAATTTACTTTCAAAAAGTGCAATATAATAGCTCATTAAAGTTAAAAATTATATAAGCTTTTATGAGTGAACTATTTAGATTGCATTATGGGTCATAATGATGGTCTTTTAGGTAAGTCAAACAATCATTTATATTCAAAATTCATTAATCATTATGATGATATTTAAGAATATTTATGATATTTAAAAGAATATTTTTCTCTCTATATATCTTTTATAGTGTTGAATATCTAACCTCTGAATTTACTATTTAGTAAGTAAGTTTTTTGTCTTAATATTATATTGTAACATGGTGATAATTTCATAATGACATCTTTTTACTTTATGTTTTGGATCTATTTTGATTAGATTTTTGTAAATGTAATTATTAGCTTATAATTAGTATATTTATTTGTGAAATTAGATCACAATATCTCATATCTCAGTCTCCCAAAACTTCACGACAATCCTTAAATTTATTTTTCATCACCTTGGATTAAATAAACAAATATAGAATCAACCTAGGTCATTTATGTGGTTACAAATCTAATATCTAAAAATAAAATTTTTAGGTCTTTTTCAACCTTTACACTACTTATTGTGAGCTATCTTAGGACAAATTTATGTTTATTCCTGGACTGAGTTGTTTTATTAAGAACTCTCATTCACTCACTCAAAAATCATGTTGGAGATCATTCAGATATCTTAGGACACATTTATTGAGCACATATCATGTCTTACATTTTAAACGATGAAAATAATATAGCAATATTTACATTAAAGCACATCATTTGAGAAATAATGAATAATTTTTCTATTGTCCTTTATCCTTTCACTTATAGATGAAATATGGTCTATTGGGGATTTGAATGAGGAGAAATTAACCCTTATGATTAAAAAAACTCAAAGATTTAATAAATTCCAATCTAGTGCATATTCCTCTAAATTAGATATGTGAATCTTAAATTAGATTTGCACACAAGTTTCGGACCCCATACATAAAAAATAATTTTCCATTTTCCATTCAAGTTATCTAGAGTCATTGATTGTAGAGTCTAATATTTATTTTAGCTAACAATCCCAACTCTATTATCTAAAATTAATATTTAATTAAAATATTTATTTAATTAACCTAAATAAATATAAAGAATTATTAGTATATTTTTTCATTTTTCCTAGAAGATTGTATAATATCACTTGAAAACAGCATTTTAAAAGTATATAATTAAGTTGTCTTTCCATAGGAATGCAGTATCATATTTATTGAAAAATAGTGAGTAAAAAATTATATCTCACTATTTATAATATTTAGAAAATAAAAAATGATAATTAAATTAAATAAAATTTAAGAATAGTTAGAACTAATCAATAATTGATTAAAAAATCAACAATATTTTATTTTCTTTCATAAATTTTTTTTTTGTTTTAAAACACAAAATTTAAATTTTGATTCAAATAAATTATTTTGAATTAAAAAATATATAAATATAAAGATCATTTCTTAGATGACAAATATTTTTTTAAATTTTAAAATAATATTATATATAAAATAATATTAAAAATAATTTTATTTTTTTATATAATATTAAAAAACTATACACACATTTATTTTCTTTCATAAAACTTATTTATTTTTTAAAACACAAAATTTAAATTTTGAATAAAATAAATTATTTTGAATTAAAAAATATATAAATATAAAGATCATTTCTTAGATGACAAATATTTTTTAAAATTTTAAAATAATATTATATATAAAATAATATTAAAAATATATATATATTTTTCTATAATATTAAAAAACTATACACACACACATATTCCACATTTTACATTTTATTTTCTATTTCATAAAACTTACTAAAAAATAGTTAATTTTTTGAATAAAAAACTAATATAAAAGACACTTCTTAAATAACAAAGTATTAAAATAATTATATATAAAATAATATTAAAACAATAAAGAAAAATTAAAATTGCAATCCTTAATTATATAAACTATGGTTATATTTTTGACAATGTGACACTTCTTTTAATATGCTCATGGCCATTTTTCAATAAAACTTACTTAAAAAAATATGCTCATCGCGATGAAAATAATTCATTAATGGTGGAAGCTGTAAATAAAATCCTTAAAATATGCTTGATGAAACCATAAATAAAGTTGATGCAGGAGCATCCTTGGGTCATGGAAATATTGCATCACCCAAAAATATTTTCATTTTGGTTTGTATTTGTTTCAATTTCTGTTCAGTTCAAGTTGGTAGATCCAGTGATTCTTTGTGTTTGCTCACTAGACCTTGTGGATCTATGTCTACATCGTGGACATGTTCATTTACCTTATTCCAAAATTTGAGCATGATTGGTTCATTTTCCAACAAGTTATCGCTTCCTGATTTTTATGGCTATTCTTGAACCGGCACCAGAATAATTTTCTTATCTTGTGACCAATTTGATCACTTGTGGATAGTTTTCGTATTATGTGGATCTTGTTAGTGTGATTTGAAATGTTCCATGGGGTTTCCCCAACCTTGATTTAGGTCCACACTTCATCTTATTCATTCACCGAGGAGTAATTCAATTTTGAGGCCGACATATGCATGCACACATTACATTTTCTTAATTAGAGATTATAATGATCTTTGGGTTGATGTGATTGTTTCTAGATTTATGAATGTGTATAAAGCATTGTAATTGATCATTAGAAAGTAGTAGTGGTAGTAGGGTTAGAGATTAGAGAAAGAAATATTTTCTTTGTAGGATTTTTGCTCGCATTGAGGAGCATGTAGGAAGAGGGTATTATGAGCATTTTGTAATCAGGCCTGTGAGCCAAATCTACAAGTCTGGATGTTGTCGGTTGTTTGTAATTGAATTTTCTGATAGTAAGAATGTTTGAATTGGTATTTGCTTCCAATATTTGTGTTGCTTTTGTTGTGTGACTCTTGTTGCATGGTCCAGATTGTTCTCTTTGAGGACCCTCCGACCGTGGCTACATCAAATGGTATCAAAGTTGGTTGTGAACTTGTGAATCTTGAGATGAGAGTGGGTTGTGAACCTGTGAATCTTGAGATGAGAGCTGGTTGCGAACCTTGAGGGGGTCAAGATCCTTGTGGTATTCCTTGGGTGAATAGATTGTCGATTTGAGGTAGGTTCTAAGTGTTTTCAATAGATTTTTGAGAGAGAGGCAATTAAAATCTTGTAGTCAGATTGTTGAATTGGGGTAGTTGCACCGAGCAGGGGGAGAGATGTCATTGAGAAGGATGAACCCTAGAAGAATGGAGCATATGAAGGAATACTTTAGAAATGAGATGAGGAATGAGATCTAGAACCTCTTGGGTGGGTTGAGGAGAAACCCTAAACCAGAGGATGACTATGAAGAAGCTATAGAAGAGCTAGAGACTAAAGAAGCTGAAGGACTGACAGATGAGGGAGAAGAGAGACTATTGAGAGTAGTGGCACAAGCAAGTAGAATTCATAGGGTGCAGGTTTGTAACTTCTCTGATACATTGAATACAAAAGACTTGATAGACTAGATAGGAGAGTTGGAAGACTATTTCGAGCTTGAGGATATTAGAGACCCATTGAGGGTTAGGTTGGCACAAACTAAGTTGAAAGGACATGCTGCCTTATGGTGGAAAGAATTGTAGAGGGATAGAGTGGAGAATGGTGAAACAAGAATCAATCAGTGGAGACATATGGTTGCAAGGTTCAAGGCTAAGTTTATTCTAAAAGACTATGAGTTGGAACTATTTAAAAAGTTGCAAAACTTGAAGCAAACAGACATGAGTGTGAAAGAGTATACTGAGGAATTTTACAAGATGACAATTAGATCTAGGCACCAAGAGATGACTAGAGAGAAGGTGGAAAGGTATATAAATGGTCTTAGATTTAACATTCAGGATTAGATGAGTATGCCGAGGATTTCCATAGTTGAAGATTCCTATCAATATGCTCTTAAGGCAGAAGACAAAGTGAAGAAAAGACAGCAGAATAATCCCAGGGGGAAGGAAAAGTAGATAAGCAGTAGCAAGGAGAAGTAGATGAGTGAAGAGGAATCAAGACCTAAGTGGAGTAAACAATTAGATCAGAGGATACAAAGGAGAGGAAATAGAAGTATGGATTTTTTGGGTAAATGTTTCAAGTGTGGAGAATTTGGACATCGATCTTTTGAGTGTCTTGAAAGATCAAGTAAAGGAACTGGTAAAAAGAATTGTGTGGCACAAGAAGACTAGGTGACTGAAGATGGGATAGAACCAGAGCAGGGAGAGTTTCTTATGCTTAGGAGAGTCTTGATGAGGTAGAGCAGGGAATGGGTTGGCACTTCACAAAGGAAGAATATTTTTTGGATTGTGTGCAAATCAGGAGGTAAGTGCTATAAGGTAATTGTGGATGCTGGAAGTACTGATAACTTGGTATCTGAGGAGATGGTGGAGAAACTTGGTTTGAAGATGATTCCACATCCTTGTCCTTATAGGATAAGTTGGTTACAAGATGATCATGTAAAGGAGGTGAAAGAATAGTGTTGGGTGAGCTTTAATATTGGCCCCTTTAGAGATGAAGTTTTGTGTGATGTTTTATCTGAGTGCTTGCCATATTCTATTGGGTAGACCTTGGCAGTTTGATAGAGGAGCTATATATGATTGCAGAAGGAATCTGATTAGTATAGAGAAGGATGAACAGAAGTTCACATTTGCTTCCTTGAAGAATAAGTAGTAGGAGGTGAGGAACTTGGGCCTTGTGAAGAGTTGTAGAGTTGAGAAGCGAGATGCAAAGGTTGTATTGGAGGAAGGCATGGATTTGAAGAAGAACCTTGAGGCTAAATTTGAAGGTGAGATGGAACCAAAAGAATGTAACGGAAAAGTTGTGTAGTACAAGACTTGGATTGCAGATAAGATGAAGTCTTGTAGAGTGGTAGATTAGATGGGTGGAAGAAGGTGAGTGGTGGTAAATGTCCCTTACTACTTTGTGTAGGTATGAGGTAGGGAAAGGAAGATAGAGAGAAGTTACAGGATCTAACAAAAGAAAGCGGAGAGGTTAGGAGGAAGAGAAGTACAAATAGAGAAGGCATTTGGATCAAGAATGAGCATGGGATCTACGTCCCGAATCTAGTCAAATTTTCATGAGTTCCTCTCATGGAACATCTTTTCTCATCAGGGGTGTCTGATGCAGGAGCATCCTTGGGTTGTGGCAATCTTGCATCACCCAAAAATATTTTCATTCTAGTTTGTCTTTGTTTCAGTTTTTGTTCAATTTAAGTTGGTAGATCTAGAAATTCTTTGTGTTTGCTCGCCAAACCTTGCAGATCTATGTCTACATTGTGGACGTGTTCATTTACCTTATTCCAAAATTTAAGCGTGATTGGTTCATTTTCTGGCAAGTTATCACTTCCAGATTTTTGTGGTTGTTCTTGAACTGGCACAGAATAATTTTCTTATCTAACGACTAGTTTGATCACTTGTGGATCGTTTCCATATTGTATGGATCTTGTTGGTGTGATTCAAAATGTTCCATGGGGTGTCCCTGACCTTGATTTAGGTCCACACTTCATCTTATGCATTCACCTAGGAGAAATTCAAATTTGAGGCCGACATATGCACACACACATTACATTTTCTTAATTAGAGATTGTAATGATCTTTGGGCTGACGTAGATGTTTCTAGATTTCCAAATGTGTATAAATCATTGTAATTGATAATTAGAAAGTAGTAGTGGTAGTAGAGTTAGAGATTAGAGAAAGAAAGAATTTATCTGTAGGATTTTCACTCGCATTGAGGAGCATGTAGGAAGACGGTATTATGAGCATTTTGTAATCAAGCCTATGAGCTGAATCTGCAACCCAAATGTTGTTGGCTATTTGTAATTGAATTTTCTGATAGTAAGAATGTTTGAATTGGTATTTGCTTCTAATTTCTATGTTGCTTCTGTTGTGTGACTATTGCTACATGATCTGAATTGTTCTCTTTGAGGACCCTCCAATTGTGGCTACATCAAAATTCCTTTTAAACCATACACATGAATAGAATGGAAATAGAATGGAGAATGCCAAAATAGAAAAAGAAGATGTGAGATAAGGGGGCCACATGACTTCCATCTAAGTGTTGTCAAAGCTTAATGTGTGATGTTTAAACCCGGCCAGAGGTTGGAGATCAAGTGCTTTGCTAATAAAAAGGTTGTTTTCCACATATGTTCATCAAAATTAAAATCCCCTGCATCAAAAGGCTTGCTTTTCCCTATTTGATGTTGCATTGAAAGGTGGATACCCACAAAGTGGTATGTAGAGAATCACCCCTAATCACCACATATCACTAGTAATAGAAAAAATTTGTTGGGATTGTGCCTCTAGTGAGACATAGTCAATGGACTCGAATAATCCAACAATTGGTTTTGTACAATTTTCTATCTAACATAGTCCAAAGTCCATAATTTCCAATGGGGAGCCCTTATTTGAGGTCAGGAACAAACAATTCTCAGGCTTCAAATCTTGATGCACTACTCTGGCATCATGATGACGACTCAATCCATTTGCTATCTAGAAAATTATGGTGGCAACTCCAACTTCGGACTATCATTCCTGTGCTACAAACCTAACATATAATGTTCAACACAAAGAGCTTGGGTAGACCATCGATCACACATTCATCTATGGCTTGATGCAACTCAAGAAAAGACAATAAAGTTTGACACAACTCATGGTTCTATGGGCTACACAATCATCTGCCTTAACATTGGATTTGATGATTCCATAGATCCAATGGCATCATGATGACACATAAATCTAAATGGGAAAAATATAAAAATATCCACCATAAAATATAGGCAAAGGATCATGTGTGAACACAATAATCAAGAGAGAGCCCCTATCAACCACTACCATCATCATCCATGAGTTAATGGTACAACAAAAGAAGCTAACTACACACTACCATTATTTAGAGATATATGGGTGCATTACATTTCTACACAAAATAAGAAAATATTAGAAAAGGATCAAAGGCGATGACATGGATATGGATAAAAAAAATCATTTGTTAGATGAAAATATATGTTCATATTTTAATTTTCATTTTATAGAAATAGTCAATAAAATATGTAATATAAAAAATTATTGAAAAAATAGTTAATATATATTAATATTAATTATTTATTTTCAGGAAATTATAATAATATATTATTTCAATATTAACTTATATTATAAGAAAACAATACTCATTAAAAAAATAATGCATGTTTTACATCATTAAGCTTAATAAATAGTAAGCATTAGGAGGCATTACTTTTTCTCTCAAACATTTTAAAGTCCATCCTAATATTATAGTTTTGAGATATAACTTTGCGCTGTGTTTTATATTAGTGATGATGAAGATTTTGATATTTAAATTTTTATTTTTAGAAATCTTGAAATCATTAGCATTTGTTGGATTTTATTGATTATGGTGTAAAATAGAATTAGGCTGTAAGTATAGTTTAATTTGTAGACACTAGTTTTTTATATAAATTTTTCTTTTGTAAAAATGTACATTAATATTTTTTACTTTCATTATTATATGTTGTTAAGATAAAATTTGATGTTGGAAAACATCTTTAATATTTGTTTTGTGTGAAGTTAAAGTATAAAACTCTCTTCAATTCAAATCAAACCCCTCTATCAATTTCAAAGATTGAAGACAAAAGAGAGAGTGTGTAAAATGCCCAGTTTAGTATTTGTTAATGCAGTTGTTGTCCAATACACTTTCAAATGATTTTTCTTGATTGAAATTTTATAATTATTAATGATCCTAAAATGAGATGATTATTAATGCCTTAAATTTTCTCTTTAATTATAAGACCATAGACACACAATTTGAAATATTAAATGTATACACCCACCAACAACAATAAAATGTTCTAAAAATCCACTCATAAAGATGATTTTTTTAATTTTAAAAAATATATTTATAAACATAATTATATCCAAGTAGATAGATTTATGTCTACAATATAATAAACTGTAGATACCCAAATAAATTATAAAAATTTAATACAAAATCATATAAATTTATACACACAATTACATCATATAACCAAAATAAATGTATATAAAGAAGTCAAAAACAGGTATTATCTTTTATCCTCTAAAATATTATACACACAACTACATCATAAATAAAATATTATACACACAATTACATCATAAAACCAAAATAAAAAATGTATATAAAAAAGTCAAAAGCAGATATTATCTTTTATCCTCTAAAATATTCCAGAGTTTTAATTTTTCAATATATCTAAACATTATAAAATCACTGTTGTGATGTGTAGTGTTTAACTATTCAACAAGAACTCTAATTATTACGTTCAAAGCATGTGTTCCTATCCTCCAAGCATCTTAGACCTCGTGATTATTTCAGATACTGTTAGAGCTCCCTGACATGCGTTTGTCTGAATAATGTTCGATATAAAGTCGGCTCTTCGAAAGCCATAACTCAAGCGCATTTTCTAGCTCGAAAACTAGCTCGAGAACATGTCTACGACACAGGTTGCAGCTACTATTTTCAAAAGGTTTTGTTTTCTCTTAAACATTCTTCATTCTTTTAGGGTTATCTGAAATGAAATTGTTGTTTTCTGGAAGCCTGGTAGTTTATTAAGCAATATGTATTCTGATTTTACACTCTTAAACAGCTCTCTGTGTCACTGTATGCCAAGTTTTCTTCGCATCATAAGCACATAGAAACAGATATTTCTTTTATTGAAAATGTATTTGTTAAATGCAGACTGCAAGGCAAGGTAACAATAATTACAGGCGGATCAGCAGGCATTGGAGAGGCCGCTGTTCGGCTATTCACAAATCATGGAGCGAAAGTCATAATTGCAGACATTGCAGACGACACCGGTGTGAAAATGGCTGAATCCCTTTTTCCCTGGGCGACATACATCCACTGTGATGTGACCAAAGAGCAAGATGTAAGCGCAGCCGTGGATTTGGCCATTGAAAAACACGGAAGACTTGACATCATGTATAATAACGCAGGAGTCGCCAAAATCCAGAAAGGGAGCGTGGCAGACTATGATATGCAGGAGTTCGAGCGAGTGATGAGCATAAATGTAAAAGGGGTAATGCACGGCATTAAGCATGCAGCCCGCGTTATGATCCCCAATAGAAAGGGTAGCATTATATCAACATCTAGTATTGCAGGAATAATAGGAGGTGCTTCTCCTTACTCCTACACTGCCTCCAAACATGCCGTAATTGGGCTCACTAAAAATGGTGCAGCCGAGCTGGGGAAATGCGGTATAAGAGTGAACTGTATATCCCCAGCTGCACTTGCCACAAATCTGGCAATGAATTACATGGGAGTAACCCCTTCACCAGAGGCAAGGGCCCAGGTGGAGGCCGCGGCTCAGGTCATAGCCCCCTTAAAGGAAGCTACTCTAAAGGCAGAGGATATTGCAGAGGCTGCTTTGTATCTGGCCAGTGAGGAATCCAACTATGTGAGCGGTCACAATATAGTGGTGGATGGGGGAATAACAGTTGTAAACAACAATTGGGGATTGTATTAGATAACATTTTTTGTTTCAGATTGTTAGATTTAGAAGTTATGATGGGGGCTCTATAAGAAAAAAGCATTAAGCCTAAAGTTGAAGTTCTATGACTGCAAAACTGATCTATGACTTTGACATAATAACAAGTCAATGGAAATAGATCTAATTCTTAGGTGGTGGTGACTTTCTTGAAGAGGTAGCAATTAGAAGGTGTCAGTTGGCATTTAGCTTTGATTATAAAACAGATTCTTAATTTGTGTGCTTCCTTGGAATCTGTTACTTTTTGTCATATTCTTAGAGAATGGAATGGAGTTGCGGATTGTTTGGCGAAATGGGCCTTTGATCATCTGTAGAATTGGAACATTGTGGATAGGGGTCAATTACCCTAGATTTGTTTCGAAAATTAGACCACTTAGTGAAGATTGACAGGGTCTCTAATATCCTTGCTTTATACTTCTTTGTTTTAGTTTGAATAAATTTTTACCCCTCTTTTAGTGTCACAAATGTTATTTTAATTATTGAAACATGTTTAAATATTTGGTCCTTTTTTCTATTTATAAGCTATCATAGGAGTGTTGCAGAAAGCATAAATTGTGAAGCCTACATGCTGAAAGAGAAGCTATACAAACCAAGGATTGATTTTTTTAATTCACAACCCAACAAATATAGGTTAAGATGACAACGTAGGAATGATTTTTTTAATTCACAACCCAACAAATATAGGTTAAGACGATAACACTTATAATAGGCCCTACATTTGTTGAGAGTTTTCGTTTGTCAAGATAGGGGTTTGGGTTTGAATTTGATCATCATATCAATATATTTATTCATGTTAATAATTAAATATCATTAAAAAATTAGGAAAATTATATCATATGAAAAATTAAATTTTGAACAAATAGTAAAAAAGATCTTAAGAATTATTTCTAATTTCTTTATCCATGATAAGCCATAGTTTTTAAAAGATGATTTTAAATGCATACCTATCATAAAAAATTATTTGTAATACTTCACAAGAAAAGAAATCATAAAAAATTATTTGTCAAAAAATCATTAAGATTTCCAAAATGACTTGTCATACAATAGGAAAATCAAGCCAACTACAACACTCAAGAAACCTCTAAAGAAGGATGGCTCCTATCAAATTTATTTGAATACTACTACTTGTTAATATTGATGTGGAAAAGTGATTGAAATGGGTACAATTAAAGCTCCACATGTATAAAATGTAATGAGGCCAATGCACCAAATAGAAAATGGAAAACTGTACAAATAACTCAAAATAGGTATAAAAAAACTCAATATATTGCAAATAAATAACCATAAATCCATCTTATATTCTAAAGGTAATAAATAGATATATAAACTCTAAGATAAACATCAAATACAACCTTACATTTCTTTTTTGATATATTAATTTGACACTAAAGGGACAACCCAAAATACAACGCATTTAGTAAAATTTATCAAAATTCCCCAAAATACCGAAAATTTTCCTACTAGCAGTTCATTTTCTGCCCTCATACTCCTTCGCTGCCCCTACACCCACATCCTCGTTTGCCTCCTCAATCCCCTTATTGCTAGGAGGGCCAGCACCACCAGTTCCAGTTGCACTTGATATGCTCCTGTTAGCTCCTTTAATAGTGCTACATGTCCAGCCACCATCTACATTTGTGCGTCCACTTCTTCTCCTTCACTCCACACCATGAATGGGATCCACGATCCATTGTAGCTTAGTGTAAGCACCAGCCATATCCCCACTTTTGTCTCAGCCGCCACCCAACCACCACCCATTCTAGGTGTTTGTCCATGCCTTCTCTCCATCGGACCTTGACCATCCTCTTCATTAGCCACTTAACCATCCATATGTCCTCCCACACCTGAAGTAGCCATGCCATAAATATGGTAGTTATGTAACTATTGACTCAGTAGAGATAATTGGAGGCCAGGAAATAGACCCTCAGTATACAAGTTCATAAAGCCACCTCACTGTCATCCACTCTTCCTCGTTTAATCCACCTTGTCAGTGATATTAATGTCTCGCATCCTCTAAGCACTTCATACGCTATCCTTTGTGCATGTGAGCAGCATCGTATCTCCTTAGATCGATTCCTCATAATTCATAATCATATAAATTGCTCTTCTGGATACTTTATCAGCCTCCACATTGCCTCTTCAATAAATATGGGTTATTTTAAAATATTCCGAATGAGCAAGGATTTCCCATATCCTAGAGATGTAATTTCGATTTTTCCAATTAGTGGTTCCTTTTTTTAGATGGCGTTGATTATTATCAATGAATCTCCTTCTAAATGCAGCCTTTTGAACCTCTTTTTTTGACACATATTTATTATGAGCCATGTCAACTATATTTCTACTTCATTATTCATTTCCAATTGCAGCTTTCTTTCTTCTTTTGTAAGTATCCTTTCTTATTGGTCTCTCATGATGCAACATGCTTTTGATGGACCCAAATTTCCTTGGAGGCACCACTAAAGTTATCTCTCACCCAAACTTCATCTGACGGTTGTCACTTCACATCTATCCTTGGCTTGATCAATGGATCAACTCGCTTCCTCCCATAAATATGGAGGATAATGAGCCCGGGCCATAAATATTTCATCTGTTCATCACAAAATGTGAATACACTCCTCTTTGTGCTTTGACAAGTTGTAGCATTGTTCACAACTTCAAAAATGGCCAAATCAATTTTACTGATGAGGTCTTCCAAAATTCTCTCTTTCTTTGGAATATAGTCATGTTACTCTCTTTCAAAATCTCCCATATCATGATTAATGGTGGTTTCTTCTATATGCTTGAGAAGAATGCTCTCTTCTTCATCCTCAACCACTTGTTGAACATTTCCACTAATTTGTATGGGTAGGGGCCTACCAATATAACTTGTTTTTCACCCGAACCCAATATGATTTGGCCACATCACAATTTAGCATTAGATGGTTTGTTGTCTCTTCTTCCTTCATCCACATAATACACTTGTGAGGGCCAACAATCCCAATCCTCTGTGGCTTATCCCCCATGAGAATCTTATTTTGTAGAGTGAGCCAAGAGAAAACTCCAACCTTTGATAGAGATTCCTTTCCTCACAATAGGCATGTATCTGAAACTTCCTTCTTCAATGATGCTCGTTCTTTGTCATATGCTATCATAACATTATATATTCCAAAATTAGTTGCACACCATTTCGCTTCATCTTCTCCTTCTACTATGTGTACTCTATTAATGTAGTGTTAAGTTCAACTTAGGTTAATTATTTGGGTGGTTTTTTCCCCTGTCGGGTAGTTTTTCACCCATTGCATTTTTCATGCCTTTAAAAGGCTTGTACAATATGTAATTTTTCATCTCATTTCTAAATACCATTCTCGATATTTGGAAGAATAGTTGTATTTGCTTCTCTCGTATGTGTGAGGGTGATTTGTTGTTGCAGGTTGAGGCTCTTGGGAAGGAGTTTCCATCTACATGGTATTAGAGCTCCTCCACCCACTCACCTTCCTGGATAGTTTTTGCAGAGGAGATCCAGATAATTTTTCACCTATTAAAGTGTTTTTGGCATTTGAAATTTGTAAAATTTTAAAGTTGCCTTATTGCTGATTTTTTCTGTTCAAGAGGCCACGATTTCTTTTTGGGAGCCATTTGGATTGATCTAGAGGCTTGATTGCATTGCATAGGAGTTATGCATGGGTACCTAACATGGCCTTGTAGCCGGGACCCATCTTAAATTTTATTTTGCATAATAATCTCCCTAAGTTTGCACTTAAGGGGGGGTGTTAGTTTAGTGTTAAGTTTAACTTAGGTTAATCATTTGGGTGGTTTTTTCCTGTATCAGGTAGTTTTTCACCCATTGCATTTTTCATGCATGTAAAAGGCTTGTATAGTATGTAATTTTTCATCTCATTTATGAATATCATAATTCTCGATATTTGGTAGAATATCTATGTCTACTTCTCTCATATGTGTGAGGGTGATTTGTTGTTGCAGGTTAAGCATCCTGGGAAGGAGTTTCCATTTCCTACATACTCTTCAGTACTTGAGGACATTGGTTAGAGCTATTTTTTGTTCCTCTAAAATATCTACATGCTAGAGGGACTTCTATTTCCATGTCTAAATATCACCTATAACCATTAGTTCCAAAAAATCTATCATTTTACTTCCTCACTCCTATAGTAGGACTCCTTTAGCCTTCTCTACTCCCTCCATTTCATCTATTTGTTAAAAAATATCCTAGGATTCTTCCCAAAACCTAGCCTAATGATCACTCTTGATAGCCCATGTTATGTGATTAATCACCAGGCCCTTGCGAAACATTAGAAAATTCTAATTTTTAAAGCCAGTTGGGAGATTTTATCTTGTTAGAATTCTCCATGGGTTATTACAGTCCAAGTATTTATTCTATAGAACACTTGAACCATTTTTATCTTTTTTGTGATACATGTTCCACACTAGTTTCGCTTGTAATAAAATATTCATTAAGGGAAATTTACTCAAGCAACCTCCACCCACCTCTCTTGGTCTACAAATATTATCTTAGGCCACAAGGGGTATTCTTTTTCGTTTGTTGTTGTCATTCTAGAAAAATTTCCCCATCCATCTTTCAATTTGGGCATAAATTCTTTGTGCAATCCTTACACATGACATGACATAGATTTGAATTTTTTAGATGATTGATCAGAGCATTGTTATTATGCCTAGTACAATGAGCCACTTACCTCTCCACGCTTCAAATTTGTTATTATAGTGTGACAATATGTTGTCCCATAGATAATATTTACTTGCTCCTCCAAATATCATGTTAGACCCCAAAATCTTCTAGGGAGTGATCCCATTATGACCCTTATAATCCTAGAAATTTCAATTTGTCTCCTTAAGTCTATATTGAAAACACATATCTCTTATTTCCTCAAGTTCATTCTTTGTTCTGATGCTTGAAAATATTTATCCAACAAATTTCTTATCACCCTTGATTCTATAATGTTGGCCACCTCAAATAATTTTGTGTCATCTACAAATTATGTATGTCCTATAGGGTCCATGTTGGGCACTACCTTAATACCTTTTCACCTCCCTATTTTCCTCTTAGCTCCTATACTTTTTCTCACTACTTCTGCCATGATGATGAATAGAAATAGGCATAGAGGATCCCTGTTAAGTTTTGAAAAATCATTGGGGAGTCCTATTAACCAAAAATAAAAATCACGATCCCTCAATGCATCTTTTTATCCACCCAATCCATTCTTTTCCAAACCCTAATCTTGCTAGAACCTCTAGTAAAATTCCCCTATCAACTTGGTCATATGTCTTTCAAATGTCTAGTTTTTTATCATTTGATCAACATTTTATTTTCACACCATGTTGATTACTTCATGTACTAAGAATACCCCTTCGACAATTTCCCTTCCTTGTGAAAACCCACTCTATTCTCATGAGATTACTATCACCAACACCCTCTTTATCCTATTCAAAAAACACTTTGGTAATTACCTTATACGATGTATTTCATAGAGATATGGTTATGAAATCTTTCAGTGTCTCTGCATTTTCATTGTTTTGTATCTAAACTATGAAGCTATTGTTAAGATCTCCCACCATGACCTATTTATTTCTCAACTCCTCAACCATACTAACCAAATTAGACTTTACTAAATTCCACAAGGTCTGATAGAACCTTGCAAGGAAGCCATCAAGTCCTAGAGCCTTATTAGGGCTGATTTGGAAAATTGTTTTCCTAATCTCATATTACATCACTAGGCTCATGAGAATTTTAAATTTTATTTCATTTATGAGACCTAAAATATTATTTAATATCTCTTAATGATAGGGATATGATTGAGTATTATCCTTTGATAGGAGGTTTTTGAAATATGACACTATCAACTCCTTGATTTCCTTTCGATCATATATACTCCTCCCTTATTCATCTTTTGTTTATACTTGTTTTCACTTTGGTACTCATGTAGAATAATTCTTTGTCACATAAAATAGAGGTAGATTTTTATTCATTTATAAAATGAAGTATTCTACATAATAGCATATTTTATGGTTATATCTAAATAATTATCTAGATATATATATTAGTCTAGATATAGATGATATATGCATATACATATATGACATAAAACAAACAATGTACATAAAATGTATCTATCCCTTCGGGGTCAAAAAATTCATTGTTCCACACTAGGATACATAGTTTACTAAACTAATTCCCATTAGTAAACCTATTCATTTTATTATGTAGATATGAATTATCTATTTATCAATTTTATCGATGGGATTAGAGATCATAAATATTTTTACTAAAATATTATTAAGTTAAAAAATGGAAAGAATATTTCACATCTCATACATATCAAATTATGTATAAATTCAAAAGTTAGAAAAAATTGAATCTAATTATTTTTCTATTTGCTTCCAATTTTTTTACTGTATTCAAACATTTCAAATCATTAAATAGAACGATTTGAAAAAATTAGAAGGATAAATAACCATTAAAGGTTCATCTTTTTTATTCTCATTAGGTAACGAAAGAATAGCTCCCTTACTAAGTAATTTAGTTTGATCATTTGAAAAAAAGGTAGTGTGAACTAATCTTTTATGAAACAAAAATTGAGAACTTGTATGAGACATTTCTGAGCTCACTTGTCAAGTGTGTGAACAAGTGCCAATAGATGTCTCAAATAATGAGGACACATGTATCAATGCTATGAAGTGAGACAAAAGTATGAAATATCCTATGTAAACTTAAGCTAGATATCAATTTCAATCCTAGAAAGGTTATATCCTATCGAGATGGATAAAGACACTATTTACACTAACAACTCTTTCACAAAGAAAATGACCAACACATATACAAACTTTTAACTCTAATCTCCTAAAAGTGATATTTATGTTTATAATTTTAAAACGATATATATCAATGAAATTTAGAAATCTTAATTTAGTTTATGTCTATATATATATAATTTTTTTTCAAATTAGTTGCATAGATTTTTATATAAGAGTAGAATTTGAAATTTTCTATAAATTTCAAAAAAGTTGAGTTTGATGGAATGTTAAAAAAAGGAGCAAAATATTTTTATTTTCTTTGACATTTTCTTTCCACATAGATCACTTGAAGAAAATCTAGTGCATGGAAAAAAATGATAAATATTTACTTTTTAATAAGTTTTTAAATTTGAATTTAATCAAAATGTGGTAATTCGTGTGGGATGTAGCTTTTATGTAAATTTTCTATGTTTTTATTTATTTAAATCAAACCCTCTTGAGAAGAATTCTCTTCTCTTGTAAAGTTTATATTTTTCAAAAATATTAAAATGTTTTAATATCAAATCTCTAATAAACTTCATGTTTGATTATAAAAATGCACTTGCAATACATTTATAAAAATCATAATAAAACTAATCAAAATATATTTCAAAAAATAGATTCTAAACTCTGAACTCTACAAAAGAGCTTCATCTTTTCACAAAATTATTGTTACTTTGAGAAATTCAGAGTTGAATTTCTTTTATAATTTTTCTTAAAAGAGGGTTTAAGCTTCCACATAAGCAACTGTAAAGAACCAGACTAATTTTTTTTTGTTTTTTTCAATTACAATTACAATCAACACGCACCTGTTAAGGTTAGCTCTAAAACCAAAACGATGCGGAAGCAACTCTAACCAAGGATGTACACCAAGATCCCGATGTGGGCAAGGTGTGAGCATATAGTCAGAGGATCTAATGCAGTTGCAGAACTGGAAGGAAACTCTAACCAAGAATGTGTCTAGGGTAGAAGAGCATATGGTCAGAGGATCTTATGCATGAAGAGCTGAAAGTAACTCTAACCAGGATGGCACTGAGTGATGGCGAGCATATGGTCAAAGGGTCCCTAAGAACTACTAACTGAAAGTAAATAGGCGGAAAGCCAGCCTCTTCCACTTATTCAACAGGAAGTACAATAAAGTAAGTAAGAGAGAGAAAGGAGAATTGCTGACAGTCCTACTAATCAACTTACAATTTGATAGAATGCTTGCCAAATCCCAATATTAAAAGTTATTCAATGCTACAATAATATATATGACTTCCTCATTGCTTAAAAAAACTCTCCAGACTCAAACTCCTCACAAAGATGCATTTACCTAAGACTGATATGACAGACCAGCAACTGAAATGAAGTAATCGGCAACACTAGAACTCACCAAAATACTCACAACTCACTCAATACTTGCCAGAATGACATGAGAATTGATGCAAACGAAAGCTAGGATGATGGTAATGAAACCTAAACTAAGAAATGACTAACAATTTAATGAATATTATTTTTATGCACACTTCCCAAGATAGCCGCCAAGGAGAGGGGTGATTTTTTAATATAAAATTCTAGACACCACAATAAAATCTAAAAATTTCCCAAGGGTCGCCCCAAGCTAGAAATCACAAAGGAGAACTACCCAGAATGATAATATTTTTATTTCAAGAGATATGAGCAAATCTTAGAATCAGCTGTGATATTCAGCAACTCCAAAAACATGACTATATGCAAGGAAACTAAACTAAAATGCTGGGAACTCAAATGCAATGTTGAAAACAAACTCACTACAATCTACCTCTCAACTAGTTGCTATCTTTCAAGCAAGAAGATGAGCCAAGCAAGGAGGTGTGCTTTCCTCGAAGCAATCTGTCACCATTTCAGTAGCATAACTTTACTGAAAATATGAGATATCCAAATGAAGAGAAGAAGCCAACATTTAAAGACTCAAGAAGAGAATCTTCTAGAAGCTTCAAGAAGGGCGCCCAAATTTTAAATTTGAATTCAACTTACTTCCCTCCAAAGGTGGCGTCCATTTCTCAAGGAAAAATTTCACTTTATAAAAATTAATCTCTTCCTTCAAGTAGGCATCCCACTTCTCCAACCCTTAATTTGGCCTTAAAAATATAAATTATCTCCTCATGAAGCATTTACCCATAAAGTCCCCTTTTTAAAAACAACATGAAGTTATAATGCTAGGCCAAGGGGGTTATAATATTAAAATATAACATTATAACATGAAAATAACTTATCTCTCCAGAAAAGCATCCAAGGGCCAAAAATCTAATTACCAATTGAACTAGTTGAAGACAAGAGCCAACAACATTGAAATCGACAAGGTCACTACCAAAAATAGAATTTACTAAAAATAGTAAATTCATGAAGTTGCTTGGAATACCAAAGAGACTATACCACTACAAAGCTCTCTGAAAACTCAGAAAGAATCCACAATCCAATTTCTAAACTTCAAGCAACCACCTCCTCAAAAATAGGAAACCCTAATTTCACACTCCGAGTAGCCTATGGGTCTCCAGAATAGGCGAACGGTCAACTAAAGTGATCACATTTGAGAAGGGGACATTACAGTCCGCCCTCCCCAAGATTTCTTGCCCTCAAGTAATCACAAGTTTGGATGCTACAAAATCTCTTCATTCTCCCAAGTAGCATCCTCCAAAGGTAAGTTCTTCCACTTCACCAAGTATTCTTTGATTGTCCTTCTCCTCAAAGAATGCTCTCTGGAATTAATAATCTCTTTTGGAATCAAGGTCAACTATCCTTCTTCATCCAAGGGAGGCAACTGTGATGAAGCAACCACATTGTGTCCAAGTTCCTTCTTGAGGCGAGACACATGGAAGACATTGTGAACCTTACTACTTGATGTTAGTTCCAACTCATAAGCCACTACTCCAACCTTTATGATGACTTTGAATGGCCCACAAAAGTGAGGTTTGAGCTTCTCAGCTCCACTCTTCTTGAGTGTAGACTATCTATAAGGCTGAGGTCGAAGATAAACCATATCACCAACCTCAAATGAACGCTCAACACGCTGCTGATCAGCGTACATCTTCTGCTGATTTTGTGCTATTTGAAGGTTGTTCTTCAAGGAATTCAAAATATATTGACTTTGCTACAACCAATCCTTGGCTTGAGGGGCTTTTCTATCACCAAACACCAAATCAGCAAAGCTAGGAGCCTCATAACCATAGAGAGCCATGAGAAGGATGAATTGTAGCAATACTCTCCAATGTTAAGCCATTTCACCCATGCCCTTTGCTGCTCCGAGACATAATTTCTAAGATAGCCCTCCAACCATTTGTTCACTATTTCTATTTGACCATCAGTTTGAGGGTGATAGTTAGTGCTTGGAGTAAGCACTATACCAGTCATCTTGAAAACCTCTTTCCAAAAGGTGCTTAGGAACTTGTTGTCCCTATCACTCACAATGTTTTTCGGCAACCCATGCAATCCAAACACTTCATGGAAAAACAAATCTGCAACTTGAGCTGCTGAAAATGTGCTAGTGATGGCAAAAAAATGAGCAAACTTTGTTAATCTATCCACTACAACATAGATATAGTCTTTGCCTTGAACCTTTGGCAACCCTGTGATGAAGTTCATTGATATGATTTCCCATGTTTGGTTGGGAATGGGAAGAGGTTGCAGCAGACTGGCTAGAAGAGAATGCTCATTTTTGTTCATCTGACAAGTGGGACACTCCTTGATGTAGCATTGGACTTCCTCTTTCAACCCCTTCCAAGAAAACCTCTCTCAAATCTGCCTATATGTCTTGAAGTAACCTTGATGACCAACAAGCGGGATGTCATGGAAAGTCATCAAAATCTTCCTTTTGAGCTTATAATCGGTCACCAAAAAGATCCTTCCTTTGTAGTGTATCAAACCATCAACCACTTTGTACCTCTCTTCATGGAAGGTACCTTCAATGATGCTGGTTGCAAACTAATTTTTGGCATAATCAGCAATCAACATCTCCTTCCAATCAGCAGTAAGCTCACATAATGAGCTCAAATGAGGCCTCCTAGATAGAGCATCCACCACAACATTATTTTTCCCTTTGACATACTCAATGTCGAAATCGTAAGCTTGAAGCTTACTCACTCACTTCTGTTGTCTTTCATTCAAATCCTTCTGATGTATGAAGTGCTTGAGACTATTGTGATCAGTCTTGAACACAAATTTTCTCCCCACCAAATATTGTCTAAACTTAGCTAATGCATGCATGATTGCAATCATTTCCTTGTCATAGATGGAGTAGGTCCTTTCAACACCCCTTAGTTTCCTACTTTCAAAAACAATGGGATGCTTATCTTGCATCAAAACAGCCCCAACACCTTCTCCGGATGCATCACACTGTAACTTGAAAGGCTTGGAGAAGTCTGGTATGGCCAACACTGGACAAGAACTCATGATTTTCTTGAACTTATCAAACACACTTTGAGCCTTTTCTAACCAAAAGAAAGCCCCCTTTTTAGTGAGATTAGTAAGAGGAGCAACACTTTGAGAGTAGCCCTTCACAAATCTTTTGTAAAAGCCACAAAGACCCAATAACCCTTTCAAATGAGTCAAGTTCTCTGGAGGTGGCCAATCAACTATCACCTTGATCTTTTTAGGATCGACCTTCACCCCATCAGCACTGATTATGTGACCAAGGTAGAGCAACTCCTTCATTCCAAATTCACATTTGGACTCTTTGGAAAACAAACTTTCTGATTCAAGAATACTAAGCACTTCCTCCAAGTGCTTGAGATATTCTTTCCACATCTTGCTGAAGATGAGGATATCATCAAAAAAGATCAGCACAAACTTCCTCAACTGTTTCTGAAAAACTTTGTTCATACAAGACTGGAAGGTGGCTAGAGCATTAGTCAACCCAAAAGGCATGACTAAAAAATTAAAATGACCATAGTGGCATCTGAATGCCATCTTCTCAACATCTGACCCTCTCATCTGAATTTGATAGTAGCCCAACCTCAAATCAATTTTTGAAAATAACTTGGCACCATGTAGCTCATCAATGAGCTCATCTATTCGAGGAATGGGGTACCGATTTTTTATTGTGCTTTGATTCAAGGCACGATAATCCACACACATGCGGATGGTGCCATCCTTCTTCTTCACAAGAACTACTGTTGAAGCGAAGGGTCTCTTGCTTGGATGAATGAAGCCCATCTCCAAGAGTTCTTTTATGTTTTTCTCGATCTCGTCCTTCTGCTTCTTAGGATACCGATATGGTGTTGTGATGATTGGCTTAGCCCCTTCCTTGATTTCAATGACATGCTTAGCTCCTCTTTCAGGAGGTGGCCCAAAAGGTAGATCAACAAACACCTTACTCTTCTTGGTGAGTATAGATTGGATATCTGGAGGATAGTCCCTCTTTGTTTCAACTGGACTAGCTAGAAGAACCATACATTTCGCAGCCCACTCAACTTGATCGTGCCGAATCAGCCTCTCCATTCTTTTGAATCAGACAATCTGAGGACCACCATTGGACATTCCTCTGAGCACCACTTTCTTTCCATCATATTTGAACTTGAGCTCCATTGTTTGTAGATTGAGAGATTTCACCAAGTGAGTGTAACCATTGAATACCAAGTATGACATCCGTGTCACCAATAGTCACTACACAGAAGTCATCTTTGACTTCATAGTTGTCTAACTACATGGACATGTTAGGAACTCTTTGGTTGCAAGAAATATGAAACCCATCAGCCACCATGACTTTGAAGCCTTCAAATTCTTCAGTTTTGAGACCTCTCTTTGCAACCACTCCTTCGTCAATGAAATTATGTGTTGCCCTAGTGTCAATCAAGGCAACAATTCGGTGACCTCCAACCCCGCCACGAACCTTGAAAGATTTGTTCTTTTGATAACTAGAGAGTTGGGCAATAGGGCCTCCAACTCCTTGCTCATGATTGAACTCTTCTGGAGCTCTCTCTTCCTCACTGTCCCCAAAATAAGAATATTGATCAGACATATTAGATTCTAACCCATAATCAGAATAGGCCCCCATTTGATTAGAACGCCTCTTCCAGGACATCTATGACCCTTGATCCAAGGCTCCAAACATGTATAACACTTTCCCTCCTTTCTAAGCTGTTCACGTTGCTCATCAGTCAACTTGGGTGGAAACCTCTTGTGCTGATTTGAAAAATGCTTCTTATCCTTCTTGTGGCCAAAGGTCTTTGGCGGAAATTTAGGCCTAGGGGTTGATAACTCCATACTTTGAGACTTTTTGATCGCTTCTTTGAGACTTGGTGGATCGAAAGCTTTAACCCACCCTTTCAAGGTTTCAACCAATCCTTCAAAAAATAATACAACCAACCTTATTTCAGTGATGTTGGGAACCATCACGGAAAGCCTTTGGAAATTAGCTATGTAAGAATCCAAGGAGCCATGCTGCTTCAATTGTGCAAGCTTGCAAAACCTCACTTCAGGATCCTTATGTCGAACCTCTCAATCAGCTTATTGGTGAATTCATCGTATGTTCGAATGAGGTTGTGGCCAAGCGTGACCAAACCATGGTACCACCACTCATGGGAAACTCCCTCCAAATGTAGTGTTGCAAACTTGATGTCATCTTCTTCTGGCATGGGATGAAGTGAAAGGTAGTTTTCTAACTTTTAAACCCACGACCTTGTTAAACACTTATCACTTCCATCGAAGTGAGCCAATGACACCTTCCCAACTTGGGCTTGCTGATAATCGGTCCTAGGAGCCATATGAGCACAGTTATCAACTCTTCCACCATTTCTTCTACTCCTGTGGTTCATGAATTGATCAAATGACCAATGGTCTCTAAGATCAGGGGTAAGGTGACATACTCTAGGTAGGCCTGTCTTGCATCATCCGTAAGATTAGGAGTGGCCTCAACTTGTAGTTCTTCCCTTTGGGTGAATGTGGGAAAAAGTGCCCTAGAAGTTGATCCTCTAGAGGTGGCCTCATGCTGACCAATAGTTCTACTCCCTCCATTGCCATTGTTCCCATTGACTCCACTGTTTTCTCCTATAGCATGGTTTTGATTAGGAGTTTGCTAGTCCATTCGTGCAAGCAACTGAGACATCATATCAATCATCCCATCAAACTTTCTTTCCATCCTTTCATCTCTCTCATCCATGGCCTGCTTATAACTGTCTGACATGTTCTCAACTGCTTTACCAGTATCTACTACTTTCCCTATTTCTCTCAAAGCCTTTGAAAAATTATCTGCTTCTGGCACTGGTGGAAACTATGACTACTATTTTCTGGCTTGACTTCTGGTGTAGTATCTGCAATTACTGTCACTCATTTGACAATTGAATCACTATAGGGCACAGGTTGGCAGAATCATGGCTCTGATACCACTGTAAAGAACCAAACTATTTTTTTTTTGTTTTTTCCAATTACAATTACAATCAACACGCACTCGTTAAGGTTAGCTCTAAAACCAAAATGATGCGGAAGCAACTCTAACCAAGGATGTACACCAGGATCCCGATGTGGGCAAGGTGTGAGCATATAGTCAGAGGATCTAATGCAGTTGCAGAACTAGAAGGGAACTCTAACCAAGATTGCGTCTAGGGTAGACAAGCATATGGTCAGAGGATCTTATGCATGAAGAGCTAAAAGTAACTCTAACCAGGATGGCGCCGAGTGATGGTGAGCATATGGTCAGAGGGTCCCTCATAACTACTAACTGAAAGAACTGAAAGTAAATAGGCGGCAAGCCAACCTCTTCCACTTATTCATCGGGAAGTACAATAAAGTAAGTAAGAGAGAGAAAGGAGAATTGTTGATAGTACTACTAATCAGCTTACAATTTGATAGAATGCTTGCCAAAGCCCAATATTAAAAGTTCTTCAATGCTACAATAATATATATGACTTCCTCACTGCTTAACAAGACTCTCCAGACTCAAACTCCTCACAAAGATGCATTTATCCAAGACTGATATGACAGACTAGTGACTGAAATGAAGTAATCAACAACACTAGAACTCACCAAAATACTCACAACTCACTCAATACTTGCCAGAATGACATGAGACTTGATGCAAACAAAAGCTAGGATGATGGCAATGAAACCTAGACTGAGAAATGACTAACAATATGCAATATTATTTTTATTCACACTTCCCAAGACAACCAAAATGGTATGGCTAAGGAGAGGGGCGATTTTCTAATATAAAATTCTAGACACCATAATAAAATCTGAAAATTTCCAAGAAGGGTCGCCCCAAGCTGGAAATCACAAAGGAAAACTACCCAGAATGATAATATTTTTATTTCAAGAGATATGAGCAAATCTTACAATTAGCTATGATATTCAGCAACTCCAAAAACATGACTATATGCAAGGAAATTGAACTAAAATGCTGGGAACTCAAATGCAATGTTGAAAACAAACTCACTACAATCTACCTCTCAACTAGTTGCTATCTTTCAAGCAAGAAGATGAGCCAAGCTAGGAGCTGTGCTTTCCTCAAAGCAATCTGTCTCCATTTTGGTAGCATAACTTTACTGAAAATATGAGATATCCAAATGAAGAGAAGAAGCCAACATTTAAAGACTTGTAGAGAATCTTCTAGAAGCTTCAAGAAGGGCTTCTAAATTTCAAATTTGAATTCAACTTAGTTCCCTCCAAAGGTGGCGTCCATTTCTCAAGGAAAAATTTCACTTTATAAAAATTAATCTCTTTCTTCAAGTAGGCGTCCCACTTCTTCAACCCTTAATTTGGCCTTAAAAATATAAATTATCTCCTCATGAAGCATTTACCCATAAAGCCCCCTTTTTAAAAACAACATGAAGTTATAATGCTAGGCCAAGAGGGTTATAATATTAAAATATAACATTATAACATGAAAATAAATTATCTCTCCAGAAAAGCATCCAAGGGCCAAAAATCCAATTACCAACTGAACTGGTTGAAGACGAGAGCCAACAACACTGAAATCCACAAGGTCACTACCAGAAATAGAATTTACTAAAAATAGTAAATTCATGAAGTTGCTCGGAATACCAAACATACTATACCACTGTGAAGCTCTCTAAAAACCTAGAAATAATCTGCAATCCAATTTCCAAACTTGAAGCAACCACCTCCTAAAAAATAGGAAACCCTAATTTCACCCTTCGAGTAGCCTACGGGTCTCCATAATAGGCCAACGGTCAACTGAAGTGATCACATTTGAGAAGGGGACATTACAACAACCACATACATTATTTTGAGAGAAAGTGTGACCCAAAACCCTCTCAACAGATAGATTTTTGGTCAAAACCTTACAAACAAATCTAATCGTGATTTCAATTTTCAATTGAAAAAATATATTTTATAAGTTTGGATGAAAGGTTTTCACCTAAAAATGCTAAGTTATGTCAAATCAAACTATTTCAATCGAAACTTTTTAAAACCAAACAATTTTATTTAAAATTATTTTGTTTGTGAAAAATGTGACAAAACTCTGATTTTACCCATAAAGATATTGTTCATCAACCACATCTTTTTGGCTAAACTTAGGCCATAACTCACACTCCATTGATGAACCTTGCGAAGGAATCTTTATGTTTTTGAGACATTAGATTCTCGTCAATACTTGCTTTACTCAACATGACATTATTTCCTTTATTTCATCCACATTTGATCACCTATATACTTTTCTTTGAGGTAGAACTCTTCCTCTTAAATACATTTAAAGCATTTTTTCAAATAAAAATAAAATAAAATATTCTTAGATCAGAATAGACAAACAACATTAAGTACTAGCATATATATATATTAAATATTAATATATTTAAGATATGTTCAGAGTTATCGAAAATATTATTTATTTATTTATTTTTCTTTTAGTTTATGCAAATATTTGAATTATTTTTATTATTAATTTGTTTATTTGATCTTTTTGTTTCATCAAATCTAATGTAGTTGCACATGACTTCCACCTTCCTGTTATTTTAAATGCAACTTCAAAAACTTTACACAAATTGTTGGATACCGCCTCTGATATAAACAGTCAAGTCTTAAATTTAAAATCATTTCCTATGTAAACTAATGTAAATTTTCAATAATCTTATATAATAGTGAATTATTAAGATAATATGTTCCGGCTCTTGGAAGTCGCCCATATTAACGTTACTGACTTTCAAAATTAAACGCTTTCATCGTCCGTAACGAGAAACTTTTTTTTTTTTTTTGTTTATTAATATCCTTTGTATAAACTAAAGTCAAAACTATTCGATTTTCTTATAAATACCCTACACATGTCTAATTTGATTCGCAACAATTTACATATTTGTCCACTTCCTGTAGGGCATATTGGCAGGAATAGTGCGGATATACATTACACTTAACCTATTATAGGGTTTAATAATGATAATAGCTAATAAAATCTAAATAAATGGTTCGTTAAAAGTTGTTTAGTTTTTTAATTAGGGAGTGGTTTTGTCTTTTTATGTTTAATTGATATTATTGTGATTGGTATGATGGAAACTATAAGTTTGATACTTAAATGATATTAGACAATAAGGATTGATATTTTTAATATTTGATATTAAATTGTATCTATAATATAATTTTTTTTAGTATAATTGCATATTAGAAGGTGATTACATTTCTTGTGCTAATCTCTAAAATATAATCATTTGTGCAACTACTTGCATTTAATATTAGGGTAGTTCTTAAAGTACCTCATACGTTTATCATGTTAAGAGGGAAATTCTATGACTTCTTTACTAATGGTTCAAACCCTCAATATATAATAATAAAAATCATACAACATAGAAATTCAAATGCATATGATTATAAATCATAGTATATGTTATGCAATTCTAATGCAATTTTTGTAATGTTCTTGATAGATCTTCTCTATTACACTAAATTCAAAGACTGCTAATGTATTAAGTTTTCATGTTAAAAGCAGTATCCTAAGGGCTCCATTCAAAGTATTTCACATATAGTGTGATGTGTAAAGATCGTATTATTGTAAAATGCTAAAGAAAATGTTTGTTGCAAAGATAAAGTATGGTGATGAAAAATACTTTCGCCATTTTTTATGCATGGGTTGAAGTATGAAATTTTCTTGAACCCAAGTCACACCTCTTTGCTAGTTTAAAAAATACTGAAGGCACAAGAAGCTAGTGTGAAAATGCCTAGCGTGGTATTTGCTATATTAGAGGTTGTAAAATTTTATAATGGTTGATGATTCTTAAAATAGATAAGAATTGGTATTTTATATCTTGTATTCATATACTAGATTCTAATATTAACTTTTCAAAATATTAAGTATAAGCCAACAAACAATTATTTAATTTCTAAAAAGATTAATTTAAAAAGACAAGAAAATAATGTTATTTTTAGAAATTATAATCATAAAGATGATTATATATAGAGAGAGATAGACTTGCATCTATTTTTTACTCTAATGTACAAAAATAAATACTATAAAATCTAATTAAATTAATAAAACCCAAAGAAAATTAATAACAATTTGATTTCACTATCATATAAACTTATACACAAAACAAATCAAGAGAAATCATGAAACCAAAATAAATATATAATAACAAAAGATTAAAAAAACAAAATATTCTCTATTATCTTCCAAAACAGTCATTATAAGAAAACAGACATCATATTTAATGATGTGAATGTAAAACCTTATTTATAAACAAAAGACTTTCCAAACAAACTATGATGTAAATGTAAAACCTTATTTATAAACAAAAGACTTTCCAAACAAAATTTGAAATTATCAAATAAAATTTGATAATACATAAATTAAAATACTCAACGATTAAATCCTCTTCCTATAACTTAAAATCATTTGTACTTATCCTCCAAGCATCTAAGACATTTTTGATAATTTTAGATGCTGTTAGGTTCCCTCTGTTTCACTTAAAAAATGTTATGGGTAACATGTCCCCTATAAAGCCGGCTCTTCGAAAGCTATTATCCAAGGGTATTTTCTAGCTCAAGAACATGTCTACGGGAGAGGTTGCAGCTGTTCTCTGGAGAAGGTTCTGTTTTCCTTATTTTAATGTTATATGAAATTGTTGTTTTCTGAAAGCCTTAATGTAAGTAAGCAACATATATTCTGATTTTACACTCATCAGCAACTCTCTGTATCTGTGAGTGCCGAATTTTCAATAAACCATAAGCAGATAAGAAAAGAGACTGCGAATTCTCATGAACTAATTCTTTTCAGGTTATATTTTTAACAAAAATGTGTTTGTTCAATGCAGACTGCAAGGCAAGGTAGCAATAATAACAGGCGGATCTGGAGGCATTGGAGAGGCCGCTGCTCGGCTATTTGCAAATCATGGAGCCAAAGTCGTAATTGCAGACATTGCAGACGACGCTGGTATGAAAGTGGCGGAATCCCTTTCGCCCTGGGCGACATATATACACTGTGATGTGAGCAAGGAGCAAGATGTAAGAGCAACTGTGGATTTGGCCATGGAAAAGCACGGAAAATTGGACATTATGTATAATAACGCAGGAGTGACCAACATCCAGAAAGGCAGCGTGGTAGAGTATGATATGCAGGAGTTCGAGCGAGTGATGAACATAAATGTAAAAGGGGTAATGCACGGTATTAAGCAAGCAGCCCGCGTTATGATACCCAATAGAAAGGGCAGCATTATCTCTACAGCTAGTATTGCAGGAATAGTAGGAGCGGTTGGTACTTACTCCTACACAGCCTCCAAGCATGCCATCATTGGGCTCACTAAGAACGGTGCTGCCGAGCTGGGGAAATGTGGTATACGAGTGAATTGTGTTTCTCCTGCCGCAGTTGCCACAGATCTGGTAATGAATTATGTGGGAATGGACCCTTCACCAGAGGCAAAAGCCCAGATAGAGGCGGCGGCTCAGATCATAGCCCCCTTAAAGGAAGCCATTCTTAAAGCAGAGGATATTGCAGAGGCAGCTTTGTATCTGGCCAGTGATGAATCCAAATATGTGAGTGGTCACAATATAGTGGCGGATGGGGGGATAACAGTTGTAAACAATGTTGGAATATTAACCCTAACTGTCGTCGTCCCCGCCAACTACTGCCCGTTATATCGCAATCAATAAATTAGCCATTGCGATACCGCAGTAGTCTATCGTAGCTTTTTGTTTTATCTCAACCGCCTGACGTCACTTCAGCCATGCCCGCTATATCGCAATCAATAAAATATTCATCGCGATATCAAAGGAGTTTCGATAAAGCTGTTTTATTTTTAATGCCATGATTTCAAGACGTCAACTAACGGTACGCCCGCAATACCATGGCGTCAAGATTTTAACCGCTCGTGCAGAGGAACTATCGGAAAAGCCATTAATATTCAAAGTTTGAATATTATAGAAAAGGACATTGTATTCAATGCATTTTGTGAGGAAAAGTTAGTTAAATTGAATTTGAAAAAATTGTATTAGTTTCCTCATCTGAAAAGAGTTGCGTGACTTTTACGGAATATATTTTGTAATTATGAATTTATTTTCACAAGTTAATGAGAGTGAATGAGAAGGTGAATGTGACAAAGCGAGAAAATTTGGCTTGTGACTAAATAATGTTGAAAAATAATATGTTTTAAATTTTTAAATGTGAGAGGAAACTTCCCTCTACCTCTGCCTCGACTTCATCATGTAATTGCTCGAGCAAGGATTCGACTACTCGAGGAAAGAGATTGATTATCAGTCAATTTATCAAAAGAGATTATAAATTTCAAAATAGAAGCCAAGCACAAACCGACAGTACAAATTTTGGCTAGGAGAATGCATAAGTGCAATTAATTCTATTAGGCACTATTTAGCTCACAGGATATATGGGATTTAGTAGAGAATGGATTTCCAGAGCCAGCAGATGCAGTAGCATACAATGCTTTAACACAAGCAGAGAAAGACTTATTGAAGGACACAAGGAAGAAAGATTCAAAGGCTTTATTTTATCTTTTTCAAGCTGTACATGAGAGCATTTTTCCAAGGTTTTGACAACAAAGTCAAACAAGCATGGGACATGTACCCAAAAGCGACCTATCAAGGCATATCAAAGTTAAAGCAATAAAGCTACAATCTTTGAGGAAGAGATTTTAGAAACAATGTATATAGAAGGACAATGAATCATGATTCATTCTACATAATTAGGGTGAGTTAATCAAATTAGGTCATGGAGAGAAAATCTGGAAGATACGAGGAGTTATTTGAAAGTTACAAGGTTTGTCCACAAAATTTCCTTGGTTGAGATTTGCTATAGGAGACAAAGTCTCTCTCCGGGTTCTGATTGTGCAATTTGTATGCATCTCAATTTCCTCATGAACAAAGAAAGGTCCCGTGAGATACATCTTCAGGTATGCTTTTGAGAACTTCGGACTTGATCAATCAAAGGAAAGGTAGAGGTAGATCAAGAGGAAGAGGAAAAAACTCTTACAGAGGTGAAAGATACAGTTTATCAAGCTCAAGTGGAAGATGCAGCAATCAAGGCTCAAGCCAAAACCCAACACAGAATCAGTCACAAAATCAAAGGTATGAGAAATCTCAAGTCCAATGTCACTACTGTAAAAAATATGGGCATTATATGAATGAGTGTAGAAAGAAGCAGTATGATAATAATAGACAAAATACAAATTTTTCAAGAGAAGGTCAAAATCAGGATTCAGATAAGAGAACAATAATATTTTTGGCTTATGAAATGTTGCTCAAACTAGAGTAGAAAAGATGTATAGTTTTTAGATTCAGGCTGTAGCAATCATATGACAGGGAATCTAGAAATGTTTTCAAGTTTAAATGAGAATGTAAAGTCTGATGTTACATTAGGTAATGACAACAAAGTGTCAATCAAAGGAAAATGAGATATCAATATTCTAACTAAACAGGGGGAGAAAAAATATATTTCAGATGTGTATTTTGTGCCTGGTCTGAAACATAACTTAATGAGTGTAGGGCAACTGGTTCGAAAAGGGTATAGAGTAACCTTCAAGAATGATGCATGCACAATTTTAGACAAATACCCAGCAGCGACATTGCAAAGTGAGGTGACAAATAATGAATGTTTCCCTTAAAGATAAGGCAGTTGAATATAGAGGTGCTACTCAAGCACAACCTTAATGAATTCTAGAAGTGGTAGAAGAAACTTCTAATCGATGGAAGTCTGAGACAATCTTTCAAGCTGAGATAAAAGATGAAAACTGGTTATGGCACCTGAGATTTGGGCATCTCAACTTTGGAGGTTTAAATTTACTTCATAGGAAAGGCATGGTCAAGGGACTACCTTTAATAGAAAAACTAGAAAGGGTAAGTGAAGGGTGCATTTTAGGAAAACAACATAGAGAATCATTTTCAGCAGGAAAGTCAACTAGAGCAAAAGCCCCTTTGGAAATTATACATTCAGATTTATGTGGACCTATGCAAACACCTTCAATAGGTGGTAGTTTTTATTTTCTGACATTCATTGATGATTATTCAAGAAAAACATAGGTTTACTTTCTGAGAAAAGTGAAGTATTTGATCTATTTACATTGATTCTAAGGAATTTGGTTGAAAAGCAGTGGTTATTATATTACAAAAGAGTGTTGAAGCAGAGATAGAATTGGTGAATATATTTCAAAGAAATTTTTTTAATTTTGCAAAAGATCATGGAATTCACAAGCAATTCCACAGCTAGATATACCTCAACAAATGCAATTTGTTGAGAAAAGGGAAAAGCAGGAACAATTATAGAATGCTAGAGAGAAGCATGTGAAAGCCAGAACATCCAGTGATGTGGTGAAGCTTGATTTCTTGTGCAGCCTATATAATGAATAGGTGTCCAACAAAAAGTGTCATGAATATGGTACCTGAAGAAGCATGGACAGGAAGAAAACACAGTGTTACTCACATGAGAGTATTTGGATGTATAGCATATGCACATGTGCCTGATGAATTGAGAAGGAAGCTAGATAACAAAGGAGAAAAATGCATATTTGTTGGATACAGTGAAGAATCTAAATCTTATAAGCTCTATAATCCAACAACAAAGAAAGTTATAATCAGCAGAGATGTACAATTTGTAGAAAGTGAAGCATGGGATGAGCATAGAGAGCGGAGTCAATGGCCCCGTGGTATACCTCAAGAGGAGAATGAAGTTTGGCATCAGCGAAATATTTAGCTATTGGCTCTGCTCCGTTCCAAGCTGACTGTGTTAGTCTACAAGTGACACGACATCTGACTATAAAATTAACATGTACTGCATTCAAAGTGATCCAACAAGAGTTAACAAAACACACCATCTGGTGGGACCATCTGGTCCATTCCCTAAAGGATTCAAGTGATATGCTCAAATCCTACATTGTAGTCTGGGAGAGACCAAAATCGAGAAGCATAAAGAGATATATAGAGCAAAATAGAAGGTGAGAATAATTGGTCAGTTTCTCTTTTGCATTTTATTCTCAAATAGAAGATCGATTCATTTGAAGATCTGATCAAAGATAATAAATGGGTAGAGATGCTATGGATGAAGAGATTGAAGCAATTGAAAAGAATCAGACATGGGATCTAGTCAGTCTTCCAAAAGACAAAAATGTCATTGGAGTGAAATGGGTTTATAAAGCCAAATTGAATGAAAAAGACAAAGTTTACAAGCTTAAAGCAAAATTGGTTGTAAAGGGCTATTCACAACAGCCTGGAATTGATTACAATGAGACATTTGCACTTGTAGCCGTTAGATACTATCGGATGATTTTAGCATTAAGCATTTCTCCCGGAATAAGTGAGTGCAATATCACAAATGGATGTGAAGTCGACTTTTTAAATGGTTATTTGAAGAAGAAGTTTATGTGGATCAGCCACGGATATGAAATTACAGGTCAAGAGACAAAGTTCACAAATTGAAAAGGCCTTTGTATGGATTAAGAGCGGCCCCAAGAGCTTGATGTGAGAATGGACGATTATCTTTTGTTGAATGGATTTAATAGATGTAGCGGTGAGTACAACGTATACAAAAATGAATGAGAGGAATTGAAATTACTAATGAAGTATGCTTATATATGTTGATGATTTAATTTTCTTTGGAAATTTATTAGGTACGTGCAAAGAACGTTGAAATAATGATTTAGATACGATGTAGAAGTATTTTTAGGTATTAGAGTAGAATCAAAATAAGAAAATGGTATTTTTATTTCCTGATCAAAATATACCAAAATGACATTTTGAAAGGTTTAATGTAGTGAAGTGCAAACCGGCACCAGCACCTAAATTAGCCAGGAGTCTGAAATTAAGCAAAAAGGATGATAGAGGTCTAATGTTGATCCAACTGTTTTAAGAGGCTTGTTGGAAGTCTCATGTATCTCCACAATGCAGGCCCGGACATTGTATATGTATAGATAGGATTTGATTTCCAGGTTTATGGAAACACCAAAAGACACCCATTGGAAAGCAGGGAAGAGAATTTTAAGGTATGTAAGTGGAACAAGAAATTTTGGCATTAAGTATTCAAGTTCAGATGAGTTCAAGCTCATAGGATACACAGACAGTGACTGTGCTGGCAGCATTGATGATAGAAAAAGCACGTCTGGTTATGTATTTAATTTTGGGATAGGAGTTGTCTCATGGTCTTCAAAGAAGCAACCAATAGTTTGTCTTTCATCAGCAGAAGCAGAGTATGTGGCAGCCACAAGTGCAGCATGTCAAGCAGTATGGATGAGAAGAATTTTGAAAGAATTGCAAAATGAACAAATGGAGGCAACAAAAATTTACTGTGATAACAATTCAGCCATAGCTCTTTCGAAGAATCCAGTCTTTCATAAAAGAAGCAAGCATATTGATACTAGGTATCATTTTATCAGAGAATTAATTAATAATGGTGATATATTTTTAGAATTTTGCAGATCAGAAGAGCAAAGTGCAGATATTTTTACAAAGCCGCTGGGAAGAGATAATTTTATTTTTCAAAGGAACAAATTGGGCATGGTGGACAGTGCAGTTATGCTTAAGGGGGAGTGTTGGAATATTAACCCTAACTGCCGCCGTCCCCGCCAACCACTGCCCGCTATATCGCAATCAATAAATTAGCCATTGCGATACCGCGGGAGTCTACCGTAGCTTTTTGTTTTATCTCAACCGCCTGACGTCACTCCAGCCATGCCCGCTATATCGCAATCAATAAAATATTCATCGCGATATCACGGGAGACTCAGTAAAAGCTTGTTTTATTTTTAACCGCCGCAGTTTACCGGGCCGTCAACTAACCGCTGCCCGCAATATCGCAATCAAGATTTTAACCATCGCGATACTGCGGGGAACTATGGAGAAAGCCGCCACCGCCAGGGAATTAATATTTAAGTTTGAATATTATGAAAAGGACATTGTATTAAATGCATTTTGACGGGGGGAAAGTTAGTTAGGTGAATTTGAAAAATTGTATTCGTTTCCTCTCATCCCTGAAAATTCTTCACGTGACTTTTTACCTGGAGCATATATTTTGTAATTGTAATTTATTTTAAACAAGTTAATGAGAAGTGAATGAGAAGGTGAATGTGAGCAAACAGAAAATTTACGAGCAGCAGCTCTGTGTGTTGAAAAATAATATTTTATGTTTTAAATTTTTACTGTGTGAGAAACTTCCTCCTCTGCCTTCGGCCTTCAAACAACAGTTGGGGATTGTATTAGATAGCTTTATATTGTTTTTAACTGTTAGACTTAACTTAAGCATAAAGTTGTAGCTCTGTAACTGCAAAGCCCATTAAGTACTTTGCAATAATAACACAGGAAAGAGATATATGTCTTCACAGTTCCCTAGATTATAATATTAAATAAATAATACTTTCTTTTTTGATGATCATCAACTGGCAAAGAATGACAAAACTAGATTCCAAATGTGTCAGCTAAACTGGTTCTTCTGCTGTCTAAAATATGTGTCCAGGGCGGTCAGCTCGCCGGCCTTCACGCACACACCTATTAATTAATGGCACAACTATTCCCCCAGTTGCTCCTTACAATATTTAATATTGAAGCTTGTTACCTGTTTGTCGTTTTTTTTTCTTGTATGTTTTTGGATTCTGTAGGAGACCATGTTCTGTCCCGTGTAGCAGCAAGGCTATTCTGTCAGTGAAACATATTAATGTAAAGGGGCTTGCGTAGAATGCTCTGTATATATAAATATATATAAATTATAATCTTGCATGTTTAAGGGAATTGTTCATTTAATGAATTAAAAAATTAAACCGTACAATATTTATAAAAATAAAGTGAATGGTATTTTTTTATTTTTCATTTTTTTATTGAAACAAAGTGAATTACAAAGAATAAAAGCTATTGATAGGTAGCATGGAGAAACAAAACAGACACAAGTAATAAAGAGGCACAACTCAGCCAACAAAGTCGTCTCAAGTAGCACAAACAAACCAATTACAGACAATCATTTCGTATACTGTATAACTTTATAGTGACAAAACTTGTTATTGGACTGGAACTGAAAAAAAAAGAATGAAGTCTAAATATAACATAAAAATTAAGTAGTTAAAGCAACAGCAGCGATAGAGTTCTTTATCATCAAGTTTTCTCCTAATCTGAGATGGAATTATTATCAGTTGACTCCCAGCCAACATGTTTTTTAAATTCTATAAATGATAAATTTCTACTCTATAATATTATTGTACAAAAAGTAGATGAACATTTTTACTCCACAATAATCAACATATGGGCATTGGTGGAGTTAGTTGTTCGAATTAAGGTCTTGCTACTAGAATATGAATCTAATTTAAATTAATATTATGGAAGAGGGTTTACTAATTGTGTATTTTAATTATGTATTTCTCATATTTATATGACAATTTTGAATGGTTAAATTTTTGTAGTAATTTATTTTTTAGTTCATTATTTAAATTTAAATATTTTTAGTCATGTAATTAAATATAATATTCAAGGTTTAAATTTAATGGTCATACGATCATATTTAGGTATTTTATTACTCTATCTTACAAAATAAAAAATATGGGTAAACTCTTAAATATTATATAAGATTATTTTGATTTATATTTAGTTTATATAAATTTATTTATAGAAACTATGTTTTCATAATTGAAAGACATGGAAGAGTGAAAAATTAACTACTTCTGAAAAGAAAAATATTCTTTGTCACTTAGATTTACCTAAATTTACTCTAATTATTCTTTATATAAAAATATATGTTAAATAGAAAATTATAAATTAAAACCTCAATGTTTAACTATAGTATACTACTCAAAATATTTAATCACAGTAGATTCATTATGAATATAAATCAATTGAAATATAAAATATTGGTCATAGAGAACCTAGAGTCTCAAATTGGAAGCCTATACCAAGGACACTAGCATGTTGCATGGATCTCCTCATATCTCATTATCGTTCATACCAAACACAAAAATAAAGGATACTACTAGGTATACATGTACCTATTGTATGCATACAATACAAGAAAACGTAGTTTTAAAAAACATAAAATTCAAAGATTGTGAAAATAATAGCAAAAAATACTATTTAATATTCAAATGAAGGGCAACTATAATACAAAAGGAAAATTTGGACAATTTATCACTGAATGAAACTTTTTTTTTTGAATTAAGAAACTTGTAAACAATAAAAGGAAAGAAAAAATATTTTGGTGGCTATTGAATGGATTGCCTCAATCAAACCCCATTTTGATCTTCCAACTTCCACAAACAACCTAAATATTTTATATTTGTGAACTAGGAAATATAAATGCTTTAAATTGAAAAATAAAATTGATGGATATAAAGATAATCCTAAATACACTATGCAAGCACTTAGAATTTATAAATAAAAATAGAAAATGTAAATAAGGAGAAAGGGAACAAAAATGTAAGAAGAAAATCACTTGGAATCTTGTGAATAACTCTAAAGAAGATAGTTGTAAGAAGTATTTGTGACATTTTAAGATGTATAAGGAAGCATCTTTTATGATGTTTAAGAAGTGGGTTGTCCTTATTAGACTTTGGGAGTTGTTTTATCCTCTACTAAGCTAGTTTTGTTCTCTAGTCAAGTTAGATGCCCAAATTCTTTACAAAAGTATTGAATCTTCTAGGAGATGCTCAAGTAACAATTTGACACTTGTTATGAGGTCTCAATTACATGTAAACTACTTGGGTCATGGCATTAGCACTTAGTTTGCATTATCATTTATGATATCTTTAGGCCTTGGGATGATGTTAAAGGAGAAAATAAGAGAATTTTTTTATAGGGTTATGTGACCAAATTTTAATCTATGAAGAGGGTGTTGATCTCCATTGAGGAAAGAGCTCAATATTATATTGTAACACATTTACTATTTTCAAATAATACATTGGTTCAATATCTCAAATGCTTGGTTCTTGAAAGAATTTTCCTAGGGTATATCTAAGTCATTCTCTATCTTGTAGTTAAATTTTGATGTATCTGTCACATTCTTTATTTTATATTGGTAGTTTGCATGCATAAATTCTATTAATATGTTTTTTATATTTCATTAGTACAATAATTTTATTAAATGGCTAACAAGGAAATATCAACATTGCTTAATAATTATGTAAAAATGATTTTACTAATAAGAAGTTTGTGGGTGTATTATCAATATTTTGTATTAGACCAAATTTCATGTTTTTCATGTGTTTGCATGTGATTTGTATGTATTTGGATATTCTTTTCTTCTACTTACACATAGACTTACATGTTTGTTGCATGTGGTTGCATGTGATAGACCCGTGGTGATCTAGTTTTAGGTATTCCTCTAATTTGATTTTGAGGTTATGGGTATTCCTTTGTTTTGATTTTTTAGTTTTGGGTATTTGTCCATTCTTTTTATGAGTTTTGGGAATTTATTTATTTTTATTTATTAAGGATAGAAAGAATATAGGAATCCATTGGAAGGAATTGACTTGTTATTAATTTCCTTTTATAAGTTTTATCTTATACTAGATTTAATTTATTTTTAATGAAACAATATAGAAAGAATCAATCAAAAGAAAAATAGGATCAACAAAGTTAGTCATGTATGAAGTATGTGACTACTATCTAGCATGGCATTTAATTTTCATTATCTTGTAGTCATGTTTAATTGAAGATATTTCACATGGGGTTCTTTCTTGTATCCCCTAGTGACATGGAAATTCAATAGCTATGTTGATTGTTGTATGGATTTATTATATTAGGTTAATGGTTTAAGACTCTATTTTCATTTAAACACTATATTATTAGCCCCTAGTTACATGTTTGTGACGTGATTACTCTTTTTGTGACCTTAAAGATTCTTCACAACCTAATTCTTCTATTTTTATATACTTAGTGAAGGCTATGGAATTTTTCTTCTAGTTGCTTGAGTCTTCTAAATAAGCCTCTAATCCTTTTGATATTTATACTTTTGTGTTTTATATTCATGTTGTTTGGATATATGAGCTTTATATATTTCCTATTTAAAATCATATCTATGATATTTCATTATTTATTAATATATTTCTTAGAAATAAATGAAAAAATCTATAACATAGTGGACCAATTCAAGGGGGTGGCCTCCAATAATCATATAAATATATGAATTCAATATTTGATGATATGTTGATATGGGAGAGAGTTATGTTCCTTATTTATAGGGAGAACTATATAAGGACTCATTCTTTCATTCTAGTTAAGAAGGGTTAAACTATTAACTAATACTAATGTTAGTACTAAGCATGTCAAAATTCATTCTCCTTATTATACTTAAAATATGTAACATGCTTAGCAATATATTATATTATAATCATAAGATTCAACTCCCCTTTGTTAGGAATTGGGTTTTGTACACCTTGCATAATGTTTATAATGTTTAATTTATTATTATGTGCATGGTGCACCTAGGGGGACCTAGAAGTATGTGCATTACTAGAGTGCATGTGTAGTGTACTACACAATGGTCTAGTCATATGTTTAGTTTGTAGTGTAGACAGAGATTTGTACTTGTTTGATCACTTGTAGGTGCTTAGAATTTAGGGTATGATAGTGTGAGCATCCAAAAAAAATCACAAGGAAAAACCTTGATGGAGTATTTTTTTTCATGGTATTTTCATGATGGTACAATTAATTATTATTTTATTCCTTCCTGGTGTAGGTTTACAAGTGTTTTCAAAGTTGGACTTTGATGGTGATAGATACACAAGGTGTCTTCAATTTTGAGGACATGTTTGGAAATGGTTTGATACTTGGAATCTTAGGTGGGTAATCATTGAGTTCATGTACAACATTGGTGTTGATTAGGGTTTCATGATTATGCATGTACACTTTTGCATTGGCATGACATAATCAGGTTTTTGGTGTTTTTGTGATGATTTGGTTTGGTGTTGGAAGGTTTTTTATTATCTCCTAGATGGTTGTTTGGTTTCTTGACTATGGTACTTGGGTGTGGACATGTTTGGAAAATCAAATCTGAGATTCATTTGGTGTTTGAGTCATTTGGTCTACAAAATTATTCTCTTTGATATCTCATTTTGCAGTTTACTAATGTGATGATGATCTTGCACATTTTAATGATTGGATCTTTGATTTATGTGATTGATAGGTATGTGCAACCTATTGATTGCAATGGGATGACACAGATGTGGAATATCTTGATATCCACCATGTTTGATTCAATGTTGTTGTAGAATTTCTTAGTTGGCCTTGTTTGTGGTAATTTGTACATTGGTATGTGTACTTTGAGATGAGACAATGGATGATGTTTATAGTACTTGGATAGTTAGTTTTAGGACTTGTAACATGATGGATTTATCACTTTTTAATGGATAGCTTGGTTACACTTTTGAATGGGAAATTTTGACATTGATGGATTAGTGGTGTTGGATATATTCTTGATGGTTTGTTGGTAGTTGTGTCCTCATGGCTTGGAGATATTGGTTTCACGTGATGTTATTGACATTTTAGTTGTTTCTAGACCTATATTATCTTCATTTAGGAGATGCTTATCATGATTCCGCGTGTGACTCGATATCATGGTTTAGTGGGAGTTATTATCAACGATGTTGATTCACCATTTGATGGTGGATGATCTTCTTTAGTGTTGCAAATGTTCAAAGGAGCTCTTAGATCCTATTTACATAGAATGGTCTTTCACATTTGTAGGTTCACTTATGGGAGATGGCTATTTTCATGATGATTGGATATGTCACTGACATCTTGGAGCCATGGAAGACTCATGGCATCTTTAGTTGAGGTGTTGCATATGCTTTATCTTTTGACATGTTATCCTTGTTTGATAGGATTATTGCTATTATGTCTTGGTATACTCTTTTTTAGTACATTAGACGTTTGGCATAATATAAATGTATTTTATCTTGATTAGAGCATATGTTAAGCTCATATGGAACATGTGATGTACTAGGAGGAGATGGTTAGATCATGTTTTAATGTTTATGTTCCTAATTTTTTATTAGAGCTTTGACACCAATCTTGTTTGGTTCTCTTTGTATTAAGTACATGATCATTTTCTTGACTAATTCATGATGGTGTTATGTTGCATTTGGAGTTTGGAATGTAATGATCAGTTACAAGTGCTAGTGGATACATGGAGACTTAGGTGAGGCTTAAAGTTCTCTTGTGGTTAGAGACATGTTGATATGGTTACTCTTGATGAGATTTCAATAGGATGTTTGAGGAGCCTACACCTTGGGTGGATGTGAATCCAACATGGACCTATAAGGAGAGTGTTCATGAATGAGTTGTGATACCTTGGATATATTAGAGGATCATTCTCATTCCCCACACTTGGTCTACTCAGTGGTTTACTTGAGAGGTATTTCTAATTGTTCCTTTCAGGTGTTTTGCGATTTATGCTTATCTTTCATAGATATGTATACTGAGCTACAAATATATGGTTATTTCTAGAGGATCAATTTTGAGAGATGTTTTGTATTTGTTATCTCCTTGCATATATGATTTGATATTCTGATTCCATTATGAGAACCTTAGGAGATGGATTATGGGTCGATTTCCTTCTTTGGGAATGGTTACTTTGAGATTGATATTCTTGTTCTAAGAGGCTTACATCCATGTTAGTTACATGATACATATGTTATTTCTTATCTTGGTGATTCAACGATTGGGCATTGTGGAGGATATCACACATGACACAGTTAGCATTTAGAGGTGTATGTAGAAAGTGTAGTGTAGAAAAATATATCCCTTTACATTTTCACTTAATTTAGGAATTATTAGCAAAAAAATGAACCTAATGTTTCCTCGATCTAGTGAACTGTAATGTGTTTTACACATTCACATTACTTTAGGGATCGTTTAAGCTAAATAGACCTAATTTAGCCATAATTTAGTGTTGTAAAGTGTATTTATTTATACCTTCATATTGAGTGTTTGGACCTCTTATATTTATTACCTTCATATCATCATTAATAGGCCCCTAATACCCTTTATATATCATGTTAATTCTTATTTCAACCAAAATCATGACAATCAACAAATACACTTAATATCCTAACTCCTTGACATTTTCTCTACCTAAAAAGCCTTGGTGGGACCCATACACCACCTTGGGCATATGATTCACACCCATATGGTACCTATACACCACAAGTGGTGTATGAGTCCCATTTGGCCCCTTTCTAGGGTTTTGAGCAGGAAACCAAGGTTTTGGATTCAAATTTCATGAATGTCAACATTTGGGATCTAATAAATGGTAAGTTAGATGGAATGCCTATATAAACAAAGTTTCAAATCATTATCTCACCTAATCCTTCATGATATAAATCTAATACTTCCAAGAGAGCTTTCCTAATAGCAATTTTTTTATTACAAGAGTTCACAAGAGTACTCAAGGACATTCAATAACATCTTTAAGGGGCATTCAAGGGTATAATTCTTCATCATTTGTTGCAAAAATTCTAGATCCATCATCATTTCAAGATCCTAATGCATCAAGCATTCAAGGGTAAAATTCTTCATCATTTTTTACAACAATTCAAGATCCATCATCATGTCAAGATCCTAATGCATCAAGCATTCAAGGGTGGAATTCTTCATCATTTGTTGAAACAATTCTAGATCCATCATCGTGTCAAGATCCTAATGCATCAAGCATCTTGTTGAGCTAGTGTTGTGATGTAGCATTTAAGATCCATTTGCAAGCATTGTTTCATATCCAATTCAAGATCAAGATCTACATTCTTCATGGCCACTTCATGTTGGATTGTTGATTTAAATTTCAAGGCATCATTGAAGGTATCATTTTTCATGTTTCATATTTCATGTTTCATTGTTTCATCATAGGGTTAATTACCTAAATGACGTTTGATTGAAGCAAACCCCTATTCCCTAAGATCAACAAGTTTTTCTCTCTCTAAATGTGTGATTGTAGATCTAGGTGTTTTAGAGCTTGAAGATCCTTTGAACACAAGGTTACAAGATTGGAGATAATTTATCAAGTTACCATGTACATTGCAAGATCATGGAAAGTCACCTTCAGGCCAAAATTCATGGTTTTAGACTCAAAGATTTGATAGGAAGAGGGTATGTGCAGGATCATCATGGAAAAAATAGGCCCTTAAGTGGCAAAAAAATCAGAAATATCAGAGTTAGGAAACTTGACATAAAAATTTGAATAAGTTATCTATATTATTTCAAAAATATGTAAGAATAGAATCTACAGAAAATTGAATGTAGTTTCTAAACTACTAGGTTTTTTTAACTATTTTGGTGAAAATTTGGAATTTCAATGAATACTTAAATTTTAGGGAAAAAATAAGTAGGTGTATGTTTGACTACCTAACCACAATAAAATGATAATAATTTTTATAATATTTTAGACATAAGTAGAGGACTCATGTCTAGATGTGATGCATATTTTTTGTAATTTTTTCCAAGTAAATAATTAATTATGAATTTTTTGTTACAACTTTTTAAAATATTAAAACTTGTATGTTTGACCACCTTAACTTGGTCAAAACTTCATGAAATTCAATTTTTATTTTTCTAATCCTATAGAATCTGAAGCATAGAATGTGATGCATGTTTCAAATTCAAAAATGTGATCTGTTTGAAAGCTATAGATGTTTTTCAATTAGCCTATCAATCAGACTTTAGTCGTAATTCAAATAGAAAATGAATAATAATTATTTATTAAATTCAAAGTAAAGCATAATTTATATTGGTGGAAAGATGAGAATCTCCTTTAAAAACCCTTTTCATTTCATCAATTTTGGGCAAAAAAAAGTCGTCAATCACATGCCCTACAAATACCCATCATATTGCCACTTTTTGGCCCATCATGATCCTGCACATGCCCAAGAAATCTACAAGAAATCACTAGAGAATATCAGAATTTCAGCCAAAACCTAATAATGGGACTAAGTCACCACCTTGGGTGTATGAGTCCTAGTACTAACATTTTTTAGGTTTCAGGAGATTCAAATCTGACACTATGAGATTCTAGTTTTGACATAGAAACCCTAGTTTGGGACTAAATTACCTAGACTAGAATATGAGTCCCATTAGGCATCAAACAACAATATTTTAGGGTTTTGGAGCTTTTTTTGACATCATCCTTCCTCCAAGTACTTTTTTGTTTATTTTCAATTTTTTATTTTAATTTTTAGTTTCTTTTTCTAGCTCGTTTAGTTAGGTTTTGCATGGTACTTTGCATGTCATTTACATTTCTTGTCTTTCCAAGTGCTAGCTTGGTGGTGAACCCCTTTTATATCTCCAATCACACCCTAGGACACCCTTCTAGTAGATCTCTTTCCCCCATTCCATCCTTGTATTAAGATCTCTAGGGTTGTACTTGAATGAAATGTGTAGGAAATTAGTTGTTTTATCCCCCAAACATAGAGAGAAAATTTTCAACCTTTCATTTTGGTGAACCTAGCCTTTAAAACACCTTCTTTTCTAATTTGAAGTGCATCATATTCCTAGATCTAGCTTGCATTAACTTTGCATTAGTTAATTTGCATCTAGGGTTTCTAAATCTTACATTTGTGAAAGTGCATATAGATTGTATTTTTGCATCTTAGATCATTTAATCTCACTAAAAATTTGTAAATGCAAAAAATTCAGGCAACATACAAGTTAGAAAATGTAGAAAAAACTCAAAATTTGCTGAAACCAGTGCAAAAAACCCTAATATGGGACTCATACGCCCCTTCGGGCAATTTAGTCCTAGTATAGGTTATTTTTCCTACTTTATGGGAATTTTGTGTGGTGCATTTTTTAGCATTTGACCCTTGCAAACACCTTGAATGGGACTCATATGCCCCTCTAGGCGAATTAGTCCCAAATTGGCCCTATAACAACCTTTTATAGCATTAAAAACATCTTTTTTGAACTTTTGTTTGTTTTCATTAGATAGTTGTTTTAGTTTGTTGAGTTTCCATTACATGCATTTCATTAGATCTAACATAAGTTGGTTCATTTCATGCATTGTTTAATTTCAAAATTGCATTTACAACATTTCATTTTTAGATTGTTGCATAGTCAACTTTATGAGAGATGATGATGAGAAATGGATGATTTGTTTATCAAGAATTGGGATTTTAAAAGGGCCACTTACCTTATGTTTGATAACACACATAGGAACGATGCATCAAGGTATAAAGAACCAAGATGGTGTTGTACTTAGTGTGATGGACTTTGACTCAACAATCAGATAGGAGTACTCCTGTTCACACCTGACATACGAAACCTCGTTTGAAATGCAGTTTAGATATTTCAAACATCTTGGACCAAAAAATAGAAAAAGCAAGCCTTCCTATGTGGTCAACAAGATATCTAAAACATCTTCCCTATGCCCAAATAAAGCACACATGATCAAGGTTATATTACAAGAGCATCCAACAAGCGTAGCAGATAAAAAGATAATGATCGTTGCCCCATTCCTATCTCTCTAAATCCATTTGCTTGGACATCATCAAGAGGTTATTGGAATAAGCACAAAGATATAAGTCAAAAGAAAAAGATAAAGTAAACAAACAAGCTAATTTTATTCAATACCGCTAACCAAAAGGAAATGTGTTTTTAAGGATAAGAACTAAAACTATTGCTAAAAGATAATGCCCATTGTAGGAAGGATACATCCTAGGACATGTTAGTGGATGGTAGCACATCATTTCATATATCCAAAGTGTTATTTCTAATAAATAATTCCCATGGTAGGAAGGATACATCCTAGGACATGATGTTATGATATGATTGATATGGGATTGATTGGATGATAGGCTAGATCGATACAAAGAGTTGACTAACTTGTTTACGTGTTGACCTAAACCTAAGACTTGACATTTTGAGTTTTCACTTTTTACCTGCTAGACTTGTTTTCGACTGCTTCCTCAAAGGTTGGGGATGGTGATTTTTTATTATGGGTGAAAGCGAGATGAGACCTGGATGGATTTTTTCAAATATTTGGATGTTTTTAGAGTTTTTTGAACTGTTTTGAGGTTGTTTTTGATATTTTTTGAGATTTTTCAAATATTTTTTATTTTCTATTTTTCAAATGTTTTGGGGTTTTATGAGATTTTGACCAAAATACTAACCTAAGGACCTATCCTAGGGGCCTCAGGGGCTAATCAATCAGATTAGCCTTGCTTATGTTATATAAGTAGAGACCACGTAGTTCTACTGACGACTTGACCGATTTACAAATGAAGATATACATGATGAAATGTCAATTTATTATGATGAACTCCTAAAGGACTAACCTAAGTGTTTCGGGGGATAATCAAAGATCAACCTTGCCTACGTTCAAGGCTTAAAGACCCATAGTTTGACAAGATGACTCTTTTTTTGGCTTTTTGAATTTTTAACCTATTTTGGGATTTTGATATGTATTGAATGTTTTTGGATTTTGTGATTTTTTGATGTTTTTGGATTTTTTAGAGTTTTTGGTGTTTTTGGATTTTCTAATTTTTTTTATGTTTTTGGATTTTTTGGATGTTTTGATGTTTTTGAATTTTTTTAATTTTCTGATGTTTTTGGATTTTCTGATTTTAGGACTTCAAGAATATACACGAATCTGATCTAATGAGAACATGCCCCTAGTGTGATGCAATATACTACTCTGATAAAGGTAGGACAAACTGACCTTGAGAATGGGCTGAGTAGTACTAAGAGGGATCATGACATGAACACAAGATCAAGTTATTGTGCAGATGTAGGTGGATGATGGATGGAGATATGGAATGTGATAGAAGATGGATGTGTAATAAATGGATGATGTAGAACGAGCTATGAAGATCCTGGTGGATGGAAAATGCTTATTTACACAAGGCGCATGTTTTCCAGGTTTTCACCAAGTTACTTGCCTAAAGTGCCATCGAAGTGATTTTCACCAGAGGATAATTTTTTCTCTTTACTATTTTTAATCCTTTTTTCTAAAAATTTGGACTCTACTTTTTTTCTTTTTGATTTTTGTTGTCACTAAGACGCCTGTTTTCCAAGTTTTCATCAGGGTAACCATTTTTCAAGAATTTTTTTGATTTTTTGTGTTCTATACCTTGAAAGATTAGGCATAAAACTTTTTGAGATGAGAGTTGTCCATGGGCTCTTGCAGAAGTTCCCCTTTGGGTGTTGATAAGTGATATGCCCTTGACTTATAGCTTGTCGTGATAACAAATGGTCCCAACCAATTGGGTTCAAATTTTCTTTTGCTATTTGGATTTGGGACGCTCTTCTGATTCTCCTTTAGTACCAATTCTCCAACTTGTAAAGTCTTGCTTCTAATTTTCTTGTTATAGCTCATCTTGAGTATGTTCTGATAGACTTGCAAATGATTTAAATCATCTATACGCCACTCATCTAGTAGCTCCAGCTCATTCAATCTTGATACTCAGTATTCTTCATCCGTGATGAGGTTTTGCAACGATATTCTCAATGAAGGGAGCTTGATCTCAATGGGGAGTACTTCCTCTGATCCATAGACTAGGGAGAATGGGGTGGCATTGGTGGGTGTGTGAATGCTGGTTCGATAGGCCCAAAGGGTAGGATTGAGTTGCAGATACTAGTGACGACTTGCATCATTGATTGTTTTCTTAAGGATTTTTAAAATGGTTTTATTGGTAGCTTCTACTTGGCCATTGCCTTGGAGATAATATGGGGTGGAAAAGCGATGTTGGATTTTGAATTTTTCACATAGATCACGAACATCCTAATTCTTGAATGGTGTTCCATTATCTAAAATAATAGCTTGGGGAACATTGTATCGACATATTAAGTAGTTTAGGATGAACTTTGACATCTGCTTCCTAGTGATATATGTCATGGGGATGCCTTCCACCCACTTGGTAAAGTACTCAGTGGAAATTATGATGAACTTGTGGCCATTAGATGAAGTGGGAGTGATTTTTCCAATGAGATCGAGTCCCTACTATGAAAAGGGCCATGGTGTGATGATGGGATGAAGTTCTTGAGTTGGAGCATGGATTAGGTCCCCATGCTGCTAATATTGTAGGAGCCTTTTGATGTATTCATGTGCTTCTCTTTCCATTGTAGGCCAATAATACCCCATCCTCAACAATTTCTTGGCTAGGGTCATTCCACTCGAGTGTGAACCACAGATGTTGTTATGCAGCTCAGTTAAAGCAGTCAATGCCTCCTCAACATTTAAACAGTGTAGTAGGGTTCCTTTTATGCTCCTACAATAAAGGGTATTTCCTAGGGTGACAAACCAAGGTGATTTTTTGATAAAGGTTCATTTTAAGGTTGAAGCTAAGTTAGCAGGTAGGACCCCTATTCATAGGTAGGTATAAATGTCATGGTACTAGGGATCACCGGGACCAATGATTTCACACACAAATTCTGATTCTAGTACCTTGAATGCAGGCACAAGAAGCTGCTCTACCAAGAATTCATATTTTGGGACATTGTGAGGGATTTTTAGTAGGGATCTAATTGTTTCCATGGTGTCTACAGCTCTATTGTTGGCTCTAGGTATCTACTCAAATGTGATCTCGATAAAGGATTCCTTGAGAGTCTCCACTAGTTTCTTGTATGGAGTAAGCTTATCATCCTTAGTCTTGTACTTGCCATTCACTTTGTTTATTATCAACTGGGAGTCTCCATATACTCTAAGGGCCATGATGTGCCACTGCACTACTATTCTGAGACCTATGGTTAAAGCCTCATATTCTACAATGTTGTTGGTGCAGGGGAATGCCAATTTATATGATCTAGGTATGCAATCCCCCTGTGGGGTGATGAAAAAGAAACTAGCTCCTGATCCATGTTGCATGTATGAGCCATCAAATTAAAGTTTCTAGTGGTCGGCTATGCTAAGATTGAAGATGGATTCATCTGAAAACTCTGATATGAGTGGATTCTCTGAATAGATTGGTTCTTCCACAAGCTAATATGTCATTACTTGGCCTTTAATTGCTTTATGCTCCACATATTCAATGTCATACTCTGATAGTATCATGACCCATTTAGCTATCCTTCCTGTAAGTATTTCCTTTGACAAAAAGAACTTGAGGGGGTCAGTTTTGGCAATGAGTTTGATTTTGTGTGCCAACATGTAATGTCAGAATTTTTGTGAAACAAACACTACTGCTAGACATGCTTTTTCAATGAATGAGTTGTTTAACTCATGACCGACCATTGTCCTACTGATATAACTTAGATGGCATTTTTTGTCTCATTTTCATCATGCTGAGCTAGAAGAGCACTGAGGGCTACTGCTGTTGCTGACACATAGAGAATTAATGTCTTTCTTGGGATCGGTGGCAAGAGGACCAGTGGTGTAAGTAGATATTCTTTGATCTTATTGAAGGCTTCTTCACACTTGTTATCCCACTTGTACGCTACTCCCTTGTGAAGTAGGTAAGAGTATGGATTATGTTTATGTACTAGCTTTGTTATGAATCTTTGGATGGATTGAAGCCTTCCTTGGAGACCTATCAATTGTTTCAACATTTTGGGTGCCTCCATATCAAGGATTGTTTTTACCTTGGTAGGGTCTACCTCAATACCTCTCATTGACACTATGTACCCTAGCAACTTTCCTGATTGTACATCGAAGACGCACTACTTTGGTTTTAATCAGACCTTGTATTCCTCCATCCTGTCGAAAATAGTACTCAAGGTTGCTATGTGATGCTTCCTCTTTCTGGATTTGGCTCTAGTATGTCATCAAAATAATCTTCGACAATTTTATGGATCATGTCATGGAAGATTAATGTCATGGCTCTTTGGTATGTTGCTCCTGTATTCTTCAAGCTAAATGGCATCATATTCCAGTAGTAAGTCCCCCATGGACAAGTGAAGGTTGTTTTGTGTTGGTCTTCTTTAGCAATCATTATCTGGTTGTATCCTGAGAAAGCATTCATTAGGGAGAGCATTTTGTGTCCCGCTATCATGTCCACAATCATGTCAATGTTGGGTAACAGGAAATCATCTTTTGGACATGCTTTGTTTAAGTCTCTGGAATCTGTGCAGGTTCTGATGCCCCCATCGAGTTTTCAGACAAGCACCAGGTTTGACACCCATTCTGGGTAGTCTATTGGTCAAATGAATCCTATGTCCAATAGCTTCTTTAGTTCCATTTTGACTAGCAGGGCGATTTGAGGGTGCATTTTCCTGAGCTTTTGTCTAACGGGCTTTGCTTCAGAGTATACTACTAGGTGATGAACTGCAATTTATGGATCAAGCCCTAGCATGTCTGTATAGGTCCATGTAAAATTAGCTTGTCTTTCTCTTAAGAAGGCTGTTAGGAGATCTTGTTCCTTTGATAGTAATGACTCCACATAGAATGTGATGTGCGGGGTCTTCTTTGTTTCTCTAGATTAACTAGATTGCATTTTTCTACTAGGACCACTAATTTTTCCTGATAAAGAGCTCTGAAAGGAAGACTGAATCCCCCATTTTTAGGTGCCTCAGAGAGGTATTGGATGTGTCCTTTCTTTTTACTTTTTTTGGGTCAGAGAGTGCCACAATCTGGTTTTCACTCAAGAACCTAGAGATTATTCTCAGTTTTTCACTTTTGTGACTGAGGGATTCAATCGTTTCCCCATAGTTTGCATGTGTATCCAGCTTAGTGATGAACCCTACTTTGTGCTCCCCACATGGAATATTATCCCATATTCCTATGAATTCTAAGAGTGCCTCATCATTTTTGAATGTGTCAAGAATTGGTGGTCCTTGTTGGTCATAATCGATGAGTTGGGGGTAAACTAGGTGGATTTCATGGTTTTTTTTTTAGACTCATAAGATAGGGTGCTAATCATGAGAAGTGTGGTACCCTCAAAGAGCCTAGGTAGGTTGGTTATGGGATCCTCGTCATCACTACTACTACAAACATTAGTTATGTCAAATGTGAAGTTGTCTATGACTCAACCTATAGATACAGGTAAGCAAAGTTCGATTGCGGATTGTTGAGGAGGATTATTGACCTTTCTAACTAGAGGACTTCAGCCATGTATGGTTATACTTGGAGGGGTACATCCAAGGCCAATATTTCTCAATTGTGTCTCAGAAATGATGGGTATTAGAAGCCCGTTGTCATTTTTCCCAAGTCTCTGGTTTATGTCATAGCCCATTGTGAGCATCATTTGCAAACCTTTACTTTTGTCATCCATTGGTAGATTGGTTGATGGTCTATTATCTTGGTATAGGAGATGAGATGGGTCCTCCTCTATGACTTCTTGGCCGAGATCTCCCCAACTTCTGAAGTTGGGATATTCTTCAAGGGATGTTTGAGATGTGGAGGCTTCATTTGATTGTGCACGTCCTCGTGATCTGGGAGATTGTGATAACTCTCCTACCACAAAAGTATTTTTGGGAATCATATAATTTCTGCAACCATTGCCCTAGATGATGACTTTGATATTAGAGATGGTGGGGATGGTGAGAGTGGCAGGTGTCTATGTCGTAGAAGTGGAAGTGAGAGTGGTTGGATCAATGTATGGTGTTGATGGGCCTTCATCATTTTTAGCCACTTGAGGGATTTTGTAGTATTTTTCCTCTAGGTTCTTGCAGTAGGAGAATGGTTCAGGATCTCCATGGATGGTGACCTCTTGTCCTTCATATGTTAATTTGAAACATTGATGAAAAGTTGATGCTACTGCTTGCATTGCATGGATCCATGGACGTCCTAGGAGAATTTTATAAGGCGAGTCGAGGTCTAGGTCCTAATAGGTAGTTTCCATGATAGCTGGCCCCACTTGAATAGGAATTTGGATTGGGCCTTGGGACACTCTTTCTTGATCATCATACACTCTGATTGTAATACCTTTTCCTTTGTTGATGGAATCCTTTGTGATTTTTAGGTTCTTAATGAGCGTGAGGGAACACATGTTCAAACCTACACCTCCATCCACCAAGACTCGCTTTACTCTATTTTTATGCAACAGGACCTCTAAATGGAGTGCACGGTTGTGAGATGGTTGAGTGGGAAATTCCTGGTCAGAGAACTTAAGGAGGTTTGGAGTGATGATGTTTCTGACCATAGCTTGGAATTGTTCGACATCAAGATCTGCGGGGACAATGGATGAAGCCAATGCTTCCTCAAGGATTTTCTTGTGGGTGAATGAGATTTTTAATAACTCCATGATGGAGATTTGTGTTGGGGTTCTTTTTAGCTGATTAAGGACATTGTAACCATTGGGAACAGATCTAGGGTTGGGTGCGGGTGCTCTATTTGGTTGAGATGACCCTATGATGGTAACTTTGCCACCTCTTGTGGTGACTCCACAATCGGCATAGGCTCCTTTTATGGTGATGGTAGTGTAGTAGTCATCCAGGGATGCAATAACATGGTTGTACACATGATTCACATTTTTGAAGGTAACTTTCCCCTTATCAGTGGGTGATCCCACAATACTGATTTACAATTTTTGGCCAAACTAGACACTAAAATAGTTTTTTCTAACTAAATCTTCACTTTCGGGCACCTATAGCAGCTAAACCGTGAGGAATTTGAAGATGATGCAAACTAGTGATTTGTGACATTTTGTCTATAGATTTTAAATATATTCTTTTCAAAAATCTTGGAATTAGATTGCACTTATTTTTTCATCTCCTTTGAAAACTAATTTTTTTAGTAAACAACATTTTTAAGGAGTGACACTCACTGTATAACACAACTTTTTTTCCATGAAGGATAAAATTTTAATTTTTTTGAATTTAGGTTTGTAACTATGATATCTAATGCTTCCAATTGGTTTCATAGTGTTTTATTGAATTTTTTTCCTTAATCAAGTTTTGAAGTCAAACCAATTACAATTCAAACATAGGTGGACCATATAATGCTTAACCTTTTTTGTATACATGTCGAAATTCAAGTTTTCATTTTTTGTTGGATCAAGGACTTCAATATTTGGTGCACTCATATTTTTCAAAAAAAAATTATGATAATCTGCTATTTTTCCACATGTGTAGAACAAAGAGCTTGATTTTTGGTGAAAAACCTACATTCACAAGAAATAAAAAATAAATATAATAATCAAATTAAATATAATTAAAATTATACTCTTTTGGAAACTTATAATAAGAACTACATACTTACAAAAAATAAATTTTAAATAAATTCATTTGATCCCCCAAAAGGTAAATCAAAAGTGGTTTTTAATCAGCATTTTGATAGGTGTAAAGGAGACTCTGTTATAGGTATGGTTTAAAACTATTGGGGTTCTATCTAAGGGGGCTTAGTCTAAGTTGGTTTGATCAAACCCTCTTTAATTGGAATCCTTTAAATGTAGCTTTTCAAGACTTAAATCATTATATTTTCTAAAAATATGTGATTTCAACAAAAATTAAGATCTCCCAAAAAGTGTGAACCACTATTGTGGCAGCCACCCAGTGTTATTGTTCCCTTTATTGTTATGGTTAGGCATTGGATTCGTGTATATTTTGATATTTTTATTTCTTGATGGTTGTTCCACATTTATGATTCTTTGATCAATGAGGTCTTGGACTAGGTTCTTTAACCTCATGTAATTGTTAGTGGTGTGCCCTTTGATTTTGTGGAAGTCACAGAGCTGATTTTCATTGTACCAAGGAGGTTTCACATCTAGTTCTTGGTAATTCTCATAGGTGGGAGCCTTGATGAGGTTTTCATTTATTAGTTTCTTCATCATGACCTCAAGTGGTTCCCTAAGGGTGTTGTACTTCTGCTTGGTGGAATTCTTGTTTCACTAGGGTAGTCCCCTTTGATCATTGATGCTATTGATCGCTTGATTGTTTGGTTGTTGTTTTGTTGTGTTCGCTTGATAGTTGTTTTGATTATGGTTTTGGATTTGTTATTGTGGTGCAGGTGTGTTTTGCCGAGGGGCATTAATGACAACTTTGGCATCAATGACACCATCGTTGGTAATATTTTTGTTTATTGCCCATGTGTGAGGTTTGTTATTGTAACTAGTGGATGGGTGATTGTTCTATTGTTCGGGATATGAAGTTGATCCTCCAGGTTGTGTCATAAGGGCTTGTTCGATGTTGAGCACCTTGGAAATCAACTAGTCATACGTGGTGATCCCTTGGACTTTGAGATGGAATTCCAAGAGGCTGTCAAGGTTGGATATGATAGTGCACGTGCTTGTTGTTCCTCGAGCATGACCCATTTGCTTTGATTGGCCTTGGATCACCATCGTTGTAGGAATGAAGCAAATGATTCATTTTTACCTTGTTTCAGAGCTGATGGTTCCTCTAAATTGACATCCATGGTGATATTGCATGCGTAGTTTTTGATGAATGCATCTATAATTTCCTAGAATGTCTTGATGCCAAGAGGAAGGCGAGAGAACCATTCCATGGTGTGGCTAGCCAAACTTCTAGGAAACAACTGTATCAGATAGGTATTGTCATACACAACTTCCATGCAATGAACCTGGAATTCCCTGATGTTATCTTTAGGGTTTCTCATTCCATGGTATTTGTTGAATTTGGGAATCTCAAATCCCTTTGGGAATGGACATAAAAATTTGCAAATGGCTTGAATTCTAACACACAAAGAATGATTAGTATTTCAAAACAAAGCAAATATTCTTGACATCCATATGAAATAATCCAACATGCCTCATAATGCAATCAAAACAACAAAAGATTAAATAAACTAATTGAAAGCATACAAGAAAGCATGATGAAATCCTATCTCATAGTGGATTGGTGCTTCTGTGGAAAGAATCCCTTTCCCAATCCTTGATAAGTCAATGATGAAGATGCAATGCTAAGATAATGGAAAAAATTAGCTCTCAATGTGAAGAGAGTAACTTTGCATGAAGATGTAGATTGTGGATGATGAGAATGAAGGATAGCCTCTTCATTTATAGAAGATTTTGATGAGAGAAGAGGCAAGAGGGATGAATGTGGGACAAAAACCCAACCAATAAGAAGAAGCCACTTGTCACCATGTGAATGGGCCAAGGATGTGCAATTTTTGGTCAATGTGCCAGTAAATGACATTAGGTGGCCTTTTCAAATTTCAAAATTGGCTTGTTGGAGGGAGAAAAAGGGGCTTAAATGCCAAGTGGGGGACATGTAAGTGGAGAATTAATGCTACCTTGGAAGGGATAAGTCAACTTGGATTTGAATTCAAACTTGAGGGAATAGTCAATTTTTATGCCATGTTGATGGAAAATGGAGATTTAATAAATTAATTAAAATCCTTTATTTGTGCAAGTGAGAAAAGCTAGAGGATGGGACTTGCATTAGGATTAGATTTAATTCTAATTTAGTTAACTTAAATGAAGATTAGGTGATTTGACCTTTTTGCTTTAGATTTATGGATTAAACTAAATAAAAAAGGAGATGGAAAATGATAAAGATTTAGTTAAATAAATATTTTGATTTATTTAGCTAAGGGGAATAATGATAGTTTTTATTTAATTTAAATGGGGGACCTTAGAGATAAATCAAATAAGCTTGATTTATTTAATGAATCGACTTGATTAAATGCAATATGCTAATTTTGCATGTCTATATTTATGTATGCCATTACTCCTATGTTAATATGCAATTGCTCCTATGTTAATGGGTATAATGCCAAAGGTGCATAGAGATAACTACAAACAATAAACGAAGGGAAAAAAAATTACTAACCCTAACCATATTTTTTGATGAAGGAAAGAAGATTTGGGTGTAATTTCTCCATCCATACAAAGCTATAATCTCTTTGAAGTATCCAAAATGGGTATAACGTCAAAGATATAGACATTTAACAAGGAATAATAAGCAGCAAAAGACATGAACAAATAAATTACTCACTCTAACACCTCTTATACAATTTCTTTACTTTTCTTCAATATTTATTGCCAAAGAACATTACTCGAATCTTGTATTAATATGTTACATGATATTTTTTTCTCATCTATTTCAACTAGAGATCCATCCACAAAGCTTCATTCCGCATAGTATAGAGATTGTATAATGACTAAAAAGGTGCATAAAGATGCACATAGATAACTAAAACAATAAACCAAGGGCGAAAAAATTGCAACAATCTCTTACTTTAACTACAATTTTTCCACCTAAAAGACATCGATAATCTATTTAAAGTCTACATAATGGGTGTAATGCTAAAGATAGAAACATATAACAAGAATACATGAACAATAAATTAATCATCTATGCAAAATACCCATGCAAAATGACTTTATCTACATTCTATGCCTAAGATGTGTATGCAAAAATATGTTTGTGAAACATGGGCACATATAACAAGCAATAGCCAATGACATTTTTTACTATATTCTTCTCTTGAATGAAGATCACAATGGCTCTTTCAACAATACAACTTAATCAATATATTTTCTTGCACATTTTGGAGCACATCTATGTTCAAACCCTCAAATGAGAATTCAACCTAAAATAATATATGTACATGTATGTATATGTGTATATATATGTATATGTATATGTCTAACCTGTTTTATTGTAGATCTATATGATTTCCTTTGTAATGTTCCACAGATACAATAGGCATCCAAAAGAAATATTGCACTCTAAATTTTCTATTTCAAATTGTTTAATACTCCAATGACTCTATCCAATGCTGCTCATGTTTGTTAAGCACTGTCAACAATACATGTAAGTACAGAAGTTTTCCATTATGAATAAATAAATTGGGTGAACCAATTGTAAATAGTATTGATTATTTCTAGGTTCAAATTGTTTATATTGGTTTTATCGATATACTTACTAATTTTTTATGGTTTTTTCCTAATCATGCTTGCCCATCCACTGACATACCCCTTTCTTCTATTTGCAGGTACTAGGCTAAAGCATACAAAAGCGCTCCAAATTCACGATGCTTATTTTTTACATAATTACTACAACAACAAAAACAATTGAATATGATAGATCATATATAAAAACACTAGATTTTCCTCAACTTTGATATTGTGTGATGTATAATGGAACTCCACAAAATTTCTCATGGACGTTTCATACTTTTCTTGCACAAGGGTTTGGCTAGAGTCCCCAAGGCTCCATGATGCCAATATGGCAGGGTGGATAATGAGCATGGCTTTTGTGTTTTGGCTTTTAACATCACATATTTGTTCTTACATAGCTACATGTGTAATCTTTTATTCATTCATTCTAAGAATCCAAACAAAATTTATTGCATCCTCACACTCTTCTCTTACTAATGTCTGTTTATTTGTTTCTAATAAAAAAATGGTCTGACTGATTCTTCAATTGCACTATGAAGTGATTCATTAAAAATTGATATTTTTATTAGAAATGTCCTTGTTATTGACTACTTTTCAATCTTTTATAGTTGTCCCCATTTTATTTTACTACTACAAACCAAAAAAACACATGCATACTAAAACGTTAATTCACAAAATTATGCACTAAATAGTAATTATAGAAAGTATCCAATATCAAACATCTTTCTTTCTTCAAAAATATGTGATACCCAAAGTTATACACTACCTTTGTTAAACAATACTTTTAAATGCAATATTAGTAATTAAAGGCATGGGTAATAACTCTTTAAAATGTCTACCTTGTATTTCTATGCATATGTATCTTAACATTATTAAATAATAATTAATTAAATGACTGAATAACCTAGACAAAAAGCTAAAATATACATGTACATCAAGGGCCAATAAATATAAAACTAAAATAGAGTGACAAAACTAATTATTTGAAAATTTAAATTGTATTTAATTTATCAAATGTAATTTATTAAGAGAAATTTTATTAAAACATCATTCTCCTAATATTATTAATTAAAATAATTTTAAAAGAATTGTCGTAATTAAAATTATTGATGATTAATCGCTTGAGATTGCAATTAATGCATACATTGCAAATAATTTACACGAAGTAACGTAAGTCAAAGTCATATTTTTTAATGAGCACATAGCTTTGCTTTAATTGATCTATCCATCTAATTATCCATATACATATATAAATTGATTTTCGAACATCATTATTCATTACAATGTACTCAACAAATTTTATCCTCATTCACCTCCTACTATAAACTATGTTCGCGTTATTCCATATTAAATTATTAATATGTTTTGAACTCATTCGAGAAATTGCAAATATTTTTCAATATTTTTACTTCACATTGCATTAAAAAACAAGTTTCTTCCTTGCTTCCCATTCAATAACTGTTTGCGGTGGACCCCTATTGACCATTGCATGCCTGTGCATGTGACTGCTAGTTATTTATTTGATATAATAGCATATAATTATAGAAAACCGACGTAGCAGACATGCAACCAAAAAAAATACCCCCAACAATTACACATTACAGATATCGAAGCGAACGAGGGCCGAGATGAAAACAAAACCAGAGGAGAGCCCACATACGTCTAAGAGCTGTCAGTGGCTCTAGACGGACCACCCAAAGCACTCCCGACGTGGGGGTGGAGATCGACATGGGAGTATAACTACATTGCCTCCATGTCTCTTTGACACAGGTTGACCTCTCCGCTCTCTCCTGGTCCCGCTGGGCTCTCACTTTTATCTCGATCCGCCATATCAAAACTATGGCAAGATGTAGAACTGATACCAGCGGTTCTTCACAAGAGAAAGACCGAGCCAGGATCACTAACTAGTTGTTTCGTTCTCACTATGAAGTGATCCTTTCCCTTTTACTCATTTGCTCGTGGTACCCCTGCTCGTCCTGGCTGCGCGGGTCCTGACCTCTGACCAGCCAGTAGAGAACATGGATGGCGGTGCGCTTATTTCATTGTACTTAGGGCGGTCCATCGTAAAGCATTGGCTGTAGTTAGAAGGCCATATTCTAAACTGGATGTTGGTTGGCTTCTTTTGAGTCTAGTTACGTGGACCCTTACTACCTCGGGAAGGTATTCGCTCTTTGGTTCGATCGATGCCCTAGGGCCCACTAATCGGTTGCTCCGCCCTTACCAATGAATCGGGTTGGTCCACTCCGCTTAAAGCATCGGTCGACATGATATATAGAACAGAGAGCCGGCTGCAATGGTCGTTGAAAGACACGGACTGACCCACGATTTCCACTGCCGGTTGGTCCACTACTGGAATAGTCGGTTGGTCTGCAACGATTTTCTTCAAAGGATTTTGTGCCCAAAATTATTTACGCCTCCTACTATGAAGATCATCAGGCCAAAATATTCAATCGATGATTAAGAAGCCTCGGGAGACTATCAAACTGATCATCGCCGTTAATTATAACCTACGGTGTAAAGCAGTCGGGAGAGGATTACTTTGATCACATCCGTTCCTTTGTCAGTTGCAGTCGGTGGACATAAATCTGATTATAGGCGGAGTGAATCAGATTCAGGAGTAAATGTAGTCTTCAGGCGGTGGAGAAAAACTGATTGTAGGCGACAGTCAATCCTTATCATGTGATTGTAGGCAAAGGGTATTAACATCCATCGAAACACAAAGGATGGAGGAATTAAGTCAAATGTTGCCGCTGCAACTGACCTGGTTAACATGCACGCGACAAAGAAGCAGGCACTGGAAGCATATAAACAGGGTCTGCGAAACTTTTGACAGAATCGCGCAAATAAATGTCATTTCATGGAGTGCCTGGGTTCTAGACAATGCACTAAATGGTATCATAAAAGTGGTTGCGCGATGCGGGTCTGTTTAGAAGATTTACACTTTCAGGCAAATGTGATTTGTAAAAGCCCTAAGTCCTGTGTTGGTTGCTGTTACGAGACGCCTCAAGGGAATGCTTTGGCATCGGATGCAAAAAACGCTTTGGTAGGTATTCAAGTGGGTTGTGAAAGCATCAGCTTGGCACATGAACCGTTTGATGAATGCTTTTGAAGATTTCAAGCAATGGCTTGCAAAATATGGAAGTATCAATAAGGCACGTAAACTGTTTGACAAAATACCTCATATGAGATTGTGATCCCATGGAATACCGTGATTGCAGAGTCTGCACAAAATGGTTCAGTCAGATGTACAAAGTGTGCAAGCATGGACAAGGCAAATCAACTGTTTGACAAGGCGCCTCAATGAAACGTTCATGCTCAATGAAATGGTTGTAGAATATGCACAAAATTGATTTATTACTGGTTTGGCGCGTATCAGATTTGTTGAAAAGGCTTTTAGAAACCTTTAAACAATGCAAATGGCAGAGTTTAAACGAATTCCGCGCCGTTTATCAGCATCATGGCCCGCGCCAGAAAGAGGAGTTTTGTGAGAGGTTGTAATTACATCTGTCTTGGTAATACGATACATACAAAAAGGTGGAAACAGAGGGCATAGCAAATGAGTTGTTTGACCGAATGCTTTAAAGCAGTGTCTTCACAAGAAATGGATCAGTACATGCAAAACGATGAAGTCATGGATGAAGAAGTGCATGAAGAACTTATCATGGAGTGTGATCACTGTTTTTGCAACGAAACTGGACAAAGTATTTTGTCCTTATGATGAAGAAAGAGAGAATAGAATGAATGGAGACTTGATTAAAAGAGAATACTTTGAAGAAAGCAGAACATTATGAGGATGCTATAATGAAATTGCAAAGGAATTTGGTTTCATAGCACCATAGTGTTGTATGTGCGTAGAGCTTCATTGGACGTTGAAGACACAATTGCTCTGGGTCTGTGGTATTATTCAAGGACGAGGTTACATGGCATCAAGGTTACAAATACAAATAGAGCATTGTTTGAGTGTTGTTTTATTTTAATGTTATTCAAAACGACATTAATTTAAAACTATTATTATTTCAATTAAGGGAATTAAAGTTTAAATGCATTTAAGTGAAATAATTCAAAATTAATTAATTTTTGGATTAATTATTTATTGATTGATTTTATGAGTTAACTAATGCATGTTTATGTTTTGCAGGTATTTTTCAAAGATTGGAATAAATCATAGCAAAGATAATTTTGCAAATCTCACATACAAAGAGGGGAGATTTTTTGAAAGGACTCTTGACTGGGAGTAAGCTGAAGACAAGGTGTGCCCACGAGACATGATTTCTGGAAAAGGATATTTCGCTACATTATGCAACAAGAAGAGAACTCAAAGTGTAGTTGGAAAGTGTAATTGCTAACCTAAATCACCCTAGAATATAGTTTCAAACTGAAGTCAGTTGAAGTGAAGTAAGGGTTGAAACTGAAAGTTTCTTGTAGAGAGGTTGTATGCCCAAGAAAATATATAGCTTTTGATGAGCTGTTTTAGCAAAAAAATATGTAATTAGTGAGCTATATATTGTCAAATCTGCTCAGTTTTTGTCTCTTTATTTAACTCTTGTTGGATAGAGTTGCTGACAACATAACATTTGACAGTTAAATTAATCAAAGCCACCAAATATTTAAACTGTGTACCAATAATGATAGACCTAACAAAGGAAAGTTTTAATGACAAAATATTTATGTTTCAATCATGTTTGGATCCTTGTAAGTGGATACATATCACTTTATTTATGCAACCTTTATTACACAAATGTACCCAAAAAAATACCTTCTATTTCAAATTGACCTTCCACACCTTTTTGGCGTACCCATTGCACACCAAGGTGCGATTGCTAGTTTTAGCATTCAATTAACTTTTAGTTTTGCATTTAAATTAAGGTTATGACTCGACTTTGGGTATATGTGTGAGAAGGCATACCCAAAAATGCATTGAATCAAGTTTTATTGATTTTGAATTTAGTTTGGCCTTGCAATACTTTGATGTTAATTTTGTTCCGATGATGCTATGAGGAAATATCATATATCAATTTTTATTTTTATTTTTATTTTAATTAAAATGCAAACATTAATTTAGAATATTGATGTTGATGGTGGTTTGAGGGGTGGTTTTACTTTGAATTTTGGCTTTGTATGTTTTTCCATTTGACAAATTTTGGTTTTTCATTGTCTTTTGAATATATTTTCATTATTATTTTTGTCCTAGTTTTTTTTCTTTCTCATTTTCTTGTGCTTTTTCTTTATCTTGTTGGTTGATGTTGCAAGAATAGTTTGATCATTTATGACTAGTTCTAGTGGGGGTCTCAATGGACCTTTGTCATTTACATTTAAGGATGATGCTCAAATTGATGATGATTCAACTTTTGGGTTTGTTAATATAGTGAACTTTCTCATGTAAGCTACAATCATACTAGGGTTGATCAAAGAATGGAACCTCACTCCCACTTGAATGGGTGTTGCAAAAGATGGAGGAATGACCCATCATGGTCATTAACCCAAAAATGATTCTAGATGATATGCTTTTTTTATCAGAGCATGTACTAATTTGTAATATTATGGGTTTTAAAGTTACTTTTCCTTCTTTGAAATCTGGACTCAACCATTGGTAGCCAAAGGGAGATATAAATGTTGTCTTAGCAACCAATGGTTTTTTCTTAGTTAGCTTCACAAGATTGAAAGATAGAAATAAAGGATTTAAAGGAGGGCCATATTTTCACAATCAAGAAAATTAGTTTATTAAACCTTGGCACATTGGATTTGATTCTTTGAAGGAGCTTCCATCTCAACTTCCAATTTGGGTTTTTCATTATAAACCACCTATGGAGTTATAGAGATTTGATATTCTTCACTCAATTACAATAGTTCTTTAAGAGTCTCTTAGGCCCTCTCATCACAATCTTGCGAGAAAGATAACTTCTTATGCCTACATCTATGCAAAGATTATCTATAATCATTTTTCATATTCATTGGATATTAGGTTGGGAAATATGAATTGGATCCAACAAGTGGATTATGAGGCTCTTTGTTTCCATTATCATATTTTCCATGATTATGAAAAACTTTAGAGTAATTCCCCAAAATGGATTTTAAGACTCTTTCTTCTCAACAAGGTGTTTCTAAGGTGCAAGAATTTATGAACATGAGAAAGGGAAACCCATAGCTATTTTTTGCAGGCTTGAATCTAATGGTTGTATTCATGTGCAATCTCAAAATAAAGGAATAACCATCATGCATTATAAAGTTTTAAAGATTTCAATTCTTCTTTATGTGAAAAAACTTTATCTAACGAGGACTTGGTTCTTGATATTTCCCAACCTCCATCACCAAAGATCAAAAATCCATCTTTTGAGCATATGTTATCTCAATAAGCATATGGTGGAAATCAGCTGACTACTTTGGTTGGTCTTGATTTGAATGATACAGTTCCTATGTAGAATTTTGATAAGACTAATGGATTTTTTTATTGTCTTTTTTGTATAGCTATTCATGGTATTGGAGTATATGGTGGTATCTCTTAAACAAAAAATCCTACCCCATTTGGTTTGCAACAAAAGAATCATGAAAAGAAGAAAAAGGCATAGGAAAAAGGGAACTTGACAAAATAATCATTAATTGAATCTAGAGTAATTCATACTTTATATTCACACTATCCTCTCCTTCAAAAATTGTTGTTGTTTTATGGAATGTTAAGGATTTGTGTAGCTCCCATCATCAAAATTTTATTTGATATCTCATTTGAATTCATAAACCTGATATTATTTTCCTTCAAGAAATAAAAATATCTATGGAGGAAATGTTAGATTTTCTTGTTTTAGTTTGGAAAGATAGTAAATTTTAATGTATAAATACACAAGGTTTTATAGGTGGTCTAACTTTTTTGTGGGATCCAAGTTTTCAAATTACACCTTCCTATTACCTATCATGTTAGAATTGTTTTTATCTTTGGTTATTATTTTCTTGAATATAGTAATAAAATTTTATTCTCCAATGTTTATGCTCCAATAAAATAATTTGGCAAGGTTATTTTGTGTTCACATATTGTGTTTGTCCATTATATAGTTGCTAAATTATTTCCTAGATTTTGGCTAGTAACTTCAATGGTGTTCTGTCTTTTGGTGAAAAACTTGAGGGATTTAATACACTTGATTCATCTTCATTTTCTTTCTATGAGAATATTTATTTTCTTAATCTTATGGATGTTAAACCAAGTTGAGGTAATTATACTTGGAATAATAGAAGATGTGGTAAAACTTCCATCTGAGAAAATCTTGATAGGTTTCTAGTCTTAATCAATCAATTTGGGGATAAATTGATAACTACTTCTAAAATATCATAGTGTTATGGATTTGATCAATCACCCTTAAAATTTTCTTCCTCCTTTTCTAGTTCCTAAGAAATCACCATTTAAATTTGAATCAATGAGGCTTCATCACCAATCGATTATAAGTAAGAGTGGAAAAATTCTTTTATCACCACCTAATCACAATGATCAATATTTACTTGAGAAACTTTGATATGTCATCCAACCCCATCTTCCATAAAATTAGAAAAAATATAGTTTCCTAGTCACCTTTCAAAAATCACCATCACAAAATCAACATTTTGAAACTTAGTCAAATAGTCTAAAACTCCCAATCTAAATCAAAACCATCATCCCAAAAATATTAATCATACACACATTCTTTCTTTAAATGTAAAAATTTAATTTTAAACCATCACTCATTTGTACAATTTAATTTTATAAATCACTCTCCTAAAATCACAAAGAATACAAACCAACCTCCCTAAAATTTACTTCATCTCATCTAATTAAGAACACAAGACAAACCTAGCTAGATCTACCTTTGCATGCCATTGACAATGTCACAAGCCAAGAGAAAAATGGTTTCAAATACCTATAACTTGGGAATTCCTAATAAAAATTTCAATCCTACACTCAAAGGTGAAGCTACATAGCAACCTTCATCCCCCCAAAGCACAAAATGCAAATCAAAATCTTGTAGTACACAATTGGAATATTTTCCAATTTTACAAGAGTTTCCCCAAAACCTAAAAGTAATGGATCTAATGCATTGAATTATTGAAGTAGATAAGAACCCTTATTGCAACAAATTACTCAAAGTAGGGCTAGATTTCCACCTGATTTGGACCTATCACAACTTAGAAGAAAATACTCTACATTCATAACATCCACTAACCCATTACATATCCTATGGGGACCACGTCCAATTCAACCATCCAATAATCCCAACCTTCCAAAAAAATTAGGAGGTGATTCCAATTGAAAGTTAAAAATTCAATCTTCTAACCCCTCTACATTTCACAACAAAAAATACCTAATTTATCTTCAAAACTTAGGGTAAAAGCTAATAACAAATGTACTCCACCTTAGCACACACATTCCCACATCACAATCATCATAAAATCAATAAGAATATTTAATCCAAAAAAATAAACCACCCTAAACTTTTATTACACCTCTTAAAATTGTGCATACATCCCTTCCCAAAACAATATATACCTCATAAAAAAATTATACCCCATATCACACCAATACATTCCACCATCATTATCATATTAAAGAATAAAGCACTCATATTCCACATACTTAACTACATTACACCATGAAAAAACACCACTCCTTAATCAAATTACATCAACCCATATAACATGTCATACACACTACCACAACTTCATCACACAACATGTTCATATCAAAATCCTAATTCAACAAATTATTTAGCACAAGAGTTTCGAGATATGAGAGACATGCTCAAAGGCTTACAATATGGAACATTAAATGAAAAGAATCCTTAAGATTTTGAAGAAATATGTCCTTGCCCATTTGATAGTTCCATCACCATGGTCCTTTTCCAAAAAGCCCTAAATTCCAAAAAATGATAAATACTAACATACATATATTAAATATTAATATATATATAATATGTCGAGAGTTATCATTCTCTTTTTTTTTTTGATAGATTTATCTTTGCAATCAAATCTTTGATTTCTCTTTGTGATAAAAAATACCATTTATTTATTTATTTGTTCTTTTTGTTTCATCAAATCTCTTTGATTTGATATTTTTGTTTCATCAAATATCTTTGATTTGATTTTTTTGTTTCATCAAATCTCTTTTATTTGATTTTTTTGTTTCATCAAATATCTTTTATTTGATTTTTTTTGTTTCATCAAATCTCTTTGATTTGATTTTTTTGTTTCATCAAATGTCTTTTATTGGATTTTTTTGTTTCATCAAATCTACTATAGTTGCACATGACTTCCACCTACTTGTCATTTTAAATGTAGCTTCAAAAACTTTACATAGATTGTTAGATGCCATTGTAGATGCCTCTCAATGTAATAACCTGGGAAAGGGAGATCCAAGAGAACATGCTAATGAATTCTACATGCATTATCAAGAAGTTGCCTATACTGACCTATACCTCATATGTCCTTTTTCATGATTCATAGAAAGCCAAACACTATATTGGTTTATCCATTTAGCATATAAGGCTCTATTTCATAATTAAAAAAAATTGTTAAGAAATAATTTGCATACTTCTCATACAATTTTGAACATAAAATCACCATTCTATATTTGTGAAATACAAAACAACATATAATGGTGGGACATTTGCAGCCTTCCAATATTGGTGGAGAAACCTTAAAAGTAGGTTTCCTTGTCCCATTCCCAAGAAGAAACTTGTATATATTTTTGTTTGAAATATAAACAAGGAAATGGGATTCCATCTACAAGTCCAATGTTCCAAATCCTTTCAAATAAATAATAGAAAAAAGGATCACCATAAAAAAAAAAATATTTCTAAAGAATGGTGAAAATATACAAACAAGATAAAAAAAATAAGAATAGCTAGTCCATTGATAAACCTCATTTTTGGGCAAAGAAAAAATGTTCAAAATGTAATTGATGCCAAACAAGTTCAAAATGTCCAAATGCAAACACCATCATCATCCCAAAATAATCCAAATGTATAGGAATTCCAAAATAGTGTCACTATTATAAAGGGATAGCCTAAACAAAATAGTAATCCAAAACACAAATAAACTTCATTTGGGGAACCCATGGATGTAGTTATATGAAAATTGGTCCAAGAAAATAGTCAAATTTCCTATGACAAGATTGTTTGATAAAAACCAACCTAAAAATTGATGGTGTAAAGATGATGAATATTGTGACTACCATCATGTCAAATATAAAAATATAGCCAAATATATGAAACTTAAGAACTAGACCCAATATCTCATTGATTGTGGTAAGATAGAAGTTGAATACCATCTATCAAGTTCCTCAAATGAACAACTAGGTATATATAAAAATCCTTATCCCAAGAACACGATGAATGGAAATCCTCCACATCTACTAATGACAACAATCACAATTACACCAATAACACCCATACCAAGCTACCTCTTATGACTTTGTAATAGGAAGAATTGAACATCTTGTTTTTCTTTTTCTCTCTTTTGGAGAGGAGTTTTCTCCCATCAGGTTTTTTTCGTTTTCTTCAGTTGTGAGAGATTGCATTGCATAGTAGGTGTGCATGGGTACCTAACATGGTCTTGTAGCTAGGAACCATCTTGCATTTTTCATTTTGCATAATAATCTCCCTAAGTTTTCACTTAAGGGGGGGTGTTAGTGTAATGTTAAATTTAACATAGGCTAATTATTTTGGGTGGATTTTTCCCATATCGAGTAGTTTTTCACTCATTGCATTTTTCATGCCTTTAAAAGGCTTGTACAACTATGTAATTTATCAAAACTAGAGGTGGAGTTAGAGGAGGCTCGAGCAGCTCATAGATCTGAGAGAGAGGCTATCTTATAGTCATAGGTCGAGCGGCTATAAAGAGAGAATGCTATAATCTAGGTTGATAGAGACTACACAGAGCGAGAGCATGTGGGTTAACTGATACACGAGGGTGAGGCATGGAGAGCACTATGGACTATGTGGGAGATGGCTACCATGAGTAGATCTCAATCACACACCACTGTCTCTCAATGACAGACACTAGATCTCGAGGGATCCAACAGTCATAGGCCATAGTGACACCATACTATTGATGAGATGTATTAAAACTTTTTGATATATATATATATGAGCATGTTTATTAAATAATCTATGTTAGACTATTCAATAAATATGTCCATGATCTAACATGTCTTTTCTTAAAAATGAAAAATGAACAAAATGAACAATGTGAAAAATGAGTGATGTTGTTGCACCACTTATTCTCCAATTGTCACTCAAATATGTCCTAGGATCCCAAATTGGATTGACTATCAACCCAAAGGATGAGTCAATTCTCAACAAGGAAGACCTAGGAGGGGTTCATTTGGCTTTGAAGGGTTCACCACCAAGCAAAAGCTTGGAAAAGACACTTTAACAGTCAACTTATAAAACCTAGTAATACAAGCCAAATAATGAATGCAAATGATGAAGTTAAGCAACAAGTTAGGTTATGTGTACCTGGGAAGTCTAGAAATGTGATGAGGATTCTAAAAATGCAAAAATGTTGTCAAAATATGCCAGGGAGGACTAAGATGCCCTTACTGTTGACTTAGTCTTGCTGCTATTTTTTGAGGGAAATGTAGAATCTACAGATATGAAAATAGAATTTGAAAGAATCTCTACAAAATTCCCTTGGGAGGACTAAGATGCCCTTGCTATCGACTTAGTCCCGTCTTGAATTTTTGAAATCTCTTAATGTGGTCCCGAGGTTCAAGGTCTGCACTTCCTTCTTCACCAAGTCTTTAGATATGAACATGTAAATAACATGCAAAACAAAGGAAATTTGAATGATTTTTTTATGGGTTTTGGTCGGGTTTACAGTTGAAATATGCCTCGGGATGCACCAAAAGGGGTCTTAGGGGCCCATGATAGGTGACCTAAAGGGAATTTAATGCAAGGAGTGCTAAAATAGGTCCAAACTAAGTGTGAAACTACAAAGGTATGCAGTTTTCTACACTACAAACATATATTCCACTTTTAATATAGCTACATATCATGTCTTGTCCCTTCTATATTGGAGTCATTAGAAAATCCTAGTAAAATTCCTTAGAGTAATAATAATTATGAAAAAAGGGATAGTGATATTATTATTAATTTAGAAAATTCCAGTAGACTATGCTCCTTTTGGGTTGAACAAAGAATTGGAATTGATATCATCCTAGGATGATATTTTTTGAGTCAGTTTAAACCTCTCTCTTTTTTACAAATATGCTATTGTCTTGGCAAATCATTCAAAAAAAAATCTTTTATCTTCCTTATCCAAATTACAAATATACATTGTTGAAAGTTTTGAAACATCTTAGAAAATATTTCTCCTAAATATCCTACTATTTTACTATTAAGAAGAATAAAGGAGCTTCCTAAAGAATGCCAAAGAAAGAATCTAAAAGAATGTTTCTTTATGAATATTGTCTCACACATAATACAAAATGATGGATGAAGTCATATCCAGAACTAAGTCTAAAATGAAGAAGATTATAATAATATATTTTGAGCTTAACAGAGGTCATTTGGTGGCATCAAAACATCTTGTTAGATAATATAAATAGGCTCATACAATTATGCAGTGTAGAGATATTACTATTTACATTTTCCATTTTAATTTTGGTGTTGTAAATATCTATAGTCCTTGTAAGATCCTATTATCTCAATTAAATCACTTCAAAGCTAATAATGAAAAGAATACTTTTTTCATATTCTTAATCTACATGTTCACCTCACCAATAGCCAACTTGAGTGCTACATTGAAGATAATTATTTAATTCTTAATGATTGATACCTACCTACTAGATAGCCAAATATAAAGAAGGTCAATCATTTTTATAGGTATCAACACATATTTTAGTTTGATGACATCTTTAACATACATGATAGTCATATTATACCTAACATTGGAAGATGGTGAATTTTTGAATGGGTCAATCATTAATAGTGCATCAATGTGGTTAATTGAGTCTTGTATAATGTGTAAATTATCAATCAAAAACTATGGTGGACCTTCATGTTTACAACTATAATTAACCTTATATAACAAATGACTAACATTCTAAATCATTTGACATAATATTCCTCATTGAGCTTTAATCAAGTTGATAATTGGTTTATCCAGTGTCATAGATAAGATTCAATGTTATTGGATCCTTAATCTATAAATAATTATTTATTTTCATCTGTATCTTTTGATTAAAAGGTGTATTTTAAGCAATTACAATTGCTTGTCTGGGTCATGATGTCAACCACATCATAATCTAACAAAAAGAAGCAAACCTATGATATTGCTATCAAGATTCAGGATGTGTAGTTTTATTAGTCAAACTCATTGACCCATGTTTCATGAGTAGTGGTTCACAAGCACCCATCTCTCATGATAATGAATGGTCCATTTAACACTCATTGTATCTAGGTGATGCTCACAGAGGTGAAGCACTGGGCCCTCCCAGGTGGTCACTCATCCTAGTGCTACTCCAGCTCAAACACGCTTAGCTTGCAACCCATACTTAGCTTGCAACCATGGAGTTTTCCCTAAGATTAAGCCCACTTAACTTGCAACCCCATTTGCAAAACCTTCAACAAAATATGATCCCTGTAATCACTTATAAGTATTAAGTGAACCGTTCTTACTTTTAGTGTTTCATAAAAGCGACTTTATTTAATAAAATATTAATATTTTTATACTTAATAATATTAATAATAGACAAATATGCCCATAATGATTAATATTAAAAGACGGTATTAATTTTGCACCATCCACCTTAGCAGCATCTCCACCTACTTACCTACCACATACCAGTAACTTCATCTTCCACTCACCGACATCTCCATCTACCACTTATCAATATCTACATTTACTACAACTTACCAAAAATTCCATCTACCCATTAGGGGAGAGGACCCAGTAGTCGTGCACCCTAACTTCGTGCTTCTAATTATCCTACATCGAAATTTCAAATCACTCCCAATTTTTTACAGCAGCTTACTTGGCAAGTTCTCTGCTTATAACTAAGGTTTCAGGGCCACATCATCAAATATGATGCCACATCAGCATGCGTTTTTGTCAAGGTGTCCAAAAAGGCCCCAAAAAAAAGTGAGACCAATTCTCGTGCATTACATCATGAGTAGTTGAGCGCTGATGTGGTATCACATGATTGGTTGTTTTTTAGATCAAAAGCATACATTTTGTTTAATTATGGATAGTCAAATCACAACTATTGGACATTATATAAACGACTATTGGGTATTATATTCACGATTAGGTGCACGACTATTGGACCCCGCACGACTATTGGGCCCTCTCCCCTAGTCTCTTAATCGTATCAATAAGGTCTTATAAGCCCATTTTCATCATCACTTGTTTGAGAGAAATCAATTGTTTAAGTGTCTAGAATATTCTAGAGTCTTCAAACAGACATATGTTTTTAGCTTACACCCAATGCAATCTTGCAAATAAAAAATGTGTTTATGACTGATTTATGCCGTTATCGACTTGAATAAAATGATTTGGTCATATTTGTTACTTCACTTGAACGAACCAATAAAATATTGTTATTATTCTGCAAATTGGTGTCAAGCTTGAACTTGTCCATTTAATAAGTCCAATTTAGAGTATGAGTTTTTGAACAAATCGAATTTTGAAAGTAGCAGGAAAGATCATGAAGTAACGCCAAGAGTGCGTACAAAAGTGTACTTGTGAGAAGTGTCTAAAAGAAATGCGAAGACAATGAAATTCTAGTTGTAAAAAGATCATGGGATTTCTTGACCTTTTACTTGTGTTTTTAAACAAATAAGAATGAAAAAAATGAGAATCTTACAGGATGTCTCAAATACTTTTTACAATATACACTTAGGACGACTTAGAGATGTCCTTCAACAGAGCCTCCTGACTTTTTATTGGAAAAATGCATTTATTAATAAAACAGGGCCTCCTAACTTTACACGGGTTTATCTTTGCGGTCTTCCGTAATGCTCTCAAACATTATTTTATTTGTTCGGAAACTTATACTCTAAATCAGACTTATTGAAAAAAAATGATAACAATGGGCGTAGTAAGCATTTGGAGGTGGTCAAATATCAGTTTCTACAGCATCAGGAAGGGGAATATTGTTGTGCCAAACAGCTGCAAATTTTTCTCAAATTTAAGATGCAATAGAGACTCTGACACTGTGTCATGGATGTACTGTTTTGCTGGTTGTTTCAGCCATCTTTGTTATCACTTGGTGATTTCTTTCTGAATTGTACTCGTATGATCTTTAATGCTGTTTTGCTGGTTGCTTCAGCCATCTTTATTATCACTTGGTGATTTCTTCTGAATTGTACTCGTATTATCTTTAATGCTGTTTTGTACGTTTCTTTCATAATCCACTCTTCAGACTGCATTCTTTTTCTTATTATTTTTTTCTCAGGTTTGATCAATAAAAAAAAGAAAAACAGATTTATTAAATGCAGAAGTTCAAGCTCTCATAGACTAGGCTTAGGGAAAGGGATTATTATTTCCGGTCACACTTTTCAACAGTCAAAACCCATAGAGACAAATACAGTCAACGTGGTCGTCATATTTATGCCCTCTGGTGGCTGTCAAATCTAATTTGCTGTCGGCGCCTTATCTAGACACTTGGCACGTACTCGAAATCTATCTGGTATGGATAAAGAGGATCTCCTCTGCATCTCTACTTCCTAACCCTGTAAAGCTTTCTCTGCATAGTCCTTCAGAGAAAAATGTCTACGGGAAATACAGCGGCTGTTGCACAGAGAAGGTAGGGGAGCTTCAATTTGTTCGTTAATTTTTACTATTTAATACGCAATCATCTTCGTTAAATTCTCTGTTACATGTGATCTTGCTGCCCTTTTAGCGGTTTAATCTACAGAGGAGGGTATTTTTCATAACAGAAATTGCTTCTGTAGAGGAGTCCTTTGTAGATCTAATACTCCGCTGCCATTTTTACCACAGATTGGAAGGTAAGGTTGCAATAATCACAGGAGGAGCAGCAGGCATCGGAGAAGCAACAGCTCGCCTTTTCACAAAACATGGCGCCAAAGTCATAATTGCAGATATTGCAGACGAGGCAGGAAAACTCACGGCTCAATCCCTCGATCCAGGGGCGACATTTATGCACTGCGATGTCAGCAAAGAGCAAGACGTAAGCGCAGCCGTGGATTTGGCCATGGAAATCCACGAGCGGCTGGACATAATGTTTAATAATGCCGGAACAGCAGACTCCCAAAAGTCGAGCGTTGCAGAGTATGACATGAAAAAATTCGAGCGTGTGATGAATATAAATGTAAGAGGAGTAATGCACGGTATTAAGCACGCTGCTCGCGTTATGATCCCCAACAAAAGAGGTTGCATAATCTCTACAGCCAGTATTGCGGGGACTCTAGGAGGAACGGCTCCTTACGCTTACACAGCCTCAAAGCATGCAATTTTAGGGTTAACTAAAAATGGTGCGGCAGAGCTAGGGAAACATGGGATCAGAGTGAATAGTGTTTCTCCTTCAGGGCTTGCTACAGGTATGACATTGGAGTACGCACAGGAAGAAGAGAAGGCCAAACTGGAGGCATTCTGTGACAGCCTGGGGAACTTAAAGGGACCCACTCTTAGGGTAGACGATGTTGCAGAGGCGGCCTTGTATTTAGCGAGCGAGGAATCTAAGTATGTGAGCGGGCATAATCTTGTAGTAGATGGCGGGTCAAGCGTTGTGAACCATGATTGGGGTGTATACCGATGATCAGATTGGATTCCCTTCCATCTGTTTCTGATGTCATCGTACAATAATTGTGAAAGATAATCTTTTAATATTTCAATATTTTATTTCTGCATTACGACATTTCAATATTTGACAAGTTGTGTACAATAATTATTACAGATAATCTTTTAATATTTCAATATTTTATTTGTGCAATACGACGTTTCAAAATTTACTAGTTGTGTACAATAATTATTAAAGATAATCTTTTAATATTTCAATATTTTACAAGTTGTGTCAAATTCGGTTTGTGTTTTATGGGTTTCCTACTTGTAAATTTTAAATTCTTACTTCTTTTAAACAAGTACTATATATTTTAAAAAGCAGATTATAATATTAAAAGATGTCATAGTGGAACTATTTGTTAAAATTATCTAGGAATCAATCTTTGACTCAATTGCACATTTAAAGAATTTGAAAAAAAAATTGATACTATAAGATATGTGCAAACAATAAGAAAAGATATGATGCTTAGTACCTTATACCTATATTGATTGTACGATAAAAGTTTACTATATTGTTTGAAATGAGGATTTAATTGGTGGACCTATGAGCTGAGAATTTAATTGGTGGACCTATGGGCTGTAACCAAGGTTTCTTTGTGAGAACACTCTTCTTCTATTAGTAAATTAAAGAAGAGGTGGATTATCAATTATAATACATATATTATTATTTGAATGTGCTTTGTTCTATTGAGAAGAATGATTTATTTCATGAAGACAATTTTGATGATTGAATAATAATTTTCAAGATGAGACCACATTGTAGTATGAGATAGTAATTGTGAAATTCAACCTTTTTAATTTATCCATATGAAAAATACTATCATCTAAGTGTCTAACATATTTTTAAAAATATTTTACATATAGCTAATAGCAATCCTTGTAATGAAGCTCTAGTTAATCATATTTACCTATAGAGTTCTAATCTCCAATCTTGCTTTTCCCATTTACCATTTGTTAAAATTTGTGGTATCATTTTATCTTGGAGAAAGCTAAATAGTACATGTTATGTGATTAGTGTTTGACTTTCTTAGCTGTAATTTCATGATATTTATATGTCTTTCATGCAAACAATTCTCTCTTGCTTTATTCCATAATAGTTGTTTTCAACTTTTCTCTAAATTCCTAAAACCCCTTGCATCAACTTTTGCTTCTACAAATATGTTTTGGGTTTCAAGCAACTATTTAAACTACACACATTCGTATATTTGTTATTTCTAGTTACCTCTCACTTTCCCTTACTAATTTTCTCAAAAATCCTCTTTTTGAGCTTTTGATACCTTGCTTTCATCTCTACCCCAAGATGATGTATCCAAAATCATCAATATGCAATATAGGCAACCATCTATGGATGTGTTTGTATAATAAGTCTCAATCAGCATAAGCCTTTTAAGTACCTATAAATGAAAAATGGAAGAATTCACATGAGAATGAATCTAACCAACAAAACCAAAGACCACCTACATGAGAGATGTAAAAGAAATAATAGTAATATTGCCAAAAAAAAATGAATGCATAATTATGAAATGATTGACATGACCTTGCTATAAAAGAAAGAACCAAACCCTAAATAAAAACCTAAAAAACACTAAGATAATGAGAAGTATCTTAATCATATTACATGAACCACATTAATTAAATCTTAAGTAAGCTTAAGTAACAAGGTGTGAATAGTTCATAATGTGAAACTAGTTAGATCATGCATTCCTTTCACATCAATAATATCATCTCCTAGATAATATCATATATATTATTGCAAAACGTCATGTAGAATAGTAAATGTATTGAAATAACTTATACAAGAGAAGAATACAATAGGAAATGTGTTACAAATATTTAACAATACTTGAGTTCAATGTGTCACTTCAAGTGGAATACCTTCAAAATTATCTGATGAGAAAGGTGTGTGCATGGAGTTGGGGACCAAAAGGAGGTCTTAATTGGCCACTTATTTCTTGAAATTAGAAAAGACTAATCTTGGATGAGAAATTTAATAAAGGTACACTCAAAATGTGAAGGCGCAACAAGACGAAGATTCATAGGGCTATAAATCTACATTGTACAATACTAATTTCTTTTTAAAATGATGGATACTAAGGGGTTCAGAAGGGGGGGGACACAAAATGTTCCTATTTTTGTCAAAAAAAGATAACAGAGCATCTAATGTGCCCTCCCTAAAATATTAACCTTTTTAGTACTTAGAAAATAGCTTTAATGAGAAATTACCAAACACCATGTAGTTTATGCTCTCTTTTTTTGCTAGTTTTTTTACTAAAGATATGATCTTTTACTAATTTTCTAATTGGATACATCCTAAACAAGAAAAAATTAAGCATTTTCTCACCAAATTTTATAAAAATACTAATTGAAATTCATTTTTTTACTGTATAGAATATAGTGTAATTTATTTAAAATTTCAATGAGTGACTAAAAAATGAAGCCAGAAAAACCATGCATAGCCTTCTGACAAAAAATAGACACACTAGAAAGTCAATTTTTTTACTTGACATTGAAGTGCATGCAAACCTGATGGGAGCATGCTTGAGATTGTGCCAATTTTCTTATAATTTGAAAAAACATATCTTTGCATGTTGAAATGTCAATACAATCCTTTCGGTTGGAAGCCCATGAAAAATACAACCCTAAGGGTTGGAAATACCTATGACAAGTAATAATGCAACCACACTAGAATGTAAATATTGTTTTTTTCCTAGCTTTCAATAATGCTCACATGTAATTTTCAAGTACAAGTGACTATTGCCTTCTTCATCTCTCCCACCTCTCCCTCTTACATCTCTACATCCCACCCCCCTCTCTCTCTCTCCCTCCCTCCCTCTCTCCTCTCTACCTTGAGACCATATCTCTCTATCACACATCTACTTGCCTCTCCTCTTACCTCTCTCACCTCCTACCCTCTCTCTCACTTCTCTACCTCTCTGACCTCTCTACCTCCTACCCTTTCTCTCTCACCTCTCTACCTCCCACCCCTCTCTTCCCCCTACCCTCTCTCTATCCCACCCCCTCTCTACCTCCTACTCTCTCTCTTACCTCTCTACCTCCCTCCCCTTTCCCTCTCTCTTCCTCCTTCTCCTCTACCTTTTACCCTCTCTCTCTACCTCCCTCCCCTCTCTAGTTCTCTCACCTCCTACCCTTTATATACCTCCTTCCCCTTTGTACCTCTCTCCCCTCTCTAGCTCTCTCACCTCCTACCCACTCTCTCACCTTTGTACCTCCCTTCCCTCTCTACCTTCTACTATCTCTCTATTTATGTATTTTTCTCTATTCTCTCTTACCTCTATATATCTCCCCATTGCTTCTTCCATCCCTCCCTTACTCTCTCTACCTCTCCCTCCCTCTCTCCTCTCCTCGTTTAGCATATAGTGTTTGTATTTAAGGATTAAGGTTTAGGGCTCATAATTGAGGGTTGAGGGTATTCCTACATCTCTCTCACCTCTTTCTCTCTCCTCTCCACCTCTTCCTCCCTTCCTCCCTATCCCTCTCTCTCTACATCTCTTCTCTATCTTCATCTCTCAACTCTCTACCTCCCTCTCCCTCTCTCTCCTTGCTACCTCTCCTCTCTCTCTCTCTCTTTGTTTACCTCCCTCCATCACTCTCTCTCCCTTTCTCCCTTTCTTTCTCTATATTTCTCTCCCTCTCTTTAAATTATTCATGGTTTAGGGTTTAGGTCTTATGAAGGAGGGCTTAGAGATAAAAGATATTTTTTAGGTTTTAGTGTTAATTTATTAATTTTATCTTTAACGGTTTAATGAATAGTGTTTATGGTTTAATGAATAGTGTTTATAATGAAAAATTCAATCTTGAGGGTTTAGGGATTAATTTTAATTTTTAAGGTTTTAGTGTTAAAATTTATTAATGTTAGGTTTTAGGGTTTACTGTGTAGGGTTTAGGGCCAAGGTTTTATGGCTCAAGGTTTATGATTTAGGGTTTAGGATTTATGATTGAAGGTTGCACATTGAGGGTTTAGAGATTAAATTTAATTTTAAAGGTTTTAAGTGTTAAAAATTATTAATGCTAGGTTGTAGGATTCAGGATTTAGGGTCTAGGGTTTATAATTTAGAGCTTATGGTTTAGGGTGTTTGATTTAGGGCTTAGGCTTTATTGTTAATAATTGATTATGAAGGGTTTAAGGTTGCACCTACCTCTCTCTCACTCTCTTCTTCATGTCACTTCTTTATCTATATCCCCTCACTACCTGTCCCTTTCTCCCTCCCCATGTTTATCAATCTCCCACTCCTTCACTCTTTACTTCTACCTACCTACCTCTTTCTATTACTTAGTATCTCTCTTTGAATATCCATCTATATTTTTTCATGTGTGTTTCTCTCCTTTCATCCCTCCCTCTCTCTCTCTCTCTCTTCTCTAAATTTCCTTGTCTCTTCCTACTGGAACTATAGTGTCGTACATGGTCAACCATGATAATTTCACACTATTTTTTTCTCCCCTTTAATTTATTGGGCCTAATTAAGTCCCCGATTTCCTAAATTATGTATTTTATAGCTCATTTGCACCACTTTTCAATAAATTGCAAGCATTGAACAAATGTGCATCAAAGAGATATTTTTCCCTTGAAACTTAATGTCCTAGAAAATAGTGCTAGGACCCATTTTCTGTAGGGTGTATGGGTCCTCCTATTCTCCGTAGGATCAATTTTGGACATGTCAGAGTATGATTTTTAACATTCAAAACCCAACATGCAAATTTTTACCATCAAAATCTATTTTTTGAGAAATTGAATAAATGCCTATAAATACCTAGTCTTTTCACCTTTTGAATCTAGAAAAAAGAAGAAGCTAGAAGGATATTTCTTGATCAAGCATTACTATTAAGATAAAGTCAAGAGCAACATTTTGGTGATTCATAGCAACAATTTAAGATCCAAGCATGTTGTCAAATCCTATGTGAGTTTATGTGTTCATGCTATCATTTTTTTGTGAATGTTAACCCATTTTGTAGGTCTCCAAAGCATTCAATAAAACCAAGAAAGACATGTTCAAGACCTTGAAGTGATGTGCATGACTTCAATCCTTCAAACAAAGCCATTAAATGGTGATGAGTTATAGCACTTTATCATTTCATCATTCATTACTATCCATCTATCTATTTTATCATTAACATTTTCATTATGGAATTGGAAGCACTTACATGGGGTTTGACTAAGGAAAGCCCCTAAATGGCCCAACATTTTCCCTCTCTTTGAATGTGCAAGTCTTAGGTTTGAAGATGATTAGAGGTAGATTGAGGAAATTTTTTCCATTGTTACAAATGAAGCCCTACATCTTGTCAACACACAAAAACTCACGTACAAAATTATCTAACAATGATTTGACAACTTTGTAACCACAAATGGGATTCTCAGATCTACCACTAGAGGTTTGAAAGTTGAGTAGGACACCCTTACAATGACCCCTACACCCTTGTGCATATAAATCCTTCTATACACACTAAAGCATTTTTTTTGGGAAAGTACATAGTCCTTTGCACTTCCTAGATCTACCTGCAATTGACTATTTATATTTATTAGTTGTCAAATTCTTAAAATTTTAGTATTAGGGCACATAGTATAATTAGGGTAATCATATTAAATCAATTCCACTCCATTTTCAAGACCTTAAGGATGTAGATCTAGGTTTTATTGACTCACCTTCTTTGTTGAAAGTCAATTTATTAACCTTGTTGATTTGCATTCTAATGTACCTTTGGAAAAGGACCAAAAAGTAATCATAGGATTATACCCTAGACTTAGGGTTCCTTTTTCATATGTTACATTTTGGTGAACCTAACATGTTAATATCATAAAATTTCTAAAATTGGAAGTCTTTCAAACCCTAGTTCTAGGTTTTGCTTTGCATTGCTTGGCATTTTTAATTTAGGGTTTCATTTTTGCATCATAAAGCATAAAAAATTAAAAAAATTGCATCACATATTGCATCATAAGTTGCATTAAGGTTTATCTTAGTCATATAGAGGAGATCTACATTCAAAATTTTCATTTGAATCACATTGCCTTAAATTTGAAGAAATTTATGAAAAATAGTAATTGGAAAACCTGTTTATAGATAGAAAAATCCTTAAAAGCAACATAAGCATTCAAATTTTAAGTTTTTAAAAGCCCTATCAAGGACTTATAAACCATTGGTGTTAGGGTTTAGGTAGATTGGAGCAATAAATATTAACAATTATATGCATATTAAATAACCTAGAAATAACAATGAAGAATAACACAAAAGAGATCAACACAAAAATTTAACATGGTTCACCCAATATGGGCTACATCCATAGATACTTAGCCACCCAATTATTTTATTATCTAGTGCAAAGAAAATTACAAATTCATGAATTCCATACCACAACATACATCCTTGTCGCTTATAACAAGATTTTTGGATGCTTTTAGAATTAGGGTTTTATAAAATCATTTTTCACTTGGCGTGTTAGTGGGAAAGCCTTGACGTGTTAACAGGGAAAAACCTTGGGGTGTTAACATAAAAAAACTTTCAAGGGTTGCACCCCTAAACCCCTGCTATCAAGAGTTGTCCCCCTCGAACCCCCGCTATTAGGGGCTGCCACCCTCAAACCACATAAAGCAATCTCCCACTTGGAGACTGATCCTAGATGACACCACTACATTTACAACTCCCATTAGATTATAGGTCTGGCTAGTTTCTTATGTCCACCATTATAAATCATGAAGGCCAATGGAAACTGATGAGGAAATCAGTTTCTCCTTTGTAACCACCTTTGTGAGCATATCTACAAGATTCTCACTTGTGTGAATTTTCTCTAGCTTCACCTATCCATCCTCTAAAATTGATCAAATGAAGTGGTATTTGAGTTGTATGTGCTTAGTTTTTGAATGTAGAGCTGAATTCTTAGCAAGATGAATGACACTCTAGCTATTAGTGTACAAAGGGCTATATTCTTGTCATTGTCTCAATTCCTCCAAAAAAAGTTGTAAGCAAATAATCTCCTTGCTAGCTTATGTAGCAGCAACATACTCAACTTTAGTGGTTGAAAGCACAACAACCTTTTGCAACCTTGAAATCCAACTAACTACAGTACCTCCTCCAGTAAAAACATACCCTATAGTACTCCTCCTACTATCAATATCACATGTCAGATTAGATTCGACATATCCTTTTAGAGCAGAATTTGTTCCTCCAAAACATAGTCTCTTTGAAGTAGTAGCTCTCAAATATCGAAGAATCCATTTTACCACATTCCAATGTTCCATTCTTGGATTGCTCATATACCTACTCACAATTCCCACTACATGTGCAATATATGGCCTTGTGCATACCATTGCATACATCAAGCTATTGACTACTAATGCATATGGTATTTTAGACATTTTGTCTTCCTCCTCTTGTGTCTTTGGACACATCTCCTTAGTCAACATAAAATGACTAGGCAAAGGTGTACTAACTGCTTTTACATTTTGCATGTTAAACCTTTTCAACATCTTCTCTACATACTCACTTTGAGATCAAAATAAAAATAAAATTGTCTTGTCCCATGTGATCCTCATACCAAGGATTTGTTTTGCTACACCCAAATCCTTCATAGCGAATGAATTTTATAATTTATGCTTAAGTTCATTAATATGTTGTATATTAGACCTAGCAACAAGCATGCCATCAACATAAAGCAACAAGATAATATAGTTGCTATTATCCAATTTCTTAAAATAAACACAATAATCATAATGACATCTTTTGTAACCTTGTTCAACCATAAAACTATCAAATTTCAAATACCTTTGTCAAGGTGCTTGCTTCAGGCCATACAAACTCTTCTTTAACATGCACACAAATTCCTCCTTACCCTTGACCTCATATCCCTATAGTTGCTACATATATATTTCCTCTTCCAAATCTCCATGGAGAAATGCAGTTTTCACATCTAGCTATTCAAGATGCAAGTCTTCCATAGCCACAAGACTTAGAATGGTTCGAATAGAAGTCATCTTTACAATCAAAGAAAATATTTCATCAAAATCTAAACCTTTTTTTTGTGCAAAACCTTTTACCACGAGTCTAGCATTATATCTTTTCTTACCTATGTCTTCTTCCTTCAACCTTTAAACCCATTTATTTGGAAATGCTCTTTTACCTCTAGGCAATTGGACTAAGTCCCAAGTTTGATTCTACAACAAGGAATCCATTTCCTCTTTCATGCCTAACTCCCATTGCTTTTTGGTATTTACCTACATTGCTTCTTCATAACCTTTAGGTTCACCAAAGTCAATTAATAATATAGAATATAATGATGGAGAAAAAATTTCTAGAAGTCTATTTATCCTTGTAGAATGTCTAACACTTGCAGGAGTCTGTGGGATAACTTGTTGTTGTTGAGCATCAAGTACCAATGACTTTATTTTATGGAATCTCATCAAATTCCACATATTCCTTTTTGGCTTGTTCATACTTCTTTTCCTACTATTGATCCATATACATGACCTTCTAATTGAATATAACATCTTCGCTCCTAATGATTTTCATAATCCCATAATCGATAACCAAATTCATCTACTCCATATCTAATGAAGGTACATTTTCTTATACTTAGGCTCAAGCTTGGTTCTATTTTCAATATCAACATGGACAAAATCTTCACAACCAAATGTTTTCAGAAATGAATAGTTTCCCTTTTTACCCGTCCATACCTCCTCTGGAATGCCACCATCCAAAGGATTTGAAGGTCCCTTGTTTATTAAATAAAAAATATTATTTGCAACATCTACCCAAAACTATAAGGGTCGTACAACATGCAATCTCATGCTCCTTGAATGCTCTGTAATGGTCCTATTCATGCTCTTAGACACACCATTTTCTTGTGGGCTTCCAAGAACCATTTTCTCCCTATAGATTCCATTATATGAACAATAATTTTCAAATTCTTTATTGCAATACTTACCTCCATTATCAAGTTTGAGACACTTCAACTTTTTTCTTGTCTCATTCTCAACCAAATCTTTCCACTTTTTAAAAGTTTCAAAAACTTTTGATTTTTGTTTTAGGAAATACACCCATGTTTTCCTAGTTGCATCATTAACAAAAGTAACATAATAAATAGATACACCAAGAGAAGATACCTAAGCTAGTCCTCGTACATATGAATGTGCAAGCTCTAATTTCTCACACTTCTTCTCTTTCCCAACTTTGAGAAATCAGACTCTTTTCTATTTTCAATAAACACAATTTTCATAAAACTCCAAGTCAATCTGCTTTAGACTTGGTAGCAACTCTATGGAGTGAAGGATCTTAATCCCTTTCTCACTCATGCGCCCAAGTCTATGATGCCACAATTCTATTTATGTCCCCGCATCAAGTGCTCTAACTATCTCAGTAGAAACTATTTCTATAGTAGCTAAGGTAGAATAATTAAATTACTAGTACACAAATACAATGTTCCTACCTTTTCACCTTTAGTGACCTTCCTGACTTTGTCTATAAAGGTAACTATGAAGCCTTCACTACCTAGTTGTCCTACAAAGATCAAATTTCTTCTCAATCTTGGAACATGCCTTGCCTCCTGTAGTAACCATTCATTTCCATTTTTCAACTTGATTAAAAATTATCTTTCTTTTTCCAACAATCTAGTGGGGTTCATCATCACCTAAATATACCTACCCAAAATCACCTTGAACATAATCTACAAAATATTTCCTATGGGGTGTGGCATGAAATGAAGCCCCTGAATCTATTACCCAGGAATCATTAACATTATCTAAACATAGAATTAAAGCATCCTAAAATTTATTACTTGCAACATTAGCTTCCTTAATGTCATCATGTTGTCCATCTCCTTGTTTTCCTTTTCAATACCAACAATCCTTCTTCAAGTGTCCTAGCTTTCCACAGTGCCAGCAATCCATTTTTCCTTTGGATTTAGATCTACCTTTCTTTGAGATCCCTTGTGAGTTCCCAAGATTTGTAGGGATTTTTCCTCTCTACTTTGTTCTTCCCTTATTCTCTATAGTCAAAGAATTACCCGATGTTGAAGTCTCACCTGTGCTTTTTTGTCACATTTCCTCATTAAGGATAACACCAATAACATCATCAAATTTCAATGTATTTGAACTAGAGACAGAGTTACTTACAACCATTACCAAGTTATTCTAGCTTTCTAGAAAAGAACATAAAACCAAGAGAGCCCTCACCTCTTCATCAAAATTCAGTTTTACAGAAGTTAACTGACTAGTAATCGTATTAAATTCATTTAAATGATCTTTCGCAAATCTGCCTTCAATAATTTTCAAATTAGACAAATGCAACATGAGAAATAACTTCTTTGAGGCTACGATTTTTTCATATAATTTAGACAAATGTTCCATCAAATCCACTGTTGTATTTGCTTCAATTATATTAAATGCCACAAATGGTGCCAGACACAACCAAATGGTTCCCAATGCCTTTCTATCGAGAATATCCCATTCTTCATCGGACATAGCATCCTCTTTCTTTGTTTTTCCTTGCAATGGCCACCATAGATCCTTTTGATACAAATAATCTTCTATCTACATCCTCCATTATTGATAATTTTGGCTATTGAACTTCCCAACCTTGAATTTTCCTTCTTCCATTGCTCCCACTCAAATCTAGAGGTTTCTTGCCAATGAACAAAAATAGACATGACTTTGATTCTAGTTGTTAGGGTCTAGGCAAATTGGAGCAATAAACATTAACAATTATATGTTGATTAAATAACCCAAAAATAACAATGAAGAATAACACAAAAGTGATCAACAAAGAAATTTAATGTGGTTCACCCAATATACGCTACATCCATAGAAACTCAACCACCCAATGATTTTATTATCCAGTGCAAAGAAAATTACAATCTTGTGAATGCCATACCACAACATTCATCCCAACCACCTATAACAAGCCTTTTAGAAGCTTCTAGAATTAGGGTTTTACAAAGTCATTTTTCACTTGATGTGTCAGTGGGAAAGCCTTTATATGTGGAAACTTGACATGTTAACAATTTTTTTTTTCAAGGGTTGCACTCCCAAACCCATTCTATTGGGGGATACCACCCCACAACCCCTGCTATTGGGGGCTACCACCCCCAAACCCTCACTTGAAGCCCAACCTGACCCCAAATCCCAATGAGAATACATTACAATTGTACATTATTTGCATGATTAGTCGCCACATATCAATACTTGGGAACCTCTATCATTGTACACATACATTAGCAAACATTTTCACATTTTTTTTGTCTTTGTATAGTCAGTTTATTGGTGCTCGCAGATCTCTATTTTGGAATTCTTAATTACATGCGATGAGTCTATTTAATAATCCATTTCTTGATTATTTTATGCATGCTTTCAAACAATATCAAATATGATGGAACCCCTTTGAAGTTTCATGTTCCATCTGAAAATCGTGCTAAATTTTGGGTTAAGCTCTATATCTAAGGGCTTAGGGTTTTTGTCTACTATCATTGTTCAAGTGTTTTATGTTATCTTGGACCCTTCTTAAAAAACCCTTGAGTTTATATATCCTTGCCAAGGTTTTAATTCTCTATTGATTCCTTATTGTTGGTTCTCGGTCTTTTAAGTCATATCTTATGCCATCAACACCCATGAAATAACTATCCCTTTGGTCTAATCTTGTCGGTTGTCATATGTTGGGCCATTATTTTAATTTTTTGAAGCTGGGCTAAATATTTTTTGCTAAAATCATTTGAGCCTTAAGTCATTTAATTCCATGGGTTGTATTCCTATCGACCTAGTCGAGTCCCTCTTTTAAGACTAATAATTTTGGCATGTGTAGATATGAAAATCCTTTATGACTGTTTGATTGTTTAGAATAAATCTTGGTCGTTCCCCACGTGCCCATTCTATTTCGCTACTTGCTATTTTATTCTCATGGGATAGTGTGCATAAGCCATGTATCAAGTGCATTGGTGAGCCTGGTGTCTTTGTTAAACATGGTAGGTTGTATTAAAAGGAAATCAACGATGGTTGTTGAATGATGTGGTTGCATCTCGACCATTCCTTGTGTGCTCGCTCCATTTTACTCTTCATTAAAATATTTGAGCAGGCTAGTGGGCGTAAGCCACATGTCGAGTCAGATTGTCAGCCCATTGTGTCCAAGCGGTCAACAAGCAGAGCTATGAAGAGAATCAATGGTCGATAGCAGGTGATGTGGGTCAATCCTAACCACTCATGGCTATCTCATCTAGGTCCCACCCTTACTATCTAATTCTCAATGGGGTGGCAAGTAGTTGCCATGTGGAATAACCTAGAGGGCGTGGAAGCATTGGAGCAAAGGAAAATATTAATCAAATATTTCAATGTGGGGCATGGAGAATAAAGTGTGCACTACAAAAAGAATATATAATGCACATGTTTGAGATCTTTTAATCTTGGTCGTTGATTGTGTAAGAAGAATAAGGTAGCAAAAAAAAATTCTTGGATTAGGATGTGAGTATGTAGAGGCTGTGAGATTTAATCTCAGCCCTTCCCCATCTCCCCACTAATGAGAGTTGCACATAGGTTAAGAATCACAAGGGTGAGGGGAAGAAGATACGCGGATTCTGAATGCAATGTCAAAGGAATGGCGGAGCCTGCATGTCACCAACAAGTGGTTCCATGTGGCTTACTATCATTTGATAAGTATTGCGGTTGCATACAGTTAGGTTTTTAAAATCAAGTTGACTAAATCTAGATCATTCATTAGTTAACATACCCACATGATCAATGACTGACATTCAAAACTCAGTTTGAGGGAGAGTGAGCCATTTTGGTTCATGTGAGCGAACCTTAATAACTAAAAGGATGTCAAGGTACCAAAGCAGGAGGTTGTATAACTATTAAAACCTGTCTTGAAAGCATAATTGAGCATTGTGAAGGATATTCTACACACTTGGAGAGCTCGTGTTGTAGTTTTTAGGCTTGTCTAATGTTGAGGCTAGGGTTATCAACCTATGAAAAGAACTAGTAAGTAAATTATTTCCTTCCCATCAAAATTATTGATAAATTGTGGTTTCCCAAACCTTTGAGGAAATTAGGGTTTTCTTGGTTCTGCATTTTTAAGATTTGGAGTTCATTAAAGAGAATTAGTTGGTCCTGCATTGTTGTAATCTGTGTCAAACACTTATCTAAGTTGTAAGTCTTGTTCCAAGAAACTAGAAACCTTGATTTGTAATACCTTTTTTGTCATGGCTCCCAAGGCACAATCAAAAGCATCTTTGTCTAGAGGGGAAGCTTCTGCTCCCAAAAGATCTTTCAGTAAGTACCTTACTGACTAGCTGCCACCCTCGACCATTGAAAAATCTAAGGGTCAATTGCTTCCCTGGGGTCTGCATATAGTTGAAGGTTTCTTTGATAAAAAATACTCTATTAGGGATGCCAGACTACCTTGTACTGGGTGGGAATTGTGCTTTGGTTAGTTTAAGAATAGAAACATGGGTATTCCAGTTGGTAACCTCTAGAATTGTGAATTGTGAAAATTGAATGTTCCCAATGTCTACATGGATGTTGATTTTCTTAAATTAGTAGCTGCCAATTATGATCCAGTCACAAGGACAATAAGGACACATGACAGGAAGGAAATTTTTATAATTACCAATGAAGAAATTGCTCATGTTTTCAAGCTCACCAGGTGGAGTGATGAGATGCCTAAAATTGATGAAAACATTCTTAGGGAGGAATATGAAAAGACTAAGAATGCATTTAGATTCCATGTGTTGTCAAGGTATCTAGCAGAGATTGGGGGCCATTTGATAAGGAACCCTTTCCTGTGAATTATTTTGTTTCATATTTCCAAAGGACAATTTACTTCATTTTCCAAATAATTGGTTATGATCCTGTCACTAGAATTCCCATAGCGTGGATGTATATGGTAGCCCACATTCAACATCCTCAATATTACATAGTTTATGACTATGCAGGGTTTTTGGAAAAAATAATTCATGAAGGTTTAGTAAGATTGAAGAAAGCTACATATCGAGTAAGGTTTAGCTAGTACTCATTGCTAATGCACATGTTTTTGTTCAAAGGTGCATCTTACTTTGGGCAAAGTATTACTTTGGATAAGAATGAGGGTGACTTGGATTTGCTTGTGCAATGTTGGACTACTATCCTAGACAAGGATGACATGACTTATGACTTTCTGGTGTTTGAGAACTTGTTTGCTTTAGAATTAAAGAGAGCCCTAGTTGTGAATATACCTAGAATTCCCATAGTCACGCATGACTTCATGAGACCCAAGGAAAGAAATCAAGGTATATTCTGGGGATGGAAATAAAATGGGATAGAGCTAGTAGAAAGCTTTGGATCAACTAGCGTAAGTATATTAATGTTGTCAAGTGGAAAGATTTTGTATGATTGATTGCAAGCTGCTAATTGTTTAAGTATTGTAGGGAATGAAGCTACATGTTGAGGATTGTCCAAAATATCCTACTACTATGGAGGAGATGACCAGAGTTTCTTATGCAAGGGTAAACCCACAAAAGTGGTTTACAATTTGAGTGAGGAAGGAAAAGTGGCAAAAAATGACCCCATTCAAAAAAAATGGTTTTAGGGGTTTGAATGAACCCTTTGGTTCAAGTGAACCATAAAAGGGTTCAAATGAACCTTGGTTCGTTCGAAATAGTTAAATGCAAGGTGGGCCCCATTCTCACCAAAAAACCAAAGAAAAACACTTTATGGGAAGGGGTTCAAATGAACCAAGGTTTGAATGAACCCTGGTTTGAGTGAACCCTAGGGGGTTTGCTAGAACCTTTGATTGATCTAGACTAGAAATTTAAATTAACTTACAATTTTTTACAATGATTATTTCAAGTTAATTATTAACTTAAGGAATAACAGATGAAAGTAATATCCAGGAGGAAATTTCGAGTTCGTCATGCAATAGAGACCGATCCGATTAACTCCAAATCAATTACAAAAGCACCACCATTCTAAACCCACAAAAAACTCCAAACAACTTAAAAAAAACTTGAGTGCTCAATTTGGCTCTCAACCAATTGATTTGAAAAATCACCTTATCTCTCCAAAATACAAATCAAATATTTGAAAACCTCCATATCTCCCTTAAAATCAACTAAATCTCCCCTATTTTACATAATAATCTTTGAAAATCTCCCTTTTTTGAGTATAAAAATCAGAATAAATCTTTTTAATCAATTTAAGCCCCTGTTAATTATTCACTCCCAGGCTTATTGTTTGGGAGGTTGGTTTTTGTTTTATTTAAAATTTAGGAGTTTGTTATATTTTAAAAGGTTTTCGGCTTTCATAATTCACCAAAACCAACCGATGCCGAATAGTTTTAAAGCCGTTGAATGGCTTGTTGGTGGATAAGCCTTTTAACAGGCCGGCGGTCGGGGGTTCAACCCCCGCCGCTGGCTTTATATAGCCAATTTTCGGCCATAACAAAAGGCCCACCAAATATAGTTCAAAGTGGTGAAATTTCGGTGAAGAGTTCGAGCCCCAAGGGGTTAACAAACACATCGTTCAGGAGGGTGCCAAATAGATTGACATGGATGCAAGGATGGGCCCCGATCTGCCAACTCACCATGCCACACCAAAAACACCAAAGAAAAACACTTGATATGGGTCAAAGGGGTTCAAATGAATCATCTCAAGTTGTTTGAATGAAACCCATAAGTGGGACTCGTTCGAGTTGCGTTGGGGGGCTCTTCTGATGGTGCAAAGTTTACGAGACCTTCCATTTCCCGAAAAATTGGATCACCTTGGTTTTGAACCCCCTAAATCCCACCTTGGCATCCTTTGGCATAAAAAAAGTACAGATTTTTGTGTTTTGAAGCTTGGGTTGAGGATGAAAATGAAGGAGACTTCACAAACCCATCTAGAATCTAGTAGTCCTCAGAACGAGCTATCTAACGACTATAATTTTAATATTTTTTGGTTTTATTATGTATTTTTTTTAGTTTTATTAAACATAGGTTTTTCACCGAAAGTTAAGCTCTTTGTTCTGCACATGTGGAAAAATAACAAATTATCAAAAAAAAATTGAAAAAAATGAGTGCACCAGATATTGAAGTCCTTTATCCAACAATAAAAAAAATTGAATTTCGATACATACAAAAAAAATTGAGTGTTATACAGTCGTGCTATGTCTGAATTGTAATTGGTTTGACTTCATAACTTGATTAAGGAAAAAATATTCAATAAAAAACTATCTAACCAAGTGGAAGAACTAGATATCGGAGATACAAATCTAAACTCGAAAGAACTAGAATTTTATCCTTCATGGAAAAAAATATGCGTTATATAGTGAGAGTCACTTTTTAAAAATCTTATTTTCTGAAAAAAACTAGTTTTTGCAAGAGATGGAAAAAGAAGTGCAATATGATTCCAAAAATTTTGAAAAAAATATATTTAGAATCTATAGACAAAATGTTTCGAAACTCTAGTTTGCATCATCTTCAAATTCCTCACGGTTTAGCTGCTATAGGTGCCCGAACGTAAAGATTTAGTTAAAAAAATTATTTTAGTATCCAGTTTGGCCAAAAATTGTAAACCACTATAGTGGGATCTCCTGCAAGTGAAGTTGGTAGTTTAAGGTATGCAATGGTCTGTACAAGGCCAGACATTTCCCAAGCAGTGGGAGTTCTTAGCCATTTTATGGAAAATCCAGGAAGACCACATTGGGATGCAATGAAAAGTGACTTTAGATATCTAAAAGGTACCTCTCAGTACACTTTGTGTTGTCATGGTAACTTAGTTGGGTCATAGATATCCATCAACATTCGAGGTTAGATATCTAAAAGGTATCTCTTAGTACGCTTTGTGTTATCATGGTAACTTGGTTGGGTCACAAAGATCCATCAACATTCAAGGTTATGTGGATTCTGATTGGGCAGGGGACATTAATAGTAGGAGATCCACCAATGAATACATCTTCATGCTAAATGGTGTTGCAGTTAGTTGAATGAGCAAGCAGTAGGATGTAGCTTCCTTATCTAATACAAAATCAGAATATATGGCAGAAACACACACCTATAAAGAAGCTATTTGGCTTAGACATTTGTGTTTTGATATTAGGTTCAATGCAAGGAAAATTACCATTTGCTGTGACAGATAGAGTGTCATTTGTTTAGCGAAAAATCCAACTTCCCATTCCAGGACAAAACATATTGATGTGCAGTATCATTTTGTATGGAATATGATGGAGGATGGAAAAGTCAGCCTTGAGAAGGTGGATACTCTAGAAAACATTGCAGATGCATTAACAAAACTAGTGAGCACAAACAAGTTTAAGTGGTGTGTTAATTTGATGGGCCTTGGGGCCTATGACATTCAGTAATCTTGAGTTTGAAGAAGCTAGTAAGTCTTTTTCAAGTGAAAGCATGTTGGAAATGTGTCAAATTATTGCTTGGTTACTAGTAGCATTTTCTACTTTTCTCCCTTTGATTGGTAGTACTATGCTCTATTAGTAAGACCTTGTTCTATGTCGCAACGATGGTCCGATGAGTGTTCATGCATTCACTAAGTTCTTCATCACTGACACATTGCTTGGTTGGTAGGACTCCAAAGTTTGTCCCCATGATGGTCTGACAGTTCGCGGTGTTGGTGGCTTGCTCTATCAGAATGACTTGGCTCTATCGACGGGACCCTAACAATAGTCCCTGATGAGCCCAAAATATGCTCATAATTTGGATATCATGGTGTCCTTTTTATACCCTTACTTTTGTTTTTCATGGTTGTTTAACTCTTTAAAAACCTTTTATTGGGGGATATCCTATAGCAATACACTTTTATATTCCTGCAGCCTAACATGTTGATATGTCTATATTTATTACCCTGTTTGACTTCCCAAATGACTTGTATAACGCATGTAGTTTTTGAATAATGAAGTAAATTTGATATGTGATTAATAAATGAATATCGTGTAGTTGCCATGCATGTTTCCTTTTGCTTATGTTGCCTTGTGTTTCGTAGGTTGTTGAAGAAAGCATAAACGCGTCAAGCACAGCTGATCTCGGCCTTGCAGTAAAGTCCATTTCTTGCACGACTTCAAGGAAGTCATTCTAGCAAAGACTCTTTGACCGAAATTGTTGGGAAGGAATTTAAATGTCAATTAATTTGGAAAGAGTGGAATGTTGAATTCTCTCTTAACCGTGTTGAGTGGATAAGTTCATTTATTTAGTCTGTTCCTCGGTTCCAGGATACATCTACATCCATGTATTTCTCTGTTAGGGTTAGTTAGTTAGTTGTTTTCCTGATTTAAATAAGTGTTCCTCCTGCACGGGTGAACAAGAAGACAAAAAGAAAGAGAGAGAATAGGAAAAATAGAAGGAAGAAACAGAAAGTAGATTATGTAAGAATTAGAGTCATAATAAGAATCAGAGTTTTTGTTAGTTTTTTGAAGCAGAACAATCAATGTAAATGATTTCAAGTTATGAATAGAAGCTAATGAAGTTCTGAGTACAATATTTTGTGTAAATTAGTTGATTCTTGCTAAGGGGGCCCACTTAGTAAGTATTTGTAGGTGAGTAGTTGTTTATCCTTTGTTAATTAGAAGTTAGATTTCATTATGGAAAGTTTTAGTACAAACTCAGTCTTATACTATTCCTGCAGCATCGGGAATCCATCCCTATGTTTGTTCTTGCAGCATAAGGCCAATTTATAGTTTGTTTCTCAATCGTAGTTGTTATGATTTCTGCTTTGGTTAAATTATGGTTGAGTTAAGAGAACTTTGCATTACCTTCCTGTAGCGTAGATAGAGTTCTTTTCAAGTATTTATTTTCAATAGGTTGTGACTGAAACTGGTTCTTAGTGCACATACAGTGCCGCTCCATTTCAAGTATACATTCCCTAGTTTGACAAGTAAATGAATGACCATGAAAAGATATTAGTCACCTGTTGGAATGTCCAATTCCTAGGATAGGTTTTGCCGTGATTTTCATATCCTTTTGTGGGCACAACCATTTTTGGCGCCATTGTGGGGGATGGTGTCAAGCTAAGAACCTGCTATAGTCATTGTTAGCAGTAGTTTAGTCAGTTATTCAAGTATTTTCAAATTCTTTTAAAATACCATCCATTTTGTTGCATGCATAGAAGAAGAGACGCTCTGGGAAGATTTCTCCCTAACCTTCCATTCATTGACAATAATCCTAAACCAGCTTATAATTTATTTGAGGAAGGAGGAGATCAAGATATTAATCCATTTGCTGAAAACTTGCTTGTTGAACTACCATTTGATCTAGCTGATGAAGAACCTGAAGAAAATCCATTTGCTTTGATACTCCACTAAGAAACTATGGCATGTAATCCACCTAATCAACCTTCTGCTTTTGAATTTCCTATAGTTTCCCAGCAAGATAATGATAACCTTAAGAATATCCCTTCCTCCTTGCTTCCCAAGTTCTATGGACTGGTCACAGAGGACCCAAAACTTTCTTGTTTGAGTTTGACATCTTCTGTCGCAGCTATGATTACACTTCAGACGCTCATAGGCTAAAGTTGTTTCCTTCTACCTTGAAAGAGGGAACTCTTAGATGGTTCATGAGTCTAGGAAGAGGTGTTGTTGATAGTTGGGCAGCCATGCAAACAAAATTTCTTGAAAAATACAAAGAATATTGTAAGAGTGGCAGTAAGGGTGATGATATATTCAAAATTCAACAAAAAGAGGATGAAAGCTTGGAAGACTATATTTCAAGGTTCTTGTTTTCATTGAAGAAGAATTCAGACCATACTCTCAATGAAGAATCTTAGAAATTACTCTTTCTAAGAGGAATCAGTGATACCTGCATAGATGCCTTGGACCTGATGGGAGGAGGTGATATAACCCAAGTGTCTTGGGATGATATAAAGAAAATGTGTCTCAACTACTCTCGAGCAAATGTTAAAAAGGGTAGAGGTCATCAAGCCATAGTGGGAAAGTCTTTCACTAATTGAGTTTCACGGATGGAGATCACAAATTTGTTGTCTGATTTTAAACAAGATATCATAAATAACATGGCAACATAGTTGGATGCAAGCTCGCAAGAAACATGAGGAAGCTAAAGCAATCTTGGCCAAGTTCTGTCCTCATTGTAGACAAAAGAAGCGTGACTGCAGATACAAGATGGTGGCTAACTTGGAGGCTAAGCAATTGCCTACTAATTTTAAGATGGTGGAAGGAGATGATGACCAAGTATTCTTTGTGGCACAAAGGCGACCATGGGCTCAAAGACAAGGTATGCCTCAAGACCCTTTGACTTTTGGTAATCCTTATAATAACCAATGGAAATCTCCATATGGCCCATCACCACCTTGGAATACTCCTCCACAATACTGGCCTAATTATCAAAGTCCCCAATGGCAATTTCCTCAAGGAGGTTGGCAGCAGCCATAAGGACAATGGACTCCACCCCAAGGTAATTGGCAGCCTAGTCCTCAATGGAGAAGTCTTCAACAATGACAGAACCAATCCTCTGGAGCCTTGCAGCCTCCGCAGTCACACCCTCTGGCTCTTATGCCACCTCCTGCAACACCTGTAGCAAACATTGGCCCTCCAAAACAGACCTCTATGCCTACTCAACCACTACCAAATCCTAATAATAAGTAGCAACAACAACCTCTCTATTGCACTGAAGCCAATCAATACCCAGCTTATGCCCTGAATATTCATGATATCCATCTTAGGTATGGAACCACTCTCCTTGCTCCACAGTTGCCTATAATTACAGAAATTCCAAACTTTGCCTTTGAACCGCCTATTGATCATGTAGAAAATATACCTGTATCAGATATTGCCTCTAAGGAACCTGTCTTGTAGCATCAAGCTAAACCACCTTTCCCTCAGAGACTGCAACTTACTACATCCAAGCCTATGGAGGAACCTACTTTTGATATTTTGGATCAACTAAAGAATGTGCATATTCAAATTCCTCTCTTAAAAGCCATTAAAGATATTCCACTATATGGAAAATCCATTAAGGAGGCATGTTTGAAGAAGCAAGGACAAAAGAAAAAGGATCCTCAAACTATACATGTTTTAGGACAGTTAGCAGACATTATGTTAGGGAAGATAGTTATTCCAAAATATACTGACCCTGGGAGTCCTGTGGTGCAAATCACTATTAATGGTCAGATAGTAAAAAATGTGTTGATTGAACTTGGTGCAGCTATCAATGTAATGACTAAACATACTATGGAATTTTTGAATATCCTAGCCATTCGGTCTACACCTACTATCTTGCAGCTTGCTGATAGTTCTACAGTAACACCTAATGGGGTGGTAGAAGATGTCATTGTCATCCTAGAGTCTTGGGAGTACCCAACAGACTTCACCATATTGTCAACAAAAGCAACCTTGGGAGGATATCTTGTCATCCTAGGTAGACCCTAGTTAGCTACAGATGATGCCCTTATAGGATGTCGTTCGGGAGATATGACAATCTCTGATGGTCAGTTAAGGAAGAAGCTGGCTTTATATCCACCAGCCCAGCCTCCACCAGACCTATTCGAGGCAATTTGGCCAGATTTGGGAGAAGAAATTGAAGAAGTTAATTCTTTGGCCCAGCTAATGATGATGCGACCTGATCCATTCTCTCAGCTTCAAAGTGAGGATGGCCTACTTTTACAACTTTTGCAGTCCAATCCTGATTTGAATAGTTCATCTGTTTCAGATAGCGAGCCTCAACAATGTTTCCTGCAACAACTAAATCCTGAAGGACCAACACCTAAACTTCCTGCAGCTTATCATAATCTACTTCCACATGATATACAGACACCCCCTATATCACCAGCCTCTATGAATGAGCTTACTAAGCAAATAGAAATGTCTCCAGGCCGCTATCTAAATATAAATAATCAATTGTCTCTAGCTCAACAAACCGCCTTGGTCACAATGTTGCAAGTTCATCATAAAGCTTTTGCATGGGACTATGGGGATATGAAGGGACTCGATCCTCAACTCTGTACTCACAGAATCTACATCAAGGAAGGCTATTCACCTATTAGGAAACCTCAAAGAAGGATAAATCCAGCGCTTAGGGAAATAGTTAAAACAAAGCTTCAAAAATTACTTGATGCTGGTTTCATCTACCCCATATCAGACAGTCAATGGGTATCCCCATTGGTCATTGTCCCAAAAAAATGAGGAAAATGGAGAGTATGTGTAGACTACAGGGAGTTGAATACAACCACTAAAAATGATTATTTTTCATTACCATTTGTTGACCAATTGCTGGATACATTGTCTGGTAAAAAGTATTTTTCCTTTTTGGATGGATACAGTGGGTATAATCAAATAAGAATTGCCCCTGAGGATAAAGACAAAACAACTTTTACTAGTCCATGGGGTACTTTTGCTTATTCTGTCTTACCTTTTGGTTTATGTAATGCACCTGCAACATTTCAAAGAGCAGTAATCAGTATTTTTGTTGATATATCCCATGATTGTATGGAGATTTACATGGATGACTTCACCACTTATGAAGAAGCATTAAAAAATTTGGAAAAAGTGTTGAAACGATGTAAGGAGCAAAATCTGTCTTTGAATAGTGAGAAATGTTTCATGATGATGCAAGAAGGAATTGTTTTAGGCCATCATATTTCTCAGGCAGGAATTTAGGTAAACCTTGCCAAAGTAGAAGTCATTATGAATTTGTAAACACCTACAAAGCAAAAGGATGTTAGAAGCTTCCTAGGCCATGTTGGATATTACAGAAGATTTATTAAAGATTTCAGCAAAATAACCAGCCCATTATATGCCTTGTTGACTAAGGATTCTGAATTTAGTTGGACTGAGGCCTGTGACAAATCTTTCCTGCAGCTTAAGAACTTGCTTACTCAGGCACTTGTTCTTCAAGGACCGAAGTGGAGTTTTCCTTTCCATATACACACAGATGCTTCTGATTATGCAATAGGGGCAGTTTTAGGATAGAAAGAGAATTCTATTGAGCATGCTATATATTTTATTAGCAAAAACTTGCAAGGTCCTGAATTAAATTATACTGTCACAGAAAAAGAATTGTTAGCAGTTGTGTATGCTTTAAACAAGTTCTGACACTATGTCACTAGTTATTAGATATTTGTCCATACAGATCATGCAACAATAAGATACCTCATGAATAAGCCTACCATATTTGGCAGATTAGCAAGATGGCTCCTATTGTTGCAAGAATTTGATATCACAATCATTGATAAACTAGGACGAGCTAATGTAGTGGTTGATTTCTTATCAAGGGCTTCAAATGACTACACCTAACACACCAAAGGTAATTGATGATAGATTTCCTGATGAACATCTATTTTTCATTACTGCTCACACCCCATGGTATGTAGATATTGCAAATTACTTGGCAGTCAACCAAATTCCAGCCCATTTTTCCCCAAAGGAAAAATAATTGTTGGTGGAGAAAAGTTTTAACTTTTTGTGGATTGTAGATTGTTTATTCTACACAAGACCTAACCAAGTCATGAGAAGATGTGTAAGAGAAGATGAAACCTATGACATATTGCATACTTGTCATGATGAGCCATGCGGTGCACACTTTGCAACCAAAAGAACATCTATGAAGGTGCTTGCTATTGGATACTATTGACCTACACTACACAGAGATGCTACAACCTATACCAGGAAATGTGACAAATGTCAATGCATGGGAAGACCAACAAGGTCTAATGAAATGCCCCTGTATCCTCAAGTGGTAGCTAGTCCCTTTGATAAGTGGGGCATGGATTTTGTTGGGCCTATGGATCCTCCATCCAATGAAAAATCATATATTTTAGTTTGTACTGATTATGTAACCAAATGGGTGGAAGTGAAAGAAATGACTCATGCCCGTGACAACAAGGTTGTTGAATTCATGTATGAGTAGATCTTTACTCATTTGGAGTCCCAAGGGAACTTATCACAGATCAAGGAGCTCAATTTACATCCAATTTAATCAATGCACTAATGAATGATTACAAGATCCGACACAAGAAGTCTAGCCCCTATCATCCTCAAGCCAATGGTCAGGAAAAAGTTACCAATAGAGAAATTGAGGTGATACTTACAAAGACAGTTCAACTACATAAGAAAGATTGGAGCAGTTGACTTCCTAAAGTCATCTGGGCCTATAGGACAATGTGGAAGACAACTATAGGTTTACTCCTTTTGAATTACTTTATGGAAAGGCTGCCATGCTGCCAATAGAATTTGAGCACAAGACCTTGATGAATTCTTTAGAACTCAATATTGACATTTCTGAAGCCCAAAAGGAACAACTCCTGTAGCTGAATGCATTAGATGAACTTAGAAAAGTGGCCCTCTAGCATACAAAAATTGCACAGCAGCAAAGGGAGAAATGGCATGACCGCCATATCCGAACTCAACAATTTTTTGTTAGTGATTGGGTGTTGCTTTGTGACTCTAGGTATAAAGAAAATCAAGGTAAACTCACTACCCGATGGCTTGGCCCATATGAAATTGAGAATGTATTTGATAATGGTTTAGTTCAATTACTCATAATTGATCCTGTTCGATTCAAACTACTGGTTAATGGACACTGTCTTTGGTTGTATCATAAGCCAGTCTCAAAAGAAGAATTTATGCAGCAGTTTGTATAGGATCCTGCCACTAATCTTCCTACAGCAAAAGGCTTTAGCCTTTCTCCTGCAGCTTCACCATAATGTTACAATGCATGTTCATAATAAAGGATTCCTTTTTAAGGAAACCCTTTTTCTTCGTTCCCACTCATCACCACATTTCACTTCCTTATCTTCCATTCTATCCATCCATTCCATCCATTCATCTCATCCGTCCATGTCACCCATCCACCTCATTCATCCACACCACCCTTAATTATGATTTAATTCCCAACTGTCATCTCATGTTGAAGCCGTCATCTTTCTCAACATGTACAAGTATTTATTGAAAGGTACGTGATATCTTTTGTTGTCGCATCATTGATTTATTTCATTTTATTCATTCGCTACTATGTATATATCAATCATTATTACCCGATCTCAACCTATTCTTTAGTACATGTGTGGACACATGTCATACTTTAAGTGGGTAGTGGGATAATCCATTTTACTTACACTGCTGTCACAACTGTTCAAATATTTTTCTTTATTATCTTCTTATACTTTCCAAATATGACTACATGTTTCCATCATAAATCATAATTAAAACTACTTGTTTAAGTAGTTATAATAATCATTACATGCAAATATCTTTTGAGTTCATTCTTGGAAAAGAAGAGAAAGTGACGACAGGATAGAAAGAGCAGAGCAGAAAAGTAAAAAGTTTTCTTTGGATTTTCAGAAAAGAGTTTAAGTTTCAGCCGAGACAATTGTGAATATGGGTGGTCAACTGGTAAGACATGAGCCCTTAACATAGAATCCTCAAACAGTTCAAGCATTCAACCTCTGTGGTTGGTTGAACTACTTTTTGAGGTTAGATACTTTCAATGAGGAAGTCACAGGAAAATTTTTAAGAACCCTTTCTGAAGGAGAGGCTATAGTATGGGGTTTAACAGTAGCTATAACTGAGGAATGAATTGCAAAGGTAACTAGGCCTCCAGCTATAGGAGAAAATTTTTCTTCAAATGTTGTTTCTGCTAGGGCAGAATTTGAAGTACCAACTGATGGACCTTTGGAGGTCTCTAAGCAAGGATGCAAGTGAGTGTCGTTGCCTCCCCCATATCCAGAATATGCTACTTTTATAATCAGGTACTTAACATGTGAAGGTCATTTTTCTTACCTACATTCCCATCATTTTAAATTGCTAAGTCATATGAGGCATGGATTAGTTGTTAATGTCCCAAACTTTTTGTTAAAATTTCTTGAACAATGTGCCCATGAAACCCAGAGGGGGAAGGATAACTCTATTGCCCACCATGCCCTTATAAAACTATTGATTGAATGCTCTCTGAGGGATGTGTCACCTCTTTCCTGGCAAGAATTTGTTGCCCAAAAGAGCCTACAACTTCCAGAACCCCCTAGGGTACTTGCTCCATGACCTAAGAAAAAGAAAGAGAAAATAGCATCTACTAGTAGGAAAATAGGGCAAGGGTCATTTTCTCCTGCAGCACCTAGTCCTGCAGCCTTCACACTAGAGTCCTCTGCTTGGGTGCAAACTAGGTCTGTCGGTAGGAGAGAAAAAGGAAAAACAAAGGCAGGAGAGTCATCTGGGGCCGAACAAACCCCATAATCTGACCCTCATCCTCAGAAAAGGCAATGCTCTACTCCTGCAGCATCTTCCCCTGCAACAATTTCTCCTACAGCAGCGCCCGTTGCCACCACAAGTTCACCATCATCTTCTGATAAGGCAGAGCCCTCTAGGCAATTCAGAAATAGGAAAGCTATGAGAGAACCTTCGGAAGATGCAACATTGCCAAGAAGAGTTTCAATAAGAAAACAATGTAAAGTCTCCCCTGCTTCACCTCAACCTAAAGTTATCATAATTTTAGAGGAATCTATAGGTTCTGAACATAATGTCTCTTAGGATTTATCTAAGAATGCTGCATAGAGTCCATTTGTTATTCCTGAAGAAGAACAAATTGAGACAATGGAAGTTGAGCATAATGAAAGAGGTGTACCAAGTCTCGATGACTTGGCTACTACGGCTATGCAGATTTTGAAGGAAGCATAGTCTTCTCCACTACATCAATAGGAATTCATCCTCCAGCAAGAGGAAGAATAGCCTGAACAATTGGAAGTGGCCAATGAAGCTTCATTACCCCCTGCAACTTATCAAGTCATGGTTTTCTACAAAAAGACATTTTTGATTGATTTTTTAGAAAATATTAGAACCACATGGAGACCAGTCACACTTCAAACCTTGAGTTTCTGCCACCTAGCCAAGACTGAAATGCAACAAAGTCTTTGGGAAGAAGAAAAGAAGGAATTGAAAAGAGAAATTGAAAGGCAAAAATAGGAAATTCAGGAGTTAAAGGAGAAAATGAATGACATGATGAAAATAACTGGTCAGATTATGGAATGCAGACCACCACCCAGGGTTTATGCCCTGTGCCTCAAGGAATAATTTTTGTGGTTCCAGTTAATGATAATTTTTAGGAATCTAGATCATGTTATTCATACTGCTAAAGAATTCCATTATGCATACCAGGTAGCTCCTAATTGGCTAATGAATTCTTTTTTGTGAATTCTATCTACACAGTTTTATAATTCCCTCTAAAACAGAGTGGAATCCACTTTTGTATATAACTGACATTCATTTAAGATCACTCATGTCTTGGGCGACCAACGAAGCCAATTATGGCAGGCAATTGGAAGCATATGAGGAAGCTGAAAGGGATGAGCCTATTCAATTGCGCCCTGAGAGTTCAGACCACTATACAATGTTGAAAACCTAGTTTACTTTGGCATATGGCTTCAAAAATGATACAGTCAAGATGAAAATATTCGATCTCAGAAAACAGGTGTATGATGAGTTTAAAGAACAAACATACTCATTTTGGAAGTTGTCATACTCCAGGATTGAGAAGAGATGGGAGAGATTGACCGTTGGGTTAAGAAGGTCTGAGCCTCACAGTCCCCTAAATATTACAGCAGCTCTCAGAAGATCAAACAGACACATACAGTTAGGTCTTCAAAAGAGGTTTGAATTGTGGTTGCCCTTGACATTCTGACCTCCTGTGCTGATGTGGCCTCATTAGTCCTACCGAGCTACAAATATTAATGAAGATACAGAAGCTCGTAGGTATGAAAGGTGGCATAATTTCAGAGGTTTTTATTACAAATTCAGAACTTCATTTCAGGGTCATGCTGCAACCATTGATTTTAGAGAAACCACCATAAAGTTTAATGTTGGAGGACCAACATTAGGTTAAGTAGGGGGCAAATGATGAGGCAAAAATATTTTCATAATTTGGATATCATGGTGTACTTTTAATATCCTTACTTTTGTTGTTCATGGTTGTTTAACTCTTTAAAAACCTTTTATTGAGGGATATCTTGTAGCAATACACTTTTATATTCTTGCAACCTAACATGTTGATATGTCTATATTTATTACTCTGTCTGACTTCCCAAATGAATGGTATAACACATGTAGTTTTTGAATAATGAAGTAAATTTGATATGTGATTAATAAATGAATATCGTGTAGTTTCCATGCATGTTTCCTTTCGCTTATGTTGCCTTGTGTTTCATAGGTTGTTGAAGAAAGCATAAACGAGTCAAGCACAACTGATCTCGGCCTTGCAGTAAAGTCCATTTCCTGCACGACTTCAAGGAAGATATTCTGGTGAAGGCTCTTTGACCGAAATTGTTGGGAAGGAATTTAAATGTCAATTAATTTGGAAAGAGTGGAATGTTGAATTCTCTCTGAATCGTGTTGAGTGGATAAGTTCATTTATTTAGTCTGTTCCTTGATTCCAAGATACATCTACATCCACGTCTTTCAATATTAGGGTTAGTTAGTTGTTTTCCTGATTTAAATAAGTGTTCCTCCTGCATGGGTGAACAAGAAGACAAAAAGAAAGAGAGAGAACAAGAAAAATAGAAGGAAGAAACATAAAGTAGATTATGTAAGAATTAGAGTCATAATAAGAATTATATTTTTTGTTAGTTTTTTGAAGCAGAACAATCAATGTAAATGATTTCAAGTTATGAATAGAAGCTGATGAAGTTTTGAGTACAATCTTTTGTGTAAATTAGTTGATGCTTGCTAAGGGGGCCCACTTAGTAAGTATTTGTAGGTGAGTAGTTGTTTATCCTTTGTTAATTATAAGTTAGATTTCATTATGGAAAGTTTCAGTACAAACTCAGTCTTATACTGTTCCTGCAGCATCGGGAATCCATCCCCGTGTTTGTTCTTGCAGCATAAGGCCAGTTTATAGTTTGTTTCACAGTCATAGTTGTTATGATTTCTGCTTTGGTTAAATTATGGTTGAGTTAAGAGAACTTTGCATTACCTTCCTATAGTGTAGATAGAGTTCTTTTTAAGTACTTATTTTTGATAGGTTGTGACTGGAACTGGTTCTTAGTGCACATACAGTGCCGCTCCATTTCAAGTATACGTTCCCTGGTTTGACAAGTAAATGAACGACCATGAAAAGATATTAGTCACCTGCTAGAATGTCCAATTCCCAGGATAGGTTTTGCCATGATTCTCATATCCTTTGTGGGTGCGACCAGTCCCAACAGCAGACTGATTGTGATGTCACAGAGAAATGAAACTTCAAAAATTTATCTTGGGTTGTGAAGTTCATGAAATCTCTAATAGTCTGACTTCATTAGTGGGACATAGCTACTTCAGTGATACCCTCAACCTTGTCTCATTGATGAGCAGATAGACATGAAGCTGCAAAGTATACATCAGTGGGAATTTCTTACATCAATGGGAAATGATATGAAGTCTTCTTGATGTGGTGATGGACTTGGTTGATGGTATACTCTAAGGAATCTATTTTAGTGTGACAATGATTAGTGAGACAAGATCTCTTGTCTCACTGATACTTCGATGACCATTTGGATTGGCAGGTGTTACATTCATCGGGGTGACTTGAATAGATTGACAAGAGATTTGATATTGTCTCACTAATGGCCCGATATGGTAACTATTGATTGACAGTTTATCTACTATAACAAATGGGAACCAAATTGGTATGTTTCTTGTGTGGGTCTAGTGATGTAGATTGATTGAGGAATTCTCTTAGAAGGAAAAATGTTGTAATGTGAAATACAATTGTAATAGTGGTCGAGAGAGTTGAGTTGTGAGTTTGAGATACAGAATGAGATAAATTGATTTTGTAATGCTGCTTGTATTGAGTGACTGAATTGACATTTGAAAGGAAGAAACTATAACTTTGTATGTGGACTATTTGTTCACTATAATATAAGGAGTTTTTTCTTGGTGTGGTGGGTTTTTCTCCAAAAAGGGTTTTCCCAAGTTAAACCTGGTGCCTATTTTGTGTTGTGTGAAATTTGTTCTTATCTATTTCCTAGTAATGTGCATCTTTAATGAACTGTAATTTAAAATTTGAATCTTAAGTTTGCATTCTCTTCTTAGGATTAGCAATAGGAAAGTGTTTCCACACCTTTTCTTTCCTTACAAATCCCATGTCTAATTTTTTTGTATCTAATCTAGTTCATCTTCCATTGCCTTCATCCATCCTTCATCTTTTTTAGCATCAACAAAGGCTTTGGGTTCTATTTTTGATAGTAAACACAAATTAACTTGATGTCTTATGTTTTTAATCCTTTTCCTAGTTAACATACCTTCATTCTTATCACCAATGATCTAATCTAATGAATGATTCTTTTAGACATAATTCATTGCATTCTTAGGATATTTTCTAATTTTTGTTCCTACTATTATTTCTCCACTTCTTCCTCTTCAATCTAGGGAGGTATATTAGATCTGAAAACCTCAGGTTCTTTTGAGTTTCAACACAAATCTTTATCTACCTTAATATTTTTACTTTCAATCATCTTTCCCAATCTATTATTGTAGTATCTATAAGCCTTGATTTTTGTTGAGTAACCAAGAAAGATCCCTTCATAAGCTTGAATCAAAATTCCCAAGGTCTTCTTCATCTCTTCTCATATAGCATTTGATACCAAAGATCATGAATTATGTAATATTGTGAGGTCTTCCATACCATAGCTCATAAGTGGTCTTAGTGTTGCTGACCCTCAATTGCACTCTATTAAGTAGGTAAATTGTAGTATGAATTGCATGCTTCCAATATATATCAAGAAGATCTTCATCTTTCATCATTGTCGTAGCAATATCTTGCATAGTCCTATTCTTCTTTTCCACTACCCCATTCTACTAAGGGGTCCTATTAGAAGAAATATGTCTTCTAATACTATAATCTTCATAGAAATTTCAAACTCATTTGAAGTAAATTTTCCTCCTCTATCTTATCTTAAGCGTTTGATCTTAGCATTCATTTCATTCTCAACTATTCCTTTGAAAATATTATTCTTATCACCTTGTTAAGTCTTTTTCCCTGTAGGTCCACATATGCTTGTATGAATCAACTCCAATGGAATTGTAAAAGAATACTCCTTGCTTTTGAAAATTTTCCTTGTCTACCTTCCCATTTGATGTTCTTTGCATAAAGTGTTTTCAGGATTTGTTATTTTATGTAATTCTCTCACCGCTTGAGTAGAACTAATATTCACCATATGTATTGTCAAAATTAATGTGTCCAATTCTATTATTCCATAGCCAAAAATTACTATTTTGAGCCAATAAGTAGATTCTTTGATTTGCTTCCTTTACATGATAGACATTTCCATATATCCTAGTTCCCTCTGCAACCAATCTTCCTACCTTCCTGATTTCACAACCATTGTCATGAAATGTAAAATAGTATCATTTACTACACATCTAACTGACACTGAGCAAATTATTCCTCAGTCCTTTGACATAGAGAACATTCACAGTATTGTTCTTCCCATCAATTGTTATAACATCTTTTCCACATATTTGTGTTGAATTATTTCCACCAAACTTGATAGCTCCAACATCCCACTTCTTGAGACTAATGAATTTTCCCTTGTCACCAATAATATGACTAGAATAACCATTATCAAGATCACCCAAGTATTTTCTTCTTCTCTCACATGAAAAGCAATCCATGCAACAAGGAAATTTTAATTATTTAAATATCAAACTGCAAGGTACCAAACCTTCTACATTTTCAAACAACACTCTTTTTGTCATCAACTTTCAAGGCCATGAAAAGTGTTTCATCATTTGAATCATGATCCTCATACTCAAAAGAATAATTACTCTGTATGGAATAAAGACCTCTTTTGAACTTATTTATAATTATTTGTAAGGACATTTAGATGCAAAATGACAAACTCTTCGATAATTGGAACATTTTATAGGTAACTTACCTTGGTAGTGCCTTTCTTCAATCTTCTCACAAATTTTTATTCTACCTCATCAAAGTCACTATTATGATCAATAGTTTCATCTTCTATTTTTAAAAAAACTTTGAATGTAGCTTTCTTATTTGGAGCATCTTTGTTAAACTCTCTCATTTCAAAGCTTGTGAGAGCTCCAAACATTTGATCTATTGAATACTTTCCCAACTCCTTAGATTCCTCAACAATAGATACTTAATGGCTGTAAGATTTAGGAGGAGATCTCAACCTTCTTCATAATCTCGCATTCTTTCACTTCATCACAAATCTACCTCTGATGCACTCACTACTTCATCTACCTAAAGCATACAACCAATAATGTTTTTATCTTCTTCCATCCTCATGGTCTCAAATTCTCTCTTGAAGATTTGCATATTATCTTGCTCCAATTTACTATCTCCTTCATATATGTTTCTAAGTTTCTCCCAAAAATCCTTAGCAGAAGTGCAATTCATTACGTTCAAAAGTTTTGAATCAAATAGGCCACTCATGATAGTTTTTTTCCTTAGAATTGTTATCATATAACCTAATCTCACTCGGATCTATAGGAGTAGTAAAAGGAGTAGTAGTACCATCTTGAACATATTACCAAACAACAAACCCTAGAGAGGACATAAAGCCTTCCTTCCTTAAATTCTAAATATCATAATTTGATCCATCAAACTTAGGTTCCTTGTGAGCTCAATCTTGTCCAATTCTAGACCTTCCTCAAGTGGTTAAGATTCCTCAAAGGAACATGGATCTAATACCAATTCTTAGACACACTTGGACATTGAGAGGGGGGTGAATCAGTATCTATAAAACTTAAAACCTTAAAATAATACACCCTCTAGCAGCAATCAATTCAAACTTATAACATGATCAACAACTTATAAATAGATCAACAATACTTAACCAAATCACTAATAATTAAAGATAAGACATTGAACACACATGCACAAAAGATAACACCATATTTACATGGAAAACCCAATGAGGGAAAAACCATGGTGAGAGTTAACTCATAATATAAGAAGCTCATTGCTTACAAAAGTGAAAATAAGGCTCACTACCAAGGACTTGTAGGCTAAGGAACACAACCTTAGAGAAAGATACAAAGAGGACCTGCAAAATGAAGCACACTACTCTATGGAAGGATACAAGGACCTAATAAGACTCACTATCTCAAAGAAGGATATATAAAGATATAACAATTACAAAATATGTCAATAATACACTTTGATGACTTAGGCATTCAAACACAATTGATTTATCTTTCACACACTTTTGTACATCTCCACTTGATATTCAATACATTCCACACTCATACCTCTTGAAACTAATTTGATCTTTCATTTATATCCTTTACAACATCATAAAACATCAATTAGGTTTACTAGAATAGAAGATAAAAAATTAATCCCAACAAGTCAGCCATAAAACATCAATGTAGTGCAAAGTAGTCTTATCTAGGATATGGAGAGGAAAATAAACCAACTTATAACTATGATATAAGAGGGATTCATTGCACACGGGTTCTCCTTTCTTGAGAGATCGCCAGGGAATGAACTACCCTTATACACCTTAGAATAGTAAAGTGATAAAGAACCAAAACACAATTTCGCTTTGAAGGAAATAGTTAGAAATCCTGGGAGAGCTAGATCAAAGGTTTCTTGTCCTAGAAGAGAGAGCTCTTGGCCAGAAGATGCTAGCGCAGATCTAGGATAACAACGTGGCATGCTATCGGTTGAAATACGCATTGGTGTCCTAAGCAAAAAAGAACTCAGGAACTCAACAGGAAAAAAAATCCTACTTACAAACTCAGGAGTAATCTATATGGGACTGTTAACTAACCAGAAAACTAAATGTTGAAGGAAATACCGCGATGCTTGGAGAAAGCTTACCCTTTTCTTGACACTCGAATCTTCACTCCAAGTTCCTTTTTGTGACCTGCACACAAAAGATCAAGGAGAAAGTTTTTGGTGGTTGTATAGGGGCCTGCCTTAGTCAAACCCCTCTTTGGTGTTCCCACCTCCACGGAAAGCCAAGTTGGAAAGGAATGCAAAAGGAGTAAACAAAGCATGTGGTGAAAGCAATACCTACTCGAGGGGTAGAACCTGCACCATGATAAGTGTGTGGGGAAAGCAATACCCGCTCAATAGTAGAACTTGCACCATGAAAGAGTAGATAAATGCATGTAAAAGGAAAGTGAGAGAGAAACAAAGAGTGTTACCCACAGGCTAAGGCCCTCTTTGGAGCACACAAAAAAACCTCTGAGTGCTTGCTTAAGAGTTGTTGTTGTTGTTGGGGGGACCTTAGTTCAACATTGCTTCGCCTGTGAATGCACTACTATCAAAGGAAAAGAATTCTCAAAGTTGTAGAAAAAAAAAATGAGAGCTAGTATGTGTTGTCTTCTAGTCTTCCAACCTTCAAATGAGAGGCAAAAAGAGGTACTTATGCTTGCAAGGGTGACAAAGAGTCGTTACTTTCATAATGTAACTGTCAGGACACATGACACAGGGGCTAACCTTCTAGATTTCATGTTTTGAGCTTGGTAAATGGATAGGACACTAGCACATCGTGCATTCATCCAAAGCCTATATTCTCGAAAAATGCATTGTCAGGCTTTTGTTGCTTAGCCACTTGTCCTCATGGAATCAGAACCATGAAATTCTGACCCATGAGATTTTGTCATTAATGTCCTAGGGTTTCATAAATGCTAGGAAAAAATGCAAAAATATGGAATTGCCCCTAGGTGCAATTCTGAGATATTACATTTTCCCCCCACTTTACTGGGCTCAATTTTGGAAAAATTAGACTCACTAAAGTATAAAAGAACTTTACCCAAATTTTTGAATTTTATAGATTTGCATGCCAACAATGAGAGACCATAGCAGCTACCACATCTGAGCTAACCAGTACTAAAGATTCCCCAAACATGCGAGCTTGATAAACAACATATGAATGGTCATGAAATTGTTGAATGTTCCATCCTGTAAAACTCAAGTTTTAGATCAGCCTTGAAAAATCAAAAGAAAGCTACCACGAAGAGAGGAATGATTAAGAAAAAAGTTATCAATTCAAAAGAAAAATATGATCAAGAGACAACTTTATGCCCCCTCCTGAGTTTTCCCCTAGCCCAGTGGGGAAAATTTAAGAGAAACTGGGGAGCCACAAAGCTGAGGGATAATGGGCCCTGGGGGGCTTATATATACCTAAGTGGGCCCCTAGAAGGGTCATTTTCACTATTCACTGTGAGAAAATTGTTGAATTTTGTGATAGAAAAGTTAACAAAATGCCGAGCTCGAGAGAGTATGAGGAGCTGAGGCTAAATCAACTATGTCGGGGCATTGCCGAGGGTCACGAGGTGGACTAGGTAGGTCACAAACTCTCATTTTTAGTGATTTTTCATGCATTTTTTAAGGTTTTTCCACTGGTGAGGTGCACAGACGTCTTTTTTGTGTGCTTGCATCTTGAAGGCGTACTGTCGTCCAAGATTAATGCTATCATCTCCCTTCCATGTTGTCATCTCAGAGATGCGCTATCGTCTCTGAGGCAACCATGGCGGTCTGGAGTCGTATGCACAGCGCGCAGATGTCTGTGTGTCGCACATAAGTCTTAGTTATTTTTTTTCAATTTTTGATGTAGAATGTCAATGTTTTGATTCAAAATTTTCTTACTTTTGATAGTACCCATAGATTTAGGAGCATCCTAGAGAGTGAGCATTCTGGTTGGTTTGCAAGCAGAGGGACCACTTATCTGTGGACAAGGTCACACTCTTGGAGCGTGTTGATCTCTGGCATGTGTTCACCATGCCAGAGATGAGATACCATGAGCGGATGCTTATGACCCTCATGGACTGATGGGATGCCACTATGTCATCTTTCTAGTTACTGGTTGGGGAGATGACCATCAATCTCGAAGATGTCCATCAGATCCTCAAACTACCCATCCATAGACGGCGGGTGGCCCTAGATGACACACGATCAAAACGTGAGTGAGTGGAGGTCATCTGCTACTGCACAGGGAGGATAAACGATGATGACGACATGGGCCACATCTTCACGCATTGGTATGACTAGGTGAGGACCACAACACCGCTGATTTGTCGGGTTATGGTTGTCATCATCACTTTTCGGATCACAATTGAAGGGCGAGGCTCACACCTACATGGGGGCCTCATCCACACTATTAGAGATATAGTGGAGCATAGGACCATCTTTTCCTAGGGGTGTAGCATGGTTGCACACCTCTACCAGGAGCTAGGTTAATATGTGCACTATGAGTATATCGTAGCTTGACAGAGTGCACACTTTTGCAAGTGTGGGCCTTTTCCCACATCATGTGCACTTGGTTGGTTAGTTTTCCCCAGCTACGACCATATCAGATCCCCATGGCCCACTAGTATGACATGATGGGCCAATGGAGGTTCAAAGATCTATAGTTTTGGTGGCTATATTTTGATACCCTCATAGCAGATAGGGTCTAATGGAGACCCTGTCAATTTTTAATGTGGGTGGATGACAACAAGTATTTGAGGAACCTTCAGGGAGATTATTTTTTGATTGAAAGTAGGGACTATATTATCCTACCCTACTACTAGAGTTAATTCATGTGACAACATGGTAGACCATAGACTATACCACCGGATGTGTCCACCTATACTAGGGCCCATAGGAGTATAACGAGGGTCACTAATCACCCTTGCCCCACTATCATAGATATCATCCCATTTGATGATGATGAGCTCGACCATGATCTACCGCCCATATTAGTGAAAAATAATGTTAGCATAAAGATAGATTTTACGTCGTGGTGGGAGAGGCATCGACCAGCTCCTATGTTTGACAAGGGTGCTCCAGGAGTGGACCTTGGTCCATAGGGGGACTTACCAGCTGCATCATCATAGGAAAGGAGGAGAGGCCGACAGTAGGCCGAGGAGGAAGAGGAGGAGGTAGTGTCACTGAGGCCGAGGCAACGAAGGAGATCAAATCCCCCACCAGCTACCCCTGTCTCTTTAGCCCCACCATCTTCCATTGCGGCTATGTTGCTTGTAGCACTAGGAGTGGCCACCAAGGTTGGCGGTGCAAGTTGGAGTACCGAGCCTCACCCTAACCCGACATGGTAGCCGGGGGATCCAGGTATACATGGTTCATTGTTTTATGTTTTTTACTTTCTATTTGATAATATATGTATCTTGTATATGCCATGTGATACTAATTCCTTTTCCTTTTTTGTGGTTGCAAAGGACACACAAGGATGGACTGGGCTCATCGCTTAGTGTATATCAAAGATCGCCCCCGCTATACAGATTCAGGGGTTAGTCATTGAGACATATCAACCAGTGTTTGTGGGGCATCATGCCCCTAGCTTTGAGTTGGTTGTGTGCTTATGGACTGCCTATGAAGAGCGAGGTGTAGAGATCATCCAACTAACTACAGAGCTAACGACTGTGCAAGGGTAGCGTGACTAGCTATTAGGGAAGCGATGGATAATGCTCACCGAGTGAGATACAACAGTGAGGAGGGTTGATGTCACTGAACAGGCACGTGAATTCCTTGAGAGCCATCTCGATGACCTCAATTAGCAACCGACTATTGTGATCCTGATAGAGGTTCAACGACTACAGGACCAATTGTGGCAAGCAGAGTTAGTGATATCCTCCTTGCAGGGGGAGATCAGAGGGATATAGGTAGCACTGTCTATGTCACACTCTCACCATTCACACTCGATGACCACCATTCAACTCCTCTTGTAGCTTCTCGAGCATCCACCAGAGCTAGAGGGCTCTGGGAGCCATGCGCTACAATGATCCAAGCATCATCATCACTTTTTGAGTACATTTTTTTAGTGAGATACATATATGTTTATACATACTTGTAGATCTTTTTGTACAAACATATATTCAACAACCACTCATTTTTTGTAGTAGTGGCCTGATACATGTATATGACATTGGATACATACATTGCATATATATATACACACACACACACATAAGGATACATCGATTATGGTTTCATGGCATTGTTTATTTGGATGTGTTTGTTTTTATTTACTTCTCTCGTGTTCATGTTATGGATGTTATACTCTCATGTGGATGCATGTTTATAGTAGATGCTAATATGATTTAATTAAACACACATGGTTGTATGTTAATTGAATACAATGATGATCTAATGGACATACACGCACACATGCACGTCATTATTCATAACACAAAAATGATCATAATGTGTTAATGAACAATGTCAACATATGTAGTACTACTCTTTCTTGTAGAGAGAGAGTGCCACATAGGCGACACATAGGACATTATGCTTAGTAATGACAAAGATGCATAGTGTTAACAAGCTCCTTTAAAGGCATTCCAGCCATAGATGATAGTCCATAGGCACCTAAGCCATATATAGAAATCACAATGTAAGGGCCTAACCAGTTAGGGCTAAATTTTCCTTTATGGTCGGGCGACACATTTGTATTTATCTAATTTTCACAAAGAACCAAATCTCTTATTTTAAAGGTTTTAGGGAGTACACTTTGATTGTATTGTCTAGATAACCACTAGTGATCTAAGCTTTAAGATGTTCGGGGCTCGTAAATGACGCTCATCAAGCATCTCTAGTTGATGCGAACAGTTAACTCGATGGGTTTCATTATCAATTAACCCTTTGAGGGAAACTCGTAGAGACAAAATTTCTAGCTCCAAAGGCATAATAGCTTCGGCACCATACACGAGGTTATAGGGCGTTTTTCCCGTAGTCATACGAAAACTCATGCAATAGACCTATAAAGTGTATGTTAGTTGAATCTACCAGTCTTTACCATGTTTGTTAATTGGTTTATAGAGAATAAGGTCAAGAGTTTTATTTGAAGCCTCTGCTTGACTGTTAGATTGAGTATAGTAGGGTGTAGAGAACCTATGCTAGATGTAAAATTTCTTGAGGAACAACTTCACTTCTTTGTTCTTAAATGGTGTGCCATTGTTAGAAATAATCATAGTAGGCAATCTGAATCAAGAAATGATGTTGTTCATAAGGAAGCTACAGATAGCTTCAATATTCGTGGATCGGAGCGGGATAGGCTTGACCCACTTTATAAAGTAATTGGTAGCAATAATGATAAAGGCATGTCCTTTGGAAGAGGGGGTGATATCATTCCAATAATATCCAACCCCCATTTAGCAAACAACTAAGGGGAAGTTTGGTTTTGGAAACCTTTGGCAGGCGGATGAATGAGTCAACTGTGTTGCTAACATTGAGGGCACTTCTTGACAAAGTCAAAGGAATCTTGTTCCATTGTTTTCCAATAGTAACCCATGTGTATCAATCTTTGCGCCAAGGATTTACCACCAAAATGTCCATCCCAAGAGCCCACATGGGCTTCCTTAAGGGCAAGGGGTATTTTTGCTTTAGTAAGACATCTAAGAAGTAGGCCATTATAGGCCCTTCTATAAAGGATGTCAGACAAGATGACGTAGCGAACCAAAAGCTTCCTCATTCGAATGCGGTCATTTTTCATCACATCATTGGGGAAGTTTCTAGTCTTCAGATAGTTATAGATATTAGAAAACCATTCCCCAGAGTCTACATGGGAACACATAGGGGATTCAACTTTAGGTTCTTTAGGAATCACAGGGGTTTGCAAGACTTGGACCACAAAATGGTATTCTTTTGTATCCTCTTCAGACAGTACCAAGGAAGTAGCACTTGCCATGACATCAACATGTTTATTTTCTCTCCTAGGGACATTGTCTATTGTGAAAGAAGAAAATCATTTGAGCAAAGACAAGGAAAGGTCTTGGTACTAGGACGACTTACTTTGCTTGACCTGATAGGTTCATGTTATTTGGTTTACTATAAGTTCAGAGTCACCTAGGATAAGGGAACTATTTTTCCTTTGGGGGATATGAGGACCACACCTACTCTGGAACTAGTTTGAAATTGAGACCCATCAAAATACATTTTCCATTTGAGGTCATGATTGATTACAAAAATGTTCTCATTAGGAAACAAATCTAAGCTAGGAAAGGAGCGAGATGAGGGAGCGTCTGCCAATTGATCCACAACCACTTTACCCTTTATAGATTTATGAGTAACAAAATTTATGTCAAACTCAGAAAGCAACATAACCCATTTTGCTAACCTTCTGGCTAGATTAGTGTTGGAAAACAAATGCCTTAAAAGATCCATTTTCACTATGATGTGTGTTTCAACATGGAGGAGGTAATGCCTTAACTTCTGTGTAGCGAAGACAAGAGCAAGGCACTACCTTTCCATGGAGGAATAACAGGTTTCATAGTCAACTAGGATGTGACTAATGTAGTAGACCGCTCTTTCCTTTCCAATGTCATCATATTGAGCTAAAAGAGCTGCCAAAGCATATGGTGACACAACTAGATAAAGCAGAAAGGGTCTATCTTGCATAATCGGCATCAATATGAGAGGGTTGGCCAAATAGGCTTTGATTGATTCAAAGGTTTTTTGACATTCCTTATCCCACATGAAGTGAACATCCTTTTTTAGTAGATGAGTGAAAGGAAGGGTGTGATCGGCCAATTGAGATATAAATCTATGAATTGCCTGAATCTTTCCTTGTAGGCTTTGCAACTTAGTGATGTTCCTCAGTGGAGGCATGTTAATGATAGCATCAATATTTTTAGTGTCAACTTTGATCCCACGATGAGAAACTATGAACCGCATAAGCTTTCCTGTGTCAATGCCAAAGATGCACTTAAGGGGATTTAGTCTCATTTTATAGAGCCAAAGTCTTTCAAAAATAAGACGAAGTTTCTTGGGATGATCTTGACAAGTAAACAATTTTTCCAATATGTCATCAATGTAATCTTCTAGAATCTTGTGAATAAAGTCATGAAATATTAGGGTCATCGCCCACTAGTAAGTAGCTTTTGCATTCTTTAACCCAAAGAGAATGACCACATAATAGAAAGTACCCCATGGGGTAGTGAAGTGTTGTACTGATCATCCAGGTTAATACGGATCTGATTATAACTTGAGAAGCCATCCGTGAAAGAAAGCAATGCATGGCCTGCAGTCAAGTCGACAATCATATCTATATTAGGTAGTAGAAAATCATCCTTAAGAGAAGCCTTGTTAAGATCTTGAAAGTCGATGCATATGCGAATATGACCATCAGGTTCACTAACAACGACTATATTTAGAATCCAAGGGGAATAATCGATAGGACGGATAAAGCCTACTTTCAACAACTTCTCTATCTCAGTCTTAACCATTAATGCCACTTTGGTATTGATCTTTCAGATTTTTTTTTAACTAGCTTAGTATCGAGACATAATATGATATTATGAATCACTATAAATTCATCAATACCGAGCATATCCTCATATGTCCAAGCGAACATGTCAGGATGAGAATGTAAGATATCAGAGTTTTTGATTGCTTCTTTCAAAGAGAGACACTTCTCAATTTTGATCACCTTTTTAGGGGACATGGGATCCATGGAGATCTCAATAGTAACCCCTTCCGAGAGGGAACTATGGTCCTCATAATGAGGTTTTGTAACATCCTCACTGGTGTTAGATAGAGGGTCTTCCTCGTTAATACTAAAGATAGATTCCATGAAATATTCTTGGCTACATAAGCGATATGGCAGACGTCTATTGTGGTGATAAGGAGGTAACAGGGAGTAGGCACCCATAAACTCCTCTAATGCTTCATCCAAAGAGAAGACATTGAGACTGATTTTTTTGGCTTGCTCCTTTTCCTCTATTAACTTAGGGTAAACAAGGTTTAATGGTTTGACCAAAATCATATTAACACTCCACCGAGGATTTTCCTTAGACTACTCAATAGAACATCCTAGTCCTAAATTGTGTCGTCCTAGCTCAATATGGATAGGGACTTGAATTCCTTGCTCAATACATCCTAGGATTTTTTCCCATAGCCATATCGAAACGTGAGCTCATATCTGAACCTATAGCAAGTTTGCAAAACTTTATGGGGCAATGGATCCACCACATAGAGCACTTCATTCCACTAATGGATGTCAAATGTCTCTATAGGGTACCTTCGCCTCCTTTGTCGGGTTCATAGATGTTACTTTCTTGTGCAGGAGGTGGATTGTTCTCCTAAGTGTGGGAAGGAGCGATTTTTTGAATAGGGTCACACTTCTCTTCCTCCACGGGAGTATTATCCACCTTTTTGTTAGGGGCACATGGAAGGTCCATGCAAGAGGGGTCTACCTTATACTCCGTGATAAAGAATTCAAAAAAGTTCAAGGAACCCCAATCATCTCCAAGGAAAGCATTTGTTTGAGAGGGTGATGCAGGAGAGCCAGGATCTTCTACTTTAGGAAGATTTTTAGTTTTGACACTCACCCTGGTAACAAATTTCACAGAGGGTATTGATGAAGAGCACACCATAGCATCGATAGTTAAGGAAGGAATACAATTCTTGAGGGTAGATATAATTGAAGCGTGACCGGCGGCGATGAATTCACAAAGGTGAATGCCTTCCAGATCCTTTTTGACTATGACTACCCGATTGTTTGTGACAAACTTGAAAGAACGGTGTAAAGTAGAGGTTATCGCGCCCATAGCATGGATCCAAGGTCTCTCTAAGAGGAGGTTGTAAGGTAAAGGGCCCAACATCACATAAACCAACACGAGTAAGGTAATGGGGCCTAGCAAAAAAGGTAATATTATCATACTTCTATAGAGCTTGGCGGCCAACATTATCGAATCCACGAATGTACAAGGAGGAAGCTACTAAGGAAGATGAATCAACTTTAATTTTAGGTAGTAGGTCTATACCGCAAACATTGAGAGACAAACCGATATCAACAAGGGTACACCTAATACCAATGTTGTTAACATTGACTATGATCATTAAAGGCTCTTCTTGTTTCTACACATCCAGAGGTGGGAGTTCTTATGGGTGTAATGTAATATTTGGTGAATCCGCACAAATATGGGCTTACAATGCATTAACATTCATAGGCCTAGTGGAGGCAGGCAAGTGAATCTTTTGTAAAGCTTCCTAGAGCATCTCTTGTTAAACCAAAGCGGTCTGAAGCAAATCCCAAAGCAAGATCTTCGTCAGAGTAGCACAAAGTTGCTCGAAAAGATCATAATCGCTTGGTGCTTTGATCACAGGCTTAGGTGCTATAGGAAGGTTTGGTTGAGAAGATGACAAAGAAATAGATTGTGAGGTAGGAATAGAAGGATGTTGATCCAAGTTTTGTCTATTACTCCTTATAGGATATGTGTGTCCAACAACGTTATAAGATGTAGAGTCTGCTACTTTCACGAACCTTGAATACAAGTCCAATGAATCACTACGGTGTGAAATTCCATAGACGGAAGGGTTGGCTGGGGTTACGTAGATGACAAGTTTCTTAGGGATCAGAGGAGCCACTGAGATTACCACCACATTTACCAATCCCTCAGCCTATCGAGAAGAGACTTGTTTGGGAGATTTGCAAATATGGGGGAGTGCTTCTAAGAAATCATCTAGAGCATCCTCCAGTATATCGAAATCTTCCTCAGAAAAATTCATCATGATAAATGTGCAACATCACAAATAAAGTTTCAATGTTCACATCAGGTTCACCAAAATGTGATATAAGAGGGATTCATTGCACATGGGTCTCTCCTTTCTCAAGAGATCACCAGGGAACAAACTACCCTTATACACCTTAGAATAGTTAAGTGATAAAGAACCAAAAACATAGTTTCACTTCGAAGGAAATATTCAAAAATCCTGAGATAGCTAGATCAAAGGTTTCTTGTCCCAGAAGAGAGAGCTCTTGACCAAAAGACGCTAGTACAGATCTAGAACACTAGCACGATGCGTTGTCATCTAAAAGATGCATTGGAATCCTGAGCAATAGAGAACTCAAGAACTTAATGGACATAAGGAAATGCTACTTACAAACTCAAGAGTGATTTATACGGGACTGTTAACTAACCAAAAAACTAAATGTTGAAGGAAATCCCGTGATTCTTGGAGAAAGCTTACCTTTTTCTCAAACACTTGAATATTCACTCTAAGCTTCTTTTTGTGACCTAGACACAAAAGATCAAGGAGAAAGTTGTTGGGTGGATGTATAGGGGCTTGCCTTAGTCAGACCCTGCTTTGGTGTTCCCACCTCCATGGATAGCCAAGTTGGAAAGGAAAGCAAAAGGAGTAAACAAAGCCTATGGTGAAAGCAATACCCGCTCGATGGGTAGAACCCGCACCACAATAAGCATGTGGTGAAAGCAATACCCGCTTGGGAGTAGAACCCACACCACGAAAGAGTAGATAAATGCGTGTAAAAAAAAAGTGAGAGAGAAAGAGAGAGCATTACCCACAAGCTAAGGCCCTCTCCGGAGCACACAGATGCACTGTTGAGTTCTTTCTTGAGAGTTGTTGTTGTTGCTGGGGGGACCTCAGTTTGGTATGGCTTCGCCTATGAGTGCATTGCTATCAAAGGAGAAGTTTAAAAGTTGTAGCAAAACAAAATGATAGCTAGTATGTGTTGTCTTCTAGTCTTCCAAGCTTCAAATGAGAGGTAGAAAGAGGTTCTTATGCTTTCAAGGGCAGCAAAGAGCCACTACTTTCAGAATGTAACCATCAGGACACGTTTCACAGGGGTTAACCTTCTAGATTCCACATTTTGAACTTAAGAAACAAATAGGACGCTAGCGTGCCACGTAGACGTCTATGTGCCACGCATTTGTCCAAGGCTTATATTCTCAAAAAATGTGTTGTCAGGCTTATGTTGCTCAGCCACTTGTCCTCATGGAGTCAGAACTGTGAAATTTTGACCCATGAGATTTTGTCATTAATGTCTTAGGGTGTCATAAATGTTAGGAAAAAATGCAAAAATATGGAATTGCCTCTAGGTGCAATTCTAAGATATTACAATAACATCTTCTAATATGATCCAAAATAAGACACACACTAGTGCATAACATCCCAAGTCAACAACAAAGAAATGTATCTAGATGAAACATATAGCACATTACTAGTTAGCCCAAAAACATAACTTTCATCTGAATTTACTTGATGCATCTCACAACAAGATAGGGATGGACCCAAACACAACATAAAACAACCTCCATTGTTGGCAAAAACCCTCAATCATATAACACAAGCAAAAGAAGATGCCTCAAGTCGGCCAAATATCTACAATTTTCCATAAAACCAACTCAAAACATGTGGCACAATGGAGATACACCAATGATGTAAGAACCATAGAGAGATTTTCCATGAACATCCAATATGGACACTTTTATACCAAAAACAACCAATAGAAATTAAACAAAAATATAAAACTTCATCTAGGAAGCTAGAAGACACATATATGCGATAACGCATTCAATAATCAACTTTAGGAAAAATCCACCACCAGAAAGATGAACTGAGGCATTGCACAAACACTTATACAACAACCACTGAGCTCCATGGGGATAAACATCAAATAGAGAAATGTGGAGCATTTTCGAGACTAGTCTAGACAAGCAACTAGACTGCCAATCTACTACAATTACCAAAAACTTCCTTGGAAATATAGGTGACCTAAAAAGATAGAAGTGCAACATCCACATAATAGAGACACTAAGTACCAAACCACAAGACCAAATTTTTAATAGTAGAGGAATGCATAGCATTCTCTCGAATAGTCTTCAAAGAAAATTCTTGCCATTAAAACCTTCATCAACATTGGGAGACTAGAATCTCCAAGAAATAACTCATACTTCCTCATGAACAACAGGAGAGAGAAAGAAACATACTGGAGACCATCAACAATATTTCCCCAACATCATGAATACTTCTAATCCCCATCTTAATTCTTCTAATCGTCATCTTAATATATCATCGTGATATCACTTCTACTAACAACAAACATACTCAATCCTACTTCTCTTGACATCAAACAAGGACTGGAATATAACCATGAATGATGGAAACATAAATGACCAGCACCTTAAAATATGTGCAATAATCTCATCAACACAACTAGGTGTTGACATCAACTATATTAATGAAAACCACAAAACTAGGTGTGATAACTACAAAACTGGGTGTGGCAATCACAAAACATCAACCATATCAATGATAGCCATAGTACAGGGTGTTTACATGAATGGAAACCAAACAAATAATAGAAACAAACAAGTGGAATAAACAATGGCAACATATTCTCTTAAAAAGGTTCATGTTGAACATATTCAAAGTAAGGTATAATCTATGGAAGTCCCTCTAGATTTTTTCTATTCAAATGAAGCTCAAGAAGACTTCTTAGGTGTCTACTCTATCTTTCCTTCTTATTACTGAAGTGATGATTCCCATATTGCTTGAATAGACAAGTGTCTTTTTGAGAATCCATTATGAGTTCCAATGAGAAGGATCCTTTAGCCAATATGGATGATGATATTTCTATATCCCATCTTGAAGATTGTAGTACTCTCCATAAATGGGAGACATTTGATATCATCATGGATCCTAAATATTTGAGGAAATTAATTAATATTGAAAAGTCTCTCTTTAGAAGAATCTAAAAAACATGTTGACTTATTGCATTCTCATCCTGATATCTTTGCTTGGTCATATGAACACATGCTTGGTATTGATGAATCAATGGTAGTTCATAATATCATGGTATGTCCCGATGCTAAGCCTATTAAACAAAATATCTATAAAATGAATCCCAAGGTTTATTTATTAGTCTAAACTAAAATAAAAAGGTTTTAAAAGTTGGTTTTATCTATCCTATTTACTATTCACAATGGATATCAAATATAGTCATTGTTAGTAAGCCTAGTGATTGTATTTGTATTTGTATTGAATTTTGTGATATTAATAATGCTTCCCTTAAGGATGATTTTTTTTTTGCCTAATATTGATATGATTGTGGAATCAACTATAGACCATGCCTTTTTGTCCTTCATGGATGTCATCTTAGTCTATAATCATATATGTATTAATTTAGAATATTAGTATAAGACAACCTTCACTACCCCTTGGGGTACCTTCTGTTATATACTCATGCCATTTGTATTAAAGAATGTTGGAGCAACTTATTAATGGGCGATGAATCTTTTCTTTCATGACTTTATTTAGAAGATCTCCTAGAATATTATGTTGATGAAATCATGGATAAGTCTACAACCTATCAAGATCATTTCAATAATCTTTGTCTTATATTTGAAAGGATTTGACTCTATAAGATGAGACCGAATCCTATTAAGTTCTTCTTTGCAATGGATGTTGGAAAGATTTTACGATTTATTGTCTCCCACACATGCCATAGACTAGCTAGCTTATTCGTTTCACTTGTCCCTTTCATAAGCCACCCTATTTCTTACATGTGTTATTCTCATGCATGTGCAAGAATGCCTTAATATGTCACCTATATTCATATTGTGGTACATGTCACAAGGCTAAGGCTTTAATCCATGCCCTCATCTCCTTCAAATCCTAGCCATTCATTAATCAATATACCTTGGCCATCAATTTTCTTGATGAAAAACCTATAAATTGAAGGCTTTCCCTCCCATTTTATAATCTCTTCATGTATCCTAACTACATGTCCCATTTTCTAATGATCTACCATTATCATATCCTTATGATACCATTTTTTATCTATTCATTATAGTCCTAACATCATGGTGTTGGTTTATTAAGCAACCACATTCCATCATTAATACATCATAAAAAGCACATCAACAAAATATATTGACAACACTTAACTGCACTCAATTGGAGGATAAAATAAGAAACAAGCTAAAATATTGCATACATTGCACACTTTTAAATGTTTATGTTATTTATCCTTGTTTATTTTCTTATCTTCAGTACTAAACTATTATTCGATGTATTTGCTAAGTCAAATAATGACCTAGAGGATATGCTGATGTCCCTTATAGAATCATAGGAAAGATAATGTATGTTATAGTATACATAAGAACAAAAAATTATATGGGGCCTCTAATTTATATTTTTTTATCATGGGTTTGATAATATGGATAAGATTCTTAATATATGGGTATTTTTTTATTTACTATTGGGGTAGTGATTTTAAAAATATGATTCCCATTAACAATTATGTGTGCACTCTATGATGAAGAGTTATTAGTTGGCTATGTAAGAAAAAATAATATCTTTGTTGTTTACTTTAGAAGTAGAGCCATAGAAAAAGTAGTGTACTTATAGAGCTTGTGTTTACATAATTGCATCAAGTGTAAATAGGTTAGGATTGGATGTGAGAAATAGAGTGTTAGTTTTTGGGGAAGATCTTATTATTCCATGCTCATATGAAGTATATTTCAACGTTAATTTTTTAATTTATTTGCAATATGGCTAAGGGTGGAAAAGTCATGATATAAAAGATTGATATTTCTCTTAATATTGTAAATTATCTCACTACCAATAATCGTCAAAAAGTTTATTTGGTGTGGAAAGTCCATGGACCTTTCCTCTTCTATATTTTAATTATTTTTAAGTTTTCTATTTTGTCTCGAAATGTAATTTTGAAATGAGAGAATGATAGGACATGTGTGTCATTCACCTTGCAATTCCTAGGTCTTGTACAATCATAATTTATTTATTTTAAAAATAAATAATTTGTGTAATCTCAAAATATCATCAAGTAGTGCTAAGTGAGAAGTCCATGTGCGTGGGGGGAATTAATTATTATTTATTTATTTCTCCAATACATTTGGATACAATTTAAAACTAATTTATAAGGTAGGTGACAAATAATCAATTAATATTGCAATTTGTAAGGTCTTTCATATTTGGTGCTATGACAAGACAATCACTACCCTTATGAAGCATTGAGAATCAAGGAATCTTGGTCAATTTGGTTGTTATGAACAAATCTATGACATGTAGAATACATAATGGAAGTGCCATAGGTCTAAGAGGAGTTACATACTATTTTAATATGGTTCATGGTTTTTAATCATGATTTTAGATACCACTTGATGGTTTCTCATTTCTATTTTTTTAATATATTTGAGGCATGGAATAGAAGATTGTATAGTTCTTTGTAGATACTTTTATGAAACTAGTCTACTATCAAAGGGTTAAGGGAATTGTATTATTATATTTCATATTTTTAAAAACAAAGCAAGATTAGGCTTCTTTTTGGTAGTTTTTTCTCTACATTTTATGACTTTGTTGATTAAATTTTATATTTCTTCTCCATTATTTTATTGATATATGTTTTCTAACTTAATGACATCATAATTAGATTAAATATTGTTCATTAAATATTTTAATTGTGTTAATTACCCTACATTTCAACATAATATTCATGTTCCATGAAAATGTGTACTATGATATACAAACTTCACGCAAATTACTACTCCAACTAATGTTGTAAATCCACATGCATGCTAAATAAGGTGTGAGTACTATAACTTAAAAAGGAAAGGAAGTTCCATGAATCTACATAGCAAAAAAGGGTGAAAGATTTAAAAGTATATTTTATTCTATAGTAGCACTAAAATTATCAAAATAAACATGGTTTAGTTGTTAGTGTAGGTTTTTATTTTCACACTAATTAGTTATTTTCCTATTATTTAGGTTTTTCTTAAAAAATTTAATTAATCTTGCTTTAAAAGTTAATAAAGTATTAATGTGAGTGTTATAAGGTGTTCACATCTTCCATGAGAGTTATATTTACTATTATTTAATACTTTTCGTGCTCTACCTATTGGTTGTGTTTTCCACCTCCCTCCTCTCACTCTATATACTCATTCTCTTAGCTTGTATTGATATATTGTAGCTTCATGTTATTATGCATTCCTATTGCTATATTTCTTCTAGAGCATTTGCATTGCTCATTTAGAGACTAAATCTATAATGCTATTTTGATTTTATTAATCATTTATATTTATAATTTTAATAATTTTGATTTGTTGCACAATATATTGGGTTATCATCTATTTTATAGATTCCAAAATGATATAAGTACATTTGGTACTAGGATAGATATTTAATCATAATATTTAAATTATTTGAGAGGGGATAATCAACCTTTCTATAGATTTCTTAACAACACACTTTGATCTTCTCTTGCACCATCCAATAATATAGAAAATTAAAAAAAATTGAGATAAGAAAATCAACCTTTGTTATTTAGACATGTGCTTTTCAAAAATCTAATCGATTGCATCCTTAATCCTCTATATAAAATTAATTCACAAATAAAAATAGCCTATTATACAAAACTTAGTAAACTTCTTCACTTCACACCTCTCTTCACCTCTACCTAAAACCATGTTTCATTATTCCACACCTCCTGAATGCATTCTCAATTCTTAGAAAACACTCACCATAAGATTCTACCATTATAATGATCCATTCTCTTTTGATGCATGTTAAGGCTATGGTTAGAGTTAGAGTACTATGAAAGTGATTTATTTAGCCAATAGGCTATATTGTTGGAATGTTGTCTCATGCCTGAAGACTAGAAACCTTCCTCCATGAACCGTTGGTTGCTTTTAAGTAAGTTGGATTTTTCTTCCCACAAATTTAATGCTTGTCTCTTCTACAACCATTCAATGTAGATTTTTATAAAAAGTGCATTGTATAATTTTTAACCTTAGTTTTTACCCCTACTGGTAGTGATACATCTACTCAGCTCATTGTCACCTCAGACTAACCTACTGCATGGCTGCTCTAATCACCACCAATATTTCTTATAAATATGTTCTAGATTGTAATGCCACTTTCAAACCATTTGCAGTGGACAACAAATAGAAGAAAAGAAATATACCTAACAAATAAAAACACAATAGTATATTTGTTTATGATTAGATAAGAAGGGAGGGGCCCTAACCAATACAAAAAGGAAAAAATACAGCCAAATAGCTTAGAAAAACAAACTGGCCCAACACATCCAAATAGAGAAACAACAATCAACACAGGACCAGTCAGAAACAACAAACACAAGAAATTGTTCAAGGAGCAGCACTTGAACCAGGCAAAGCCATAGAGGGCTAGTATATTTGTTGTTCTTTTTCTTATCCACTATTTAATGGCTAATCTATTGATTGTTGTTTTCCTATTTTGATTTATAGAATACTTTGCTTATCCACTGTTCTGCTATTTCTATTTACTTGCTTATTTTGTTGTCTACAAATTGTTAAAGTCCAAAAATTTTGTAATTGAAATGAGATTTTGAGAGATTTTGCTGATGGCCATTTTTTTGTTTGGTCAAAGTAATTGAAGTATCATCCCCAATTGAGATGCTTTGGAATTTTATTTTCATATGATTACAAGGTAGACCCACTTGATAGAAGTGATATCTTTACCTTTAAAATTTCATTACAGTCCTAGAACTTTGGTATGGTTTGGTGTCCTTTGGCATGCTTGTAGAGGTCTTTGCCTTGATTATAAATGAATATGTAGCTATTATTTAAGACCTCTACATCTCCTTCCATTACTCCAACTAAATCTTCCACCAATTTTTGATGGCCATAAAAGGCTACAAGGTGAAGTGCACTATTTCCATCTAATTTTTTTGCCCTAAGAAATTCACACCCTGCTACTAAATCCTTCTTGATATCTTCAAGTAGCTTTTGAATAAATTACAAATTACCATTCCCTAGCTCGGTAAAGGCCTAGAAAATATTGAGTCCAACTCTACTATTGATGAGGTCATTAAGTGCATTCACATTTTTGACCTAAGTTTACACATAAAGCACACAAAAAGTAGCATTGCTCATTTTAGGACTTGAAATTAGGGTTTTGAGTTGAATTAGGGGCTTACACAATGGCTTAGACACAACTGTAGCAAATATTCCTTCACTATTGAGATTAGAGTCATCTTAGTAAGGTAATATGGAAAATCAATTGTTGATTACTAGAATACTCTCCAGATTTTGACTTGATTTCATATTTAGAGGACGTAAGAAGTGGTTTACTTATTCAGGGACTTGAATTTAGGGTTATTTATTTTACTTGGTACTGTACCGACTATGGAGTTTATATGAATGTTTAGGGCCTTTGTTAGGAAAGAAAAGTTTTTGGAGCATCCATTAAAAAATGAAAAATAAGCTTAAGCCTAGAGAAAAACAAAATAAAGAAAAAATCTCCAAGGTATCATGCTTTTTATTTTCCATTACAAAATTTGACAAAAATAGAGCACATGTCAAAGAAAAGGGCCTGAATGGTCCGTATTAATTAAAGAAAGCTTGAAGGGCCTATATAACATGATCACAACAAGTACAAAACTATTTTAACCCATGTCTGTTGGTGCATCTCATATACACTTTTGATTGTCCAACACAAGTATCTATTAGAGGACCATGTTGCTCACTACGTCCCCAAAGGTGATTGGCCTTTCAAATGTATCAATTTTTCTTATCTATGATAATCCCATTCTTTCGGCTACTTTTGTGAAGCTTGAATTTTATTAGCATTCTTGCGAGCAAATGATTATATATCATTTGATTGGTCACTTTGATGCTTGTTTACCTCAAAGTTCATTTTATGGAGGTTGTCCATAGTAGGGTTCTTATCACTTGGGTAGAGGATTGTTGACAACATTAAGTAATTATAATCCCCTTCTTTTTTGCTCTTTTTTGTGAAGCTTCAAATTTATTAGCATCCTTATGAGTGAATGAATATATATATTTTGATAGGTCACTTTGATGGTTGTTTACCTCAAAGTCCATTTATAAAAGTTTCCCATTGTATGATTCTTTTGTACAAGATTGGTGACAAAATTACACTCTTGAGCTTCCTAGTATGTATTGAATTTCTATATATTTTACATGAATTTAGTTTTCTGATATATTTGGGGCATATATATTTTACATGATTTTGTATGGTTCTTTTGTAGACGATTGCTGACAACATTACACTCTTGACCTTCCTAGTATATATTGAATTTCTATATATTTTGCATGATTTTTGGTTGATATATTTGAATGTATATATACAAATTCTTCAATCCCTATTGTTCTTAGTCAATCTCCAGGTTTTGTTTATCCATCATCAATGGGAGGAGCAGCCTTTGTCAATTCTATGGGGCCCCACACTGGTGGGAACCCTCTAATGCTACCTCCTAACCCACATGGTCCTTATTCTTAGAGAGGTCATTCACTTGACACCTACACTTATGATTGTTGGTTCAATTTTGGGTGTCCCACAGATGGGATACCTTGTACAACCAACCATGCATAACTAATGTAAAATAGGGAGGAAATGGTGGATATGTTGAATATTGATGTTAAGCAACATATCATAAACCCAAGGGATATGAAATGGGTTCCAACCACCACATATTGCACCATGCTAGAAGGGTTATTGACTAAAAATGGAATTGTTTCATGTTATATGACTTTGAAGAGGAGGAGATGTACATGCAACAATTTCTGTAAATACATGCTATAGAGGTCACTAGATTCATCTTTTTTAATATTTTTGTACTTTGTGTTTGTCCCCTTCATCAATTTGATGGTTGCATGAAACATCAATTTTTTTCTTTCTATGCCTTCAACTATGGAGTCCAAGTAAGACAACTTGTTATTTGAAAAATACATAATGTTATAGCAATTGAATCTCAACTTCCATAAATCTTTTACATTTTATGTTGTGTACTCCTTTCTTTACAATCCAATTGTAAAGAAAAGAGTTTATATTTCCCTTTTGTTTCTTACTCCACCCTGCAAATAATTTGTATCTCTTGTATGTTTTATGTAGCTTTAGAAGCTCTTTTATAGTCAAATATGCTTCATTTACACCTCCATGGAAAGATTTTTTTTGCTGGTAATATCGTATTTGACATCAAAGTTTCTTAAAAAAAAAAACCTTTGAATTTCCAGTTACCTATATAATTCTATTGGCATATTCCTTGAAACCTCTCCAACTACAAGTGCTAGTTTATATCCCCTAACGAAGTAGAGCCACTACTACATATATATTTTATGTTTTAATTGTCTTAAATTAAGACAATAAAAAAATACCTTTTCTAAAATAAACTTTTTATTTCCCTCTCCTGTATCTTTTGCCATTTCTTTGATCGAACCCTAGTTTTTTCTCTCCTCCAAAGTTAGCGGAGAGGTTGGCTGAGGATATTTTCACAAAAAAGGCATTTTCACAAGAAGGTGCGCGGGGTGATTGTCACAACCAAGGTGAAAGTCATTGTCATCAACAACAGCCACGGTCAAAGCAGGTAATTTCATTTGAAAGCGAGTCAAAGGCAGGCAACCAAACAGCTGGTCGACTACACAATCAGGTGCATGAAAACATTTTTAACTCACACCCAATATTTTTCTCGAATTCAAGAATCGAGTACCCGAAAACTTTAATGTTTCCAGATGCTTAATATTGGTTTATGGGCGCATTAACTTGTGGTATCCCTTTATTTTTTAGGGTTTATGGTTTGATTCGAAGGGATACATTATGCTTATCTTTGGTGCCAGATCAGGAAAGAAATTATAGAAAAATGCTTTTCAGATCATTTTGTGGCCTACATTTTAGAGTTTTTCCTAAAAAAAAATCTTTATTTTACCTATTTCGCCAGCTGATGCCGAAATAGAGAGGAAGGTGAATACAGAGACCATTCAATTGAATTCTGTAACATCTCATTATTAGTAGAATGTAATTGCTTGAAACAAACGGTTTGCTAAAATAGATCATGAAATGATTTGAACTCACATTTTCTCCCTCCACACTCAAAATCATACTGCTTTCAATTGATGTTCTCGGAGAAATAAAAAGTAAAAAATCAAGAGTCCTTAACCCACGTAGGAGGTTAGGGAACTCGACCATAGATCGATAGATACTTTCTCGTCATATCTACAAAATATTCTATTCTCTCACTTCTATTCTTGAAGTTTCACACATTTGGGCCGTTAGTCATACTTATATCATTGGATTTGCATATGTAGTTGCGCAACATTCAAATCTTGCAATTTTTTTCTCTGTTTTTGCATACAGTTTAACTTGATGGTTATGATTATATCATTTGAATTGTATAGGGTAGTTGCACAGCATTCAAAACTTTTGATTTGAACTTACCCGATTTTTCATGCATTTTGTTTGCTAATTACAATTATACCATTTGATTTGCATATGGTAGGCATAAAGGATTCAGATCTTTTAATTTTAGCAACTCTGATGTTTGCCTGGTAATTGCATTTATTTGATTTCATTTGATTCCTGCATTCATATCTTTGAATTCAAGCTATCTGGTTTTTCATAGATTTTGTGTGGTGGTAACAATTATAATATTTGATTTACATATGCTACCTGCGCCTCCTTTAAATCTTTTAGTTTAAGACTTTAAGTTCTATTGGTAGTTACAGTTACATCATTCGATTTGTATATGGTAATTCCACAACATTCGAATCTTATTTTCAAGATCTTATTTTTCTATTCATTTTCTTTAGTAGTTACAATTATACCATTTCATTTGCATATGGCACCAGGTGTAAATGTTACCAAGAGCTTATGTTAACTGCAATAATCACACCTTCTTTTGCAATTTGTTTTTCAGGCCCACTGGTGATCCGGATCAGCCTTGCATTAACTTACTCTAGCACAAAGATTTTGGCTACACAAGTGGCCAGTCTGCCAATGCCACTAGCACAAGCAACATTGCACTGCAGCTCAATAAACTCTGCTAATTTTCCCTGTCAGATGGCCTTGAAAATTTTTACAACATCACATGCCAATGTCACCATGGCGGGAGTTTCACTTGACTCAACTTCTGACATATAAGCTGCTTCTCTCAAATCTTTTTCTAAGCTCTGATACCAATTTGATAGGGAGGTTGCAAGAATCAATCACCCTAATTGAGAGGCTGCAGGAAGCAATCATAGATTCCTGCGCTAGGCCTTGTCATAGACCTCCTTGGTGAAATTGTTGTTCCACCCTAACCTATAGGAACTCTACCTTGTCTAAGTTCCCCTGGTTCTCCTTCCAACCTCACTATCTTGACAAATTTTGAAACAACCAAACCAATTCTTGTTTCAATGCTTCACTCTCCTTTGGCCCTTAATTTGCCCTAAAGACCAAATCAACTCCACCTTCTTCTAGGTTCTTGCAGGGGTTAGAAAAGGTTACAAAGACTTCAAAATGGCTTGTCTAGGGTTCTTAGACAACCACAAGTTTCTATCTTACCACCGCTTTCACAAAATGCTTTCCTAGGGTTTGAAAGGCTAGTAGCCTTTGAGCCCCTATTAGGCCTCCAACTTTAAGAAAACTGATGATTATTCACAAATTTCTAAATAACGACCCAAACTCTCTTCAAGACTATTGGTTCATTTGTTCATCACCTTACGATTTTAATAGTCTCAAGCCCTAATTGTCCGTACAAAGCTTAGTCTTGAAAATGGACAACAAACTAGGGTTTCAAAACTTTTAAAAACTGTTTTAAGACTGTCAGAAAACTCTCCTAGCAAATGGATTAAAAAAGCCTCTTCCTAATCACCATGCATAGTCAGGACCCTTTCCTAAATTCTCAAGAAAGAATTTCTCAAAAAACTTTATTCCCCTGCAAATTATCCTTGCTGTCCTGTAGCCTTTCCTAGCTGGGCTCTCACTGTCTCGCCTAGGGCAAGGCTTTTCTCCTAGCTCCTGCAACCAAAGAAAACCTAACACCTACCATATTTACAAGCATGGAGGTAGGGCACATTTCCCAAGAGGCCATACAATTTGTACGGTGGGAAGGTGCTCTAAGCCTCCATTTATTCAACACCGCCTGATTCGGGCTAGAAAACACAGGAAACTGAAGTATTTAAAAATACAAGTTGAAAACAACCTACAAAAGCAAAAAGAAAGGTTCACCTAGATTGTATAAAGTCTAACACTACATACTACACACAGAAAGATAGCAGTGTCACGCTGTTAAAGATCAGTTTCAACACAAAAATGCAGAAAAATTATCTTTTCAACGCTGTTTTCTCCAATCTTCAATTAGGACACTCAATAACAATGCTTCTAACCCTGCCTCAGGGTCGAGTCTGCCCTTAAATAGGCTTCCACAACCATTTAGGAGCTTGGGTCGAGCTCATAGATGACCTAATGATGTAAAATATAAAACCCCATGTGTTTTCTAACACTTTGACTAGGTTGGTAAAGATGACAAGTTGGGGCTTCAAAACCCATTCATGATTGCCACCTCCCAAACCATTGATCATAAATTGATCAAGTATTATTCAAAACAACAAAACCTAGCTAGATGGTCAACATGACCTCAAAAATAACACAACAAAAATTTAGACTTCCTTCAAGACTCCAGTAAAACCCAAGTTTCCCAGGTGCTCCTGCACCAGTCTCAGTCATTCTACTTTGCAGCATATATATTTAGGAATATGATAAGTCTCTTAATAAATCACAAAGTGCCCTTGTAGTTGATATTATGATTAAGTGCTAGATGCAAAATTTATATCAGATGGTATTGTAATAATATAGATTTAAATACATAAATACTTTTGGATTGTTGAAGGAAACTCCCCATTCAAACTTTTACAATGTAAGAATGATTTTATTTCAATCTGGTTCTGTGCAGAACCCAACTCCTTATAAACACTTGGCTTGAAAAGCAACATGACAACTGGCACCTGTGTAGACCATGTCATCCAAGTAGATTCAAATATTTTATGCACAAATTGAACCACAAATTTAGATTATTGTGCATTTAATTAACTTATTTCACCTTTTTTGTTATTATTTGTGTTTTTGCCACAGGGCATTTCTAGAGTAAGTCCACCGAGAATGCATCTTGTTGGCATGCAAGATCCGATTATGCCATCCGATACACCCAATGTTATGCAGAAGGTAAGATTCAATCATATGTTTGTGTGGGTTTGATTATGTTATTTCCCCTATTATACTACTTTAATATTTATATTTGTGCCTTGCAGGATGTTTTAAAATGTGTCATGCCCTCTACATCTAGACTAGAAACACCTATCACAAGAGTGGCATCAAGCTATTACAAGAGCATGCGAAGACAGTCAACAGTTGCAAGAAAAAAGAATGGCTTTGAGAGGTGAGCAGTCCAGTCAAGTTGCAAGAAGGCAATTTCATAAACATAAGGACAGTGAATCAATGATAATCTGTGATAGCAAAGATAAGAAGTGCATCTGTGACAATCTATGATGATAGTGGAGTGAAAATAGAGGTTCATCAAGCACAATTTCAGGGGAGTGGAGCACATAACATAAATGACTATGAGGCTATTCATGGTGATCTTATATGGCAGAATATACACAAAAACAAAAGTATAGTGGGCAGATATTATAAAGTGCAGATTTGGAAACTAGAGGCCATAAGAACAAAGAAAGAGTTTTGCCACATGGTGTCAAGGAGTTAAAAACCAAGGTGAATATCCTCTGGATAACAAGAATGTTTATGGGAAATGATTGAATGAGCAGATCATAGTGAATAAAGTGATGGAACATAATGAGAATTTAGTGTTTGTGAAGTTTTTGCAATCTAAGGAGGACAAACATCTTAAAATCTTCAAGTGTTGTCAACAACAGTAAATAGTGGTAGCAAACCTCCAATAAAAAGGGTGAAAAGACCGTGATTTCCTTGAGGAAAAGAGCAGCCACAATCAACAAGTTGAGGGCATTTACGAGGTAGTTTGCTGATTTGGACAACAAGTTGAGGGTATCTAGGAGGCAGTTTGAACAAGAATGGACAAAGGTAAGTATCTAGAGAGGTTGAGAGAAGATTCAAGAGCTTTTCGAACAGTCAAGCAAAGATAAGACCTTTTCCCAGCGACCAAGGTAAAGTCAAAAAGTCAGCAACAGTCATGGAGGAGTCATTTAATAGTCTTTGATGTTGTCCTACTTTCTCTCCAACGTAGGATAGCCAAAAAGGAAACTAGGCTCATTTTTAGCCGATAGGCTATTTATTGTGGGCACAGCCCACTGATTTTGTCTCACGCCTGGAAAAAATTCGTCAAAGGTCTGAAAAATTCTCGTCGGAAAATAATATCATTGACTGAAAAAGCGTAATTGTTTGCGTGGCTGAAATTTATGTTGATGAAAATTCATGTGGCATAAACTGGTAAAAGCTCAGCAAATAATTACTTAGAAATCACATAGCAAATAGATAATGGGAGGTTTCTCATCCTTTTCTACGCAACGGAACACCGATAAACTCATCCTAGCAATGAGTGCCATTATATTTTTACCGTTTATATGCATGGTGTCTTCCTTGTTTTCCATGGTGGTCAACACTTTAATGCTGCCAGTTATTCCAGTTTTAGCTATGTTTCTCTTGGGCGACAAAATAGGTCATCGGAATGTTGTTAGGGATTTGGGGATTTGTTTCCTATGCTTATGGCGGCTACCAAGAGTCAAAAAAGGTGGAGGATCTTCCATTGCCAGCCTCCCCAGTATAGCACGGGAGGCGCTTTCAATGAAGACATTGGTGGTTGAATCTTTAATGTGGGCCGTTGCGAAGGCGGTTTTTATATAAACGACACAAATTGTGTAAAATCTTGAGGTAAATCTCATAGTTCTAGTAAATTTTAATTTTTTGGAATCTATAGGCGACCGTAAAAGAATTTTGTTTGATTTTTTTAGGGTTTAAAATTACAGGGTTTCAAATTGTATGGTTTGAATTTGATGCATTTAGCATGTTCTATTGTTTTTGGAGTGGTGTACCGAATGAGTTTTGAGGGTTGAGATTTTGGGTGGAGAACACTTTGCAGATATTTTGGTGTACATGGTTTTGTTTTCATTCCATTTACAAATTTATGAATATATAAGTTTAAGAACAGAAATGTGGAGTGTCCTAGATAAATGCATCTATTTCCCAAATGAATTGCATGTAGCAGCAGACAACCATCCTTCAGAGGTGGTTTTCCTTCTGGAAAATTATAAGAGCCTCCTGCAGTCAAACAGTTATCTAAACATTATTTTTTTATTTCAAAATTTAAACCCTAGATTCACCAATGGACTTTTTTTTTTGAAAAAATAATACTTAGAATTCTGAAATTGTTTTCATATTGTTATTGACTCTTTAATTCCTTCAAGCAGCCTCCTCAGCTTTGTGTTTCCTTCAACTTCTCACAGTGACAATTGTGGTGTCGACATCTTCTCCTACCCTCTTCCACAGGCTCATAGGCTTTATATCCATTGACAAAGTAAACACAAATTTAGGGAGGGATATCTCTACTAGAATGGATTTTAAGGTCTTAATCTTTATATAAATAACTATGCCAATAGACATTTTTCTGTGGAGCATGTTGAGCTCCTATACAATATCAGATGGCAATAGTCCAAAACAGTTGTCAGGTACATCCAAATGATTGCAGCTATTAACATCAAATTACGGAAACAACAAAGTATAATATGAAAATTAGCTAATGTTTATCTTTCATGAGTTTGGAAGCAATGATTTTTTTATTGCTTGCATTTCTTGCAACTTAAATGCTCTAAGAAAGTGTCCTTAACAGTTGAATGGCAGGCTTATAAATTTGTCACTTTTTTTAACAAATTTACACATGGATTTTTTGTGGTTTGCATGCATTTATTTTGGTTGTGGGTGGTTGCTACAGGGTGCTTGCAGCATAAACAGGAGGTGCGGCCTGTTAACTATGGCAGCTTTTTTATACTGTGAATTTTTTCCTTTGTAGTAGGTGGTATTTTGTTGTTTGTGCTACCAAACAATTAAGGGGCCCTGTCTCTGGTTCCACATTTTGCGTACATCTCTGTGAGGGAAGCAGCAACTATAACCTGTGACAAAAATAGCCCTTCTATTATGCTTTCACGAATGTTGATACTCTGTTCCGAGGCTCCTGTTTTGGCACAAGAGTTGAGAATGTTCTCAAGGGTTGTTGAGTGTCTTTACACATGCCAGTTGCATTTTCTTGAAAGTTTCTCAAGATATTTCAACAAATCCATTTTGTCCATATTCTACAATAATTTCAGTGCATGGGACCAGTGTGAGGTAAGGTAAAATCTGTGCAGAAAGGGGGTTAGGGAAAGGAGCAACGGGATCAAGATTTGCCTCCTTATTTATGCCAATCCAGGAAAGAACTGACATTATTTTCATGTCTCTTGAGCCTTAAATCTAACAAAACTTATTTGTACTCTCATCAGTGAGGAGCAAAGAGAAATTGATTAATAATAAATATCCACGAGTGAAGAAATATGAAAGAAATGACTGATATTTAAGAGTAAATGGAATCAGAGGATATGATGAATTATTGAATGTGAAAGATGGTTTCTTTGTGCACAGATTTTGGGGTTATGTGATCAACCTTGTTGATTATATAATTAGCCCTGTTGGTTGTTTAATTAGCTCACAAGGTGTAATCAACCCTTTGTGTAAAACGCCCTCTTTCTTCTCCTATCCTATTGGAAAGTTTTAATTATCTGATTTATTGCATTAAACAACAAATCAAGAGTGGATATTTCGATTTTGTATTCCAATTAACTTAATTACAATTGAAACAAATTAATTTGAATAGTCAGTAGCTAGCACCTACGATCTGCTCATGACAGTCTATTATTTCCAATGTGTTAGACATCTTCAATTGTGATCAATTGCATGACTTTCAACTTCTATTTCCAGCTAATTAAGTTTCATTTGGAATTCTCCCAAGTTTCATGAAAAGATACATATCGCACTTTGATGGCTTTGTCCTATTAGTTTGGTGATTTCTAATTTTTTCGAATCTGTATGCGACCTTCAAATAATTCTGTTTGAATTTGCACGGATTAAAATGAGAAGGTTTATTTTTTTTTTGTTTGGTATCTATGCCACTATGACTCTAATTTTTTTGAAAACCAGTTAGTTTATAATTTAAATAATACCCTACTAAAATGTTTACCCTTTTTCTCATCTTCTCTACTTGCTTTTGATATATTGATTTTTTCATATGAAATGTACCCATGCATATCCTGGAACCCCAGCGTGTGTGGGGCCCTTCAACAATATTAGCCCTTCAACAATATTAGCTGTTAGAGGTCCAATGGCATTTGCGTCAACATATTCTTTTGAGGGCTTCCCAATCAGATCCTTAGAAACAAGAATAAACCCAAATTTTCATTCAGTTACCTATCCAAGCGGCATACAAGTTTACTCTCATGGCTAGAAATACATAATCAAAGTGATAGAAGATGTTTTATGTTTCAGACAAAATTCTAACAATCAACCTTGTACAAGCTATACAAAGTACAAACAACCTTACTACCACCTTTCAGCTTAGATTCCTAGCTTCAGAGATAACAATTCCAGGGAAATCCATCCTTTAACTCCTTCATTTAACAAGTAAGGCCTAGCATTCTGCAGGGCTGAAACCCTGGCGAATTTATAACAGCCAAGTCAAACCACTTCACCTGTGAACCATGGCCCAACTGATTAGATTACTTATTACCATTGTCTTACAAAGGAAATTTCAGAAGAAAGGATACTGTACAATGAGTTTCAAGCAACTTTAAAGAATATATGCATGAGCTTCCTTTTCTCTCTTTGCTGGTTTGGGCTGCCACCTCAATATAATTAGATAGACATTGTCATTAGCAATAACATTTCACAATCAAATATATATCCAAACTTGTTTTTAACAAAAGCAGCAAGTTTATAATTCAGACCAATTGTTGCCATTAATATAACAACAATCAAATAGGCAAGCATTGACAGAAGCTGTGTAATCCAATTAGATTTACCCAAAAACATTTTCAATGCAAAAATTGCTTTCTTGTACTCATCTGGACCAGATTTCACATACAGAAACATAGAAAATCCAGGAAAAAATTAGAATCTGGACTAAAGCAATGGACTAGACATGCATGGGTAGGGTAATTTAGATTTAGAGAGATTAAGGCAGCCATATAATGTTTTCGGTACACACACTTCCATTACTTTATGAAGATCGTTGCTAAGAAAAGAGTTTCAGTCAGACAGACATTGCCATTATCTTTTAAGCTTCTCTCAGAACCCTTTATCATGAAGTTAGTATCTATTTACTGTCAACTTCCTTGCTTTATTGTTGTGATTCATGCTTTTTCTTATTTCCATTAAGGCATATGCATAAGGTATCCACCCACTTCATGGTCTTTGCTCCTTTCATATTGTTCACAAGCCACAACAAAGAATGACTGCATATGCATTATCCATCAAGGTTACATCTATCAAAATAGCTTGGATCAGTTGCAAGTGCTAACTACAGGGCTACCAACAATCTTGCACTATATGTCCTGAATTCATTGATTTATTGTTGCCCCTGATCTATTGTCAGTGTTACCAAAGGTTTTAACTAGCACCTTGACAAGATCTCACAACACTTTGCAATGAGACATAAACCAAAAACAGTCGTGCACTACTCTATCATTGTTTGTTTCTTACCATCACCATAAATGCAAACATTCATGTTAGCTACAAAATTCATATGTTAAATGATCATGCAGCTTATGTATCTCTGTAGCATTATGTCTTGTCAGACCTGTAGCTTATAAATCTGTTTTATTTTACTTCATTCTCAATATAGACTTGACTACATCTTTCAAACTCACAATATTGAATATAGACACATCACATATGTACTGTCAACTTCATTGCTTTATTGTTCTCCTTGAAGTCTGCTCACTATGTGATTCATGCTTTTATCATGAAGGTGGTTACAAAATTCATATGTTAAATGATCATGCAGCTTATGTATCTCTGCAGCATTATGTCATGTTAGACCTGTAGCTTATAGTCTGTTTAATTTTACTTCATTCCTAATATAGACTTGACTACACCTTTCATACTCACAATATAGGCATATGCAACACCTCCAATCAATGCATACCAATCTCAATGTACTCAGCTCTGTGAAATGTGATTTCATGATCTTTTGAGCTTCTCACAAAACCCTTTATCATGAAGGTATGATCTATTTACCGTCAACTTCCTTGCTTTATTGTTCTCCTTGAAACCTGCTCACTATGTCATTCATGCTTTTTTCTTATTTGCATCAGGGCATATGCATAAGGTATCTAACCACTTCATGGTCTTTGCTCCTTTCATCTTGTTCACAAGCCACAACAAAGAATGACTCCATATGCATTATCCATCAAGGGTACATCTATCACTGCCTTGGGTGGTCTTTATATCACTGTGTCTTTGGCATCTTCAACTTCATTCACCCCTGACTTGCAGCCCTGTATATTGTCCTAATTATGATAACTGGCTATTTATTAAGAGCATTAAGCATACACTGTCACTAACTATCCATTCTCCTGTTCATATTAGCTCTAGCTTTTTGTAGATTTTCATGTCTTAAACCCTTTAATCACTGTGTTGTACCCATACAAAAGGACTGTCCTTGTATCTCCTTTTTGATGGAAACCTTTAACATCTTCATGACTGCCTTAAATGACTGCCACCTGTTGCCCCCTAGATTTCTGCCCTTCATGACTGTGTTGTACCCTTGCAATTTCAGAAACTAATAAGAGTCATAACTTCTGAAATTCCACTCATCCATTGTGGGCTTTATATGTTTATTTATTTAGAATCCCTCAAATTAGCTTGGATCAGCTGCAAGTGCTAGCTACAGGGCTACCAACAATCCTGCACTATATGTCCTTAATCCATTGATTTATTGCTGCCCCTTAAATCTCATAGTGACTGTGATTTTGGAGCCACATTCATCAGAATAACCACACCATAGATCATCATTGTAGGTATCATCTTTAAGATTTCCAAGACATTCAGGTGCATCTACCTCTACAGGTTGAGATGCTGAACAATAGAAATATTAGGAGGAAAACATTTTCATCAGTCATTAACTTGTTGAGAAATTCTTTAGTAGAGGCAAGTATAAAGTTAACCTCAGGTCTCTGACATGTGCAATGAAACACAGCCTCTTAGAACAAAAGCTTCAAAATGATGAAAGCATAATCCTCCCATTAGGGGTCTGACTGTGCAAGAACTCTGAGAGACTCAAAGTGAAAAACTAATGATAATTGAATGTGAAAAACTACCGCCTGTCCTCTCAAGGTACAGTCAATATGCATGGAATACATCCTTCGCTTCTTTGTGCATTGCTTAATCTGGAAGAATCTGAGCAATGTTGGTGCAAACTTCACTCAATTTGGTTTGCTCCAACAATTATCTTGCTTTCATTGCTAACTCAGAGAAGCTGATATGGTTGAGAGCAGAAAACTGAACCACTGCTCCCAGTATGTAGCAAGATTAGGATAAACTACATCTTCTGTTAGTAGTAAAATTAATTTGTTTCTTCCTTTTGACTCCCTGATGAGAAAGGACCATGTCCACCACCTTCAGTTAATCTTTTTATGTTGAAGTCTGAAATCTTTTTATGTTGATGCCTGAGACCTTCAATCATGTTAGCCTACATATTTTTACTAAAAATCTCTTCTGATTGGACAATATCTGCTGATTTATTTGCACCTTTGAAATTTATCTTTGGTCTAACAATTCCTGCCACATCTCATTCATGGTGTGTACTTGTGCTTTATTTTTATGCTTTCCACTTTGGTGGTTTTGCGAATGACAAAATGACAAATCCCAACAAGAACAATATTAAGAAGAAAATAAGGCATGACAGGATGGAACACAATGCATGTGACTACTCTTCCTCAATTAAAGAATCCCCAATCCCAAGTTCAGAGTATTATTCATAATGCATACAAGATTTTTCAGAGAATCCCCTTGATCGTGATTATGGTCAGTGGTTCTGCTTATGGGAAACAAAAAGGATAATCAATGAACCACATACTTTAAAACTCAACTCTTCCAGTATTCAAAAGTGAGATTTCTATTTGGATTCCAATTGTTTAATATTATTGAAGGAAGAACAACCATGTAAATGACAAGCATATACTATCATTTAGTCCCAAAAGCCAGTAAACCAAAGAATGCCAACAAGTAGGAATTATCGATTAAAATAGATTATGTGCCAAAGCTCACAACCCGGGTCCCAGAGCAAAGAAATTCAACGTGACCAAGGATAATGAAACTGCATACCAAAAGTTACATTATATTTTTGGGTTAAGCTCCAGCCTAAACTGCAGCCTCCAACGGAAGATTATAGACATGTCAAAATAAGTAGTCATATAACTTCTAAGCAAATGAAGTACAGTCTTTCCAATGAGAAGTGAGAAGATTTTTTTTAAATTTTATTCGCTGCAAACTCTTTCCTTACTTCTTTGAAGCTGCCTAAGTACTCCTTTTTCAATTTCACTCAATATATTGACTTCTCAAACAGAAGAATGGGAAAAAGATTAGAAAGCCGCTGTTGTTATGTATTTGCTTTTATATTTATATAGTTTTTTTTCCTTTATATTTGTATTGTATTTGCAATGATATAAATATTGTACTTGCCTTGACATAAAATGATTTGTTGGATCACCTTTCTTCACTAAAACAACAATATACTTTATTAAAGTTCTCTAAGGCTGAGAACAAAAATAGTAATTTCACCCAATTTGCATGTTCGCCATAGAGAAAATTTAAGAATAAAACAACAGTTTTACTTTACATAAATTAGTGTTGACTTCATTGTTTGCATGCTTATGGTGGACAAAAACATGGAAGAAACTTCTGATCTATTTTGCATTAGGAGTTTGCATGTTGTTATCAACAGTTGAAACGTGTTCAGTGCATTAATATAGTTGAGGTTGATTAAAATCAATGAGATAGTATTGCTGTACCAAATATTTTCCGGTTCAAAAACCAATTCAAACAATTATTAGCATGCAGGTAAACAATTGCTACAGAATCACAACCGAAAGAAAAAGTAGATTTGCTATTCTCCTCATAATTATATTTTCAAGATTCTCAGTTTATTCAATGCAAATTTGGACAGCTTCAATGTACTTCATTAATATTTTTGTACACATTACTTTTCAGTTTACTAAATCAATTTTTTACAATAAAAAAAATTTGATGGCTTTTTCCACTGGTATTCAATGTGGGACTAAACATTGCATGGAATGATCATTATTATTATATACTTCATTAATATTTTTGTACACATTACTTTTCAGTTTACTAAATTAATTTTTTACAATAAAGAAAATTTGATGGCTTTTTCCACTGGTATTCAATGTGGGACTAAACATTGCATGGAATGATCATTATTATTATATAAGGAAATGAGCACTCAAATTATTTATTTTCAATATTACTAGGATTTATTTATTCTTTTTGATTTAGCCACACATTTCATTAAAATAAACAAAACAAAAAATAAGTGACTTATGCATTATGGATCATTGTTAAATTGGAATATGAACTCAAATATAACTTGAGCATTTTGACATATATCCCTTCATAATTGATCTACATGTACAAACCCATCATCAAAGTGGTGCACATAGAGGCCAATTAATAAATATGTTCTACATGAATTATTTATTATCGTAAAATTATCTTAATAAGTCATCAGAAGACTTATCAGAAATAACAATAACTATAATGCTGAATTCCATTCATTTCTCAATGCTCATCTATATAAATATAAAAGGAAAAAAAAAACTATGATTACTGAACATAATTAGATATAACTCAATTAATTTTATTTATATCATTGCAAATACAATATTTACATGTTAAATTAAGAACTAACAAAAACTTTGAAACACGTTTCATGCAACATATAACTCAAAAATGCATTTTAATTTGACGGACACAAATATAGTATAAGGGTCAGCCATATATAATGCTGCATGGCAATGGAAAGTAGAGTACAAATAATGTGTGGAGCCAACGTGTAAAACATTTGTTATCAACATGACATCCCAATTACATTGCTACACAAATGCAAAGCTTATGCAAATGTAAAATGCCATTAAAAAGTAGTGGGCATGCCATTTGTGCACTGGCACAGCAATAAGTCAGCAGTCCAAATACAAGTATAGTGTATAGTAAGGCAAGTCAGTGCCAAATAATGAATACAGCATCAAATGAAATGAAGCTACGATTGACAAAGAATGAGCCTGCGGCCTGTATAGAAAGAAAGGTTGCACAACATATAATAAACAAACATCAAAGAAAATGAGCATAGACATTCATGACCTTTCAAGGCATTGCAAACAAAAAATAAGAATTGTTTTGGGTTGCACCATGATAAGTTTTAATTTTGATTCCAATCAGTTTTTTATTTATATCATCGTAAATATAATATTTAAATATTAAATTAAGAACTAACAAAAACTTTGAAACATGTTTCATGCAACATATAACTCAAAAATGTATTTTAATTTGATAGACACAAATATAAAAAATATCGGCGTAATCATTGCACCTCCTTCCAGTGCAAGTGTGTGCTAGTTCTTGCAAATTTTTACAGTGTTGTAACTTCTAAAAAGGTCTTCAACAAACCATTATATTGTAATTCAAAAGTAAGTCATATTGTGAATGAAAATAGATGTAATTTTTCAGATTTTGTGAACAAATCAATCATTTTTAGGCATGTACTATTGTAAAATACCTTTTCAACAATAAATATATTAGTTTCTTCCTTCAAGGACTTGTTTATATTGTGTGCAATTGGTAATGGATGTTATTTTTGTGATTTAATGCATGAATCATTGAATATATGTCTTATTTGAACTCCTTTGAACAAGAAAAGCGTATTTTATGTAGGTTATAGTTTGTAGAAACATTGAATGTTGAAAACCACACTAAAAAAGTATTTAAAATAAATTGTTTATTTTTTTTAATACATTTTTTCATATTGTTTCTAAAGAGCCAATTGAGATTAAAGACATATTGTCGCAATCCCAACTATTGTTTCTAAAGAGACAAAAGTGAAATTGTCTTTAAAGAGACAAAAATACTTCTATTTCATATTGTCTTTACAAAAACAATATTTTAAGACAATAATTTGAAACACTCGTTTAAAGACAATATTTAACACAATGCACAAGTTTTTTTCTATTTTAAGTTAAGACAATATAATAAAAAATTGTCTCAAAAATTGTCTTAAACCCCCTCTATGTAATAGTGAGCTATCAATGACAACCACAAAGTAGCTAATAATTGCACTCAATTCTAGCCACTCGTGATAATAAGCTTTGGGACTACCAATTTTCAATCACTCCATTGACACCAATATTAGCCTCAGAAAACCGATTCTCATTTAAATTTGACACTGCTCTGTCTATTGTTCTTCCAATCATATCTAGTTTCCTTGGAACACTTTGAAATAAAGGATCAAATATTTAGAGTTCATCCACGGTAAGTTTGTTTCATATATAAATACCTTAAAATTGCATACGGTAATATTGACCATGTTGTAACTATGAATGACAAAAATGAAGCTGGAGGTCAATAATAAGCATCAATTTTACAAATGTGAAGATTAATGATAAGACACTAAAATTTATTTATAAAAAATAGAGTGATAATCTAGGAATTACCTTTATATTATAAATCAATTATAAAAAAAATCATATTTAATGTACATATGAACTTAGATTTCTATGATAAACACTCCATGCTTTAATCAATAAACTCGCCATCTTAAGCTGAATAATAAAATTAAATAACACTCCTCTTAAAAATGATATTTATTTAAAAGGAGGATTGAGATCATTACCTTCAACTTATCAATGCAATTCCATATTAATGCATCGCTGCAATACCAAATTTTCATATATCATGATAGATGCAGCTATTCGATATCTGATATAGTTTGCAGCTTCTCACAAGAATCAATGACAATTTGCTCCAAGCAGCTCACTCTGCAAAGACTTGGCAACTCCTCAAGCTCGGGACATTCTTTAATGTACAACCGTGTCAGTTTTGTCAGATCTGTTATTCCCGACACTCTCTCCAAATTTGTACATTCCTCAATCTTCAATTCTATAAGTTTGGAAAGATCAGATGTTAGTGTTAATCTTCTTAATTTTTTACAGTTGGTAATCTCAAGAAAATTCAACTTCGTTATCCTAGCTAAATCCACTTCAATAAGATCTTTCATTTCACAAATTTTGAGAGACTGTAGGCGTTGACAGCAATTGCTAGCAATTAAAATCTTCGTTACAAGATTACGGCCTTTGATCTCTAAATTTTCGACGTCAATCATTGTCGTTCTAGACCACCCGTCATTATTCAAAGTCATTTCCCTCTCCTCAGGTAGTTGGAAATCATAGACAACTAAGGACTTAAAAGTATTCCCCTCTGCAGTATCAGTGGAAGCCAGCTCCCCTGTTAATTTAGAGCCCATCACATTTAAACTACGGAGATTCATTCCTAGACATCCCAATAAAGACCAAATATCCATTTGAATTTTTGTAGCATGTAACACTACCGCTTCCATATTATCTGATTTTCCCGACAAATCTGGAAACTCTTCCAGATAGGTTCCAATAATCTGCAGCTCTTTTAAATGGGAGGGTGCCTGGTAATATATAAATAAAATTATTTTTAGCTTTGGCTGTACCTAATAGCCAAGAAACTAATCATAACATAATGTACATCTAAGTATACCATTATTGAAATACTTAATTTTCGATGGAGAAGGACAAACTACCTGCATATCGCTCTTCCACAATGTTTGGAAACGGCCACTTCTGATTGTTAAACACTGCAAGTTTCGAAGAGGAATCCATGAAGGAATGCTTGAGTTTATATCTGAATTCATGACAAGTTGAGGCCGTTTCAGGTAGTCAAGCTGAAGCCATAGCAGAGAAGTATCGGAACTATCTTCCGGCTCCCCTAAAAAGTATGTAATTTGACAACCATTGGATTCATCCCGAATAGAATGGAAACACCTCCCTTTGGTTTGAGCCAGGATGCTTTGGAATCCCTTTAATTGCTGCATTCAGAGAATGCAGCTTAGATTTGTGTAGTAGTATGAATTTCGAAATTTAAACATCAATAAGAAAAGGAAACTTGGAGGAGGGGCAAGCATACCAAAGATTTAAGATGTTTGGGATGCCACACACGACGAGGATGGCTCAGGTCTTTTGCCATTTCTCTTCCCAAGTCCCGCAGGTGATCATGCATTCTGAGAGCAAACCGGTGCCGACAAGATTTCTGTCTGCAATCCACGAAAGGCCAATACCTTACGTCAACTTCCTCCACAAGACTTTTATCTTTTAGTGTTTCCAAAGCATGGTGAGACCTCCATCCAGATCCCTCCCATATGCTCATGGCCATAGTCTTTGATTTATCGATGAAAAAACATGCTACATCCATGAAAATCTGTTGCTCTTCATAATCTAATGAATCAAAGCTTATCTCCAGCCTTCTCTTTACATCTTGGGGCAGCGTCTTATTGACTTTTTCCAATTCTTCCCTCCAATATCGCGGGTCTTTACCAGAAACATGCCGACCCAGAACTTGAAGAGACAGAGGCAAACCTCCACACGTGTTTACGAATTTTTCGACTAGATCTTCATATCCGCTGGATGGATGGGGTTGACGGAAAGCATGCCAACAAAATAGCTCTTTCCCATCTTCTCTATCCAATCCTTTCAAATGATAACCAATCTCAATTCCCGCCCTTACAAGGACCCCGACATCTCGTGTTGTAATAATTACCAGAGTATTGCCATACTTATTTATTATATCCATGGCTATTAGAGTATCTAAGTGTTCCACATGATCGATATCATCTAAAACAATTAGGAAAGTCAAAGAGCCGCTCCTTTCCAAACGATCCCTCAGACAGCTTGTCCCTTCCTCGGGACTTTGTAATATGTGATCTTCACAGAAGAGATCTTTGAGCAGTATACTTTGCAAACTAGGTAGTTCGGCCCTGGCAGAGGCTTCCCGAACATCAAACAGAAAACTTGCTCTTGTATATTGTGATCTCTTTTGGTTAAACAACTCTTTGGAGAGAGTTGTCTTTCCAACCCCACCTATACCGAAAATGCCAACGACATTAGCTTTCTTTTTTCCTGATCTGTTCATTCCGCACTGGCTCTCAAAATCTTGAACAAGCTCTCCAAGGCATTGCTTTTCAAAATCCTTGACAAGCTTACGAAGCCCTACTGGATGTTTGGCAACATGCAAATGTTTTGTCCTATGTACTTCTTTTTCCACAGCTGAAACTATTTTTTTGCAGTCACTAGAACAGCAAGAGAAAGGAGAATTTTATGAGAAAGAAATTTGTAATTAACCTGTTTTGCAAGATAAAAAGTACAGAAATAGATTTGCCAAAGTAAATTGAAAACGGGCAGAAACTTACTCCGAATCGCTGAACTCGTAGCCCGTGGTAAATGAAACTGATTGAAGGGCTTCCTTCCACTCCTTGATCTTCTGCATATATCTGCCCTTCTCTTCATAATTAAGAAATGCAGAAGCATATACTCCCTTCTCGATCTGGCGGAGTTCCCATGGTTCCACTTGATAAAACAGGGGAATAATTTTTGCCTTACTTTGTGACATGAGGACCAACTCAGCCAGACACCAAGCGGACTGTGCATATCGTTTGGAGAAGATGGCTATGTGTACAGAAGCGGAGCGGATGGCAGTCTCAATAGTAGAAGGAAAGGAAGTTCCAAGATCTTTGTCTTCGGAATCAAGAAATACTCGTATTCCCCGCTGCTCAAGAGAGTTGTAAAGCTGAGCAGCCAAAGTTCGTTTGACATCGGGGCCTCTGTGATTGATGAACACATCAAACAGTCTGGAAGATTCTTCTACCTTTCTCCTTTTGTTAGGAGGTTCGATTCCAGAGAAAGCATTATTTTGGTGAGACGAGGATGTAGAAGCCATAAATGTGAGGATGGAGCTGAAACCAAAGAGGTAAAGCAAATCTCGGAAACGATGGATATGTTTTGAGGAAAAATGGAGTGGATGGGACTAGGTCAAGACCTGCATGTAAATAGATTCCACGGCAGCCTTCTTCCAGGAAAGGATTGGAAAGTGAAAGATGCCGTTCCTTGTTTGTTTCTTACAGCCAATAAGACCGAAAATGTTGAGAGAGACGACAGACTTCTTTTGTTAAAAGGCCGAGAGGTTTGATCTACCGTCCTTTCTCAAAAGGACAAGGAAATAAGACAAGTAGATGTATGGAATGCTCGTTAATACGAAGCTTATCTATTGATTCGATTTTAGATATAGTTGTAGATGTCAGGTATTGTTTTTAATTTTGTTAATATCAATTGTCATTTTATATAGTGTTAGGTTTAAGGATTTATGTATAATAGTTGTTTGTGTCATGGTTAGTGTTATAGGTGTAGTGTTTAGATCATTTGGGATCTATGGTGGTCTACTTATTAATTTAAAGTATAATGTATATTAGTATAATTAGTGGCTTTGAGAATAAATTGTGAATATTATTTGTGATATATCTATTTACAAATTTTGTTTGAGTTCATAAGTTTGTTGTTAGCATGATTTGTTATCTTTTATATAGTAGGAATTCCTATGGAAGTTGGTTGTTAGTAGCATCAGTGTTTGATTTTAGTTATGTTCTTCTTGTAATACCTAGCAGTTCTAGAAAAAAATTGTTGTGTAGTTACACTACCTAGGTCATTTATAGCAAATAGATGCATAGAGTTTTCAAATTCTTCTTTTTCATTTGTTGTTGGTAATATGTTTGTATGTGTCATGATAATAGTTTCCAACCGTGTTGTGTTAGTTTTGCATTATGTACATTTTATAATGTTTTACGGAAGTGGGTTTGGCTTTGAATGTCACCTTGTTGACATAACACCATTTCTAATGTGAAAACTATCTCATTTGTAAAGTGTTTCCATAACATTTTAGTATTTGAGTGTGATACATAGATGGGTTTTCCCATGACAAGTGGTAGTTTAGCTAGGTCACCTATTAGAATTATAGATCTTCCAACTAAGAAAAGTTGTAAGTGGGGAAATGCCTCACATAGTCTACTATGTATCTTTAGTTACAACTTTGACCCTATTAAGCTCAAATTATCAACAAAGATGCATTTTATGTGTTTCACATCTTCTTAGAATGGCAGTTATTATCTTTATAATTATATAAGTCTTTTATCGATATCTCAAGGATTGAATTCATAGTTAATGCATGCATGTTTCATGTTGGAAAAAAAGAGTGTTGCTCACCTTGCATTATGTTTATAATGTAGAATTAATATTTATTATCCCTATTATTGTATGTCGTAAATATGAAAAGTCAAAGGAGGTAAGGTGTACTTGGATGATAATTTTAATTGAGCTATTACTATCCATGGTAACATATAATTAAGATTTTTTATGGTAGAATTAGAATATTTGATGGTGTATTGAATATTCATGGGTTAGCATGTAACCTTTTATCTATGAGAAAACTAATAGACCTAGATGTGTGGGTGGCATTTTTAAATAAATAAAATTAAATGGTAAGATGTGTTATGGTGATTGTTAGAGGTAGTATATTGGTAAATTTTTTTAAAATTGATGCATGGACTATTGAGCATAATAATACTTTTATAAAATAGTTTATAACTACTTCTTTGGGTAAAGAGATGGTATCCTTTTCACTATCTATAGTTGTGGTTTCTAGGTCTCTCAAGATTTTTCTTCTTTGGATAATAAGTTACCTATAAAAAGTACTATAGTATGGTAGGATAGATTAGCCCACATAAGAGAGAGGGGTCTATAGACCTTAAATGATATCAACATTGTTGAAGTTTTGAAATATTATATTTTATTGAGTTTAATTTTTATGAGCATTACATTTATAGTAAAAAATACAAGTTACTTTTCCTCGAGTTCTCATAAGTTGCAATATTTTGGATATTATTCATTCTAATGTCATTGGTTCTATTGATATTCCTTTAATTTTAGACTCCACATGTTACGTTGATGACTATAGTAGGACATGACTTTATTTATTAAAGAGTAGACTAAAGGATACAATCAATTAAAATAATTTAAAGGAATGATTGAGTTGTAATATAGAAAATTAAATAAATTCTTAAGTACTAACAATGTTGATAATTTTTTCTCTAATAATCTTTGGTAAATTCTATAAAGATACAAAATATCAAGAGAAAAGACAATTGTATATTCTCCATCACATAATAAAAAATGCAAAAGGAAGCAATAGGGCATTCATGGAAAATGGTAGAAGTAAATGAATTTGGCTTGCAATTTTTTTTGGGGGCTAACATTGCAATCACTACCTACTACTTAATCAACAAGTCTATTGCATTAGCTCTTGTGGATAAAACACCTACGAAGATGTGGTTAGGTCACATGTTTTCATGGAAAAATATAGTTTTTTTATTGTGAGTCCTATTCATGTGTCAAGGGAGAAGAAAATAAATTTGGAGGAGGTTGTTAAATATCTTCATCAATTAAAGTTGTGGTATGAAAGAATACAATATTTAGAATTATTTTGCATCAAAGGCAATATATAGAAGTGTGATTTTCAGATAAACTAAACCTTCTTCCATTATCCTATATCTTCAAGGCAAAAAAAGAAATATGTGATTAAGCTTCCTTGAGAAAGTTGAATCAAGCCCCTTACATAGACAAGAATTTGATAGGATCTCATCTAGCTTTAAATCTTCATAATAAAAGGAAGAGACTCAAACTCAACTTGTTCAAAGGTTTATATAGCATAAATAACCACTAGAAAGGTATTCACCTAATGATTCTAAATTTGTATTTGTTAGAGTAAAATACCCTTTCATCCTAGCACTTAAGCTTACTTAAGTCATGTGCTTTTTAGTGTCTCAAGTTTTTATAAGAGGACACATGTCATGATCTCCTATCATTCTCACCTAGGATTTCTCTAGGGTTACTTTTTTTATAAGGATTCATTGTCATTATTCACTCATATAATTATGAGGTTTGCACATTAATGATGATTAATTTTTGTGGATGAATTATTTTTTGGCGTCCATAGTCTTGCTTCTCTTTTTGTGTGTTGGATGTTTGATTGCAAGTGATCCTTAGGAGTTGGGGGATTGAGTGATCAACTCTAACATGGTAACATAGCTCCAAGTTAGTATCTTTTTCTTTATTTTTTGAGAGGTCTAGACTTTGATAACTTTTGGTGCATTGTGGACTCAAATGAAGCTCATCATTACATCTGGAAGGCCTAAAAACCTTAATATTGATTATCATTTAATCAAAATTGAAGGTCCAAACGTTTTGAGGTATTTTTGGTTGGGCATAAATTTTGAGGGTTGATAATTCCATACAATGTACAAATCCTTACGATCATACAAAATTTGTATGTTGTATGACATACTATGGATTTGTATAGGAAAGTCTTGGGCCCCTATATATTTTTTCCCTTTTTTGGGTTTCACATTGTGCATTTTTTGATGTATTTATAATGGTTGGTTCTCTTATTATGATATATGTTTATTTTCTAGATCCTTATGATTTGTCTAATTAATTCTTTTCCTTCCCAAGGAGTGGCATTTTCATTTGGAACAATCAAGTAGTGGTACCTATTTTTTGTTTGGGTGGGAAGTGTTTTGTCACCACCAATAGAGATTTTTTTCTCAATCAATGATTATAGGTTTCTTTTGCATTTTTATTCTTATCACTTCCACCAACATTGCGACCCCCTTCCCAATTATGCATACTAACATTGATAAGCCCTATGAAATGTGATGGAAAGCATCTTGTATTCTCGATCATAATTTTTTCCCAACATTCATTAAACTTCTCCTACGCATAGTCCTAGTACATTCTTCCAAGCCCCTTGTAAATTATTTGCAGCCATTAGTTATTTCTAGTAATTTTTTCTTTAAGTGTTTTTATGCTTGTGTTATTGAACTTCACACAAGGGATTCTATTTCCTAGGCTACTTTTTATAATTGGTATTAATTTACCCTACCAAAATACTCATGAACTTTGTTGGAATTGTCTTTCTGAAGGGAGTCACTTTACTTAATGTGGGAATTTTATTTTGTTGGCCATCTGTGATTTGAGGCTTATTCTCATGTTGGTTATATACTCCCTTCTAATAATGTTTTAATTACTATGCCACCAACCTTCATCTCACTCAATGACATCTGAAACTCTTGCTAACATTTTCATCAACTAGCCATAGCTTCTTTTTGGAATTTTGACATTTTTCTTGTAGGCATATTTTGTCTAACAAACCTTGGGATATTTCAAGTACAAAAAGAATATTATGTTGTGATAATTTTTTTTAGATGTTTTATGTTTTTTTACTTGCTAAGAAATATTTTTTTGAGGCAGAAGAATATTTTATTGACATGAAAGGAATATTTTGAGCTTAATAGCATATTATATCTACTAATGTTAGCATTATGTGAACAATATGAACTACCGATTCAACTTGCCCCTAATTATAGTTTTTCTTTAAAGGAGATATTTTTTACTTTTTTGTATAACTTGGGCATATTGTGTTGAATTTTGACGAACATTATATCATTGGAAAACTAATTTTGATCACTTTCTAATGGTGTAGATGTTATTTCTTAATTTTTTTCTCACACCTTTTATCACTTGTCAAAGTCAAATGTTCTTCTTAGCTCTTGAGCTCTTACCTTTTGACTAGTCCTTCATTTTATGTTATTTTTTGGCATTGGAGATATTTCTTAGGGATCATCATATCTATTGATGCAATTTTTATAGATTTCTCTCTAGGTACATTTTATTTAGCTTTTGTCTCACATTCTAGTTCATTACTTTGACGTTTTGGTTCTTAGAATTTTTGTTTATGTAAGATGAATTATTTTGAGTTGTTTTACATGTATTTGCAACATTAAGTCCATTTTAATCATTGTGGCATGTTTTGAATGCACTTTCTGTTTGTACATTCCTTGAGATAAAGTGCCATTGTTGTACATGATTTTTTGAGATTTTGTAAAGTATATTGAGAAATATTTTGTACTTGTATTGTATTATAAAGTACTATAAAGGGGTGTGTAGTTCTCTAGTTTTTTCCATCATAATTTTTTAAAGTGAGTGTCCATTCTTGACAACTTTGAATCTTAGTGATTCTTGTCTCATGCCTTTATACCTTGATTTGAAGACCCTTTTTTCATTGTAATAGAAATTATACCCAAATTTCATGGTACCTTTTGGATGTTTGGAACATTGTTTTGAAAATTTCTTTTATTTCCCAACTTGTTCATTGGTCTATAAATTGGAATTTAAGTAATTTCATATGAGATAACGATAACTACAAAGCTGCTATTAGAATGCTACAAAAATTCTTTCATGTTTATTGCTAGTGAAATTATCCCATAAAGACGCATTACAAGTGCATTACAATCATTTAAATATTTCATAATACACCATCCATGTTTTATAGTGTGGGTTTTTGATTCTAAAATAGTTTTCCCTATGTAACTCACTATGTTATGGTATAAATATTTATCTACTTAAGATTATATTTCTTTATTTTTTATAAAATGTTTGAATTATATTGTAAATTTTTTTATACATCACACCTTTCAAGATTAGAGTAGGAAGTTGTTTGAACCGCATATCTTGATTCCTCACACAACTTTAAATTTAAAATTTTTCATGTATTCTATATATTTTTTTAACTATGATAATATATGTAGTTTAATTTTTATCTTCACTTTCTATAAAATGGTAGTTATTATCTCTATTACTATTTCTAATGAATTCTTTTAGTTTAGAAATAGTTGGATTTGATTTTTTAACATAGGTGTCAACTTTATGTGAATGAGTGGTTTAGGGTATCTAAGAATAAGATCTATGTGACAAGACACAATCAAATGATAAATTTTATGTGATGTGGGGGAATCTAGGTATATTTTAGTTGATTATTTTGTATTGAAAATTATTAATATTTCTATTAATTCTTGTGAACAAACCTATAATACCTTTTATTTGAAATAGTAGATTGGTATATAAAAATATTATCATTGTGCTACAATAAGAATTATATTATTTATTCAATATCAAGTTACAATTATGAAACATTTGATTTAATAATATGGTTCACAAAGTTTAATACTTCTTAAGATTGGATAAAAAACATTTACAATGCAATTTTATAAAATATATATTTTAAAAAAAATCTACCATCATTAACCAAACATATATAGTGGAAAGTAGAAAAGAAAAAAAAATTCAATAAGCATCAACTTGATGCTTAGATAATGAGTAAATGAGCCTCCTCACATATTTTTATTTGATTATTAGGTAAAGGAAAAGAGATTAAATAATTTAGAAAATAAAATGTCAACATCAAGAACAAAAAGGTTTTTTTTAGAATAAAACCATTTGCATATAATGTAGGGGACTCTCTATTTAATTGACAGACATCAATTCAATTACATGATAGAGACAAATTACATCTTAGATTGTTTGATATAGATGGGATATAAGTAATAGATTCATATAAGTATGATTTGGATCTTTGAACACTTTATGAATCACACATAATATATGATATCAAAACATGTATATGAAAAATGCAACCCGGCGTAATGCCTATTGCAAGTCATGAAGAGAATGGGCTATGAGAAGACACATTTTCCATTTGGTAGCTATCCAAATGGTTGGGAATGCAAATATGTATTTAAAAGAAAAATAGAAAGAAATCTCTTTACAAAACTAAGCAACAAATGTGTACATAAGGAAAAAATAAATCTATAAACTTGATAGAAAGTACATTGAATTTATCAATAAAATATTTTGAAAAAGGAAAAGAAAAATCAAGACATGCCTAGATATACATATGCAACTTGTCAACAATTATCATTCCTAACTATTATGTTGTATTATTACTACTTACGCGCATTTCTACTGGCTCTTCTCAATAAATATCTCCATCTAAATATTTGCTATCCAACTCCACCAACTTCCATATTACTTAAAAAAAAGACTTGGATATAATGTAGTTCTATGTCATTTAAACAACCACACTAATTCTATATTAGCCTATGAATCTAAGCATTTATGCTACCATAATACTTGATAAGGATCTATAAGTTCATATCAAACTCTGATATAATACTATGATTTTATATCACTCTTATTAAGATCTATGAACTCATATCAAACTCTTTGTTTATTAATTTAAGTTTGATTTAAGTTTACAACTTGAAATATTGATTCATTATTTAAAAAATAAAAACAATTACATTTCTATTAAAGACTTCATACATCTAATAATAACTTATTGAAATCACAACAATAATTTCTATAACAAATTTTAATTATATAAAAAATAATTCAATTTCACGATCTTCATCTGAATTCAATACAAACTAACTAAACATCTAGAACAATTAGACGCAATAATGACTTTAAAAAATTGAAAAATATACTCCTTTTTGTGAAACATGAATTAAAGAACTTAAGAAGTCATGTATTGTCGTTAAGGTTCTGTTTTTCCCCGTCCTCTCTCGTATCACTGACTTTAATGCCGACACATCGCGATAAACAGTTGAGCATCTTTGCGTAGATCTTCACCTGCTTTCATTCGATAAGCTTCTGCTGCGTTGTTTCAAGACAAACCACCCGCTAGTTGTTCCCTACAGTTTAAAATATGTATGTATGTAATATTTAATGTCAAACCTGCTCCGCTAGCCGACTTTATGATAAGAACAAAATAAATCTTTGGAACTGGTTTGTCGCTGCATCTTATAATATTATTCACGGGAAATACGTAAGGAGATACGTAATTCAGCAATTTGGTCATATATAAGATTTAAGGCCTGTTTGTTGTGGACCATACCTTTATAAATATTTTAAAAACCGGAATGTTTAAATTGATACCTTTCAAACAAGCTGGATTCAATGAATTATCGGAACCAACTCCTGTTTGACAGAGTCGGCGAGATGCATCCGCTATAACTTGGATCCACCTGCATTGCTTCCCTGTTAATTTCACTCAGTAGCCATTAATTCTCCACGCACCCTCTACTTTATTCTTACTCCTCTCGCGGAGTAAGGAACGTGCTTCCCGCGTACCCGGCCTTGCTTGCTTTTCATTTTCTTACTTTCCATGGAATCTACTTCTACTACTAGTTTCCATTCAGAGATTGATACAAGGCTCTATATAATGCTCTCTATGTTACAGGTCTCAGGGTTTTCCTTGATTCCGAGGAGTTGGAATTGGGGCTTTTTGCCTGGAGCAATACAACAAGCAATGGGCTACCTTTGTCTTTGAAAGTACTTGGAGGCCAGCTTTATGATATCTCGAAACGATTGCTGGAACACTCTATTACATGAGATATCTAAAATATTACCCCATGATATCAGAAAAAGGTTGAGACTGAGCTATGATGTTTTAGAAGAGGAAGAAAAACAGATATTATTGGAAATAGCTGGTTTCTTCATTGGCAAAGACATCAGGACTGCAAATGCAGTATGGGAAGGATCAGGCTGGAATGGCATGTACCGTTGGGACAGACTTGTCAATAAGTGTTGTTGATCTCAATGGTCACAATTGCATAAGAATGAACGACCATCTAAGGGATTTAGGAAGGGAAATAACAAACACTCAGTCACCCTACCGTCTGTGGTCTCCAATTCAGATTACTACCATTCAGAAACGACCGGAGGTGAACTTAATACGTTATTTTCTATGCAGTTACTCATCATGGAATGGATTTTACTTTTTATTTTATGTTTTCCTCCCTCTATAAAATGTTCCTTGTGTTGAGAAGTGATGCTGATCATTCAGTTCTGTACCGCCATGCACCACCATACTGTATGAGTATCATGCGTAGCTTTACAGATTTAGAACAATCAATTCTTTATAGTTTGCATGAGTCTTTAGTTTTAATAGTTGTCTGTAAGTTCATGTTGACGGTGAGTTTGCATGAGTCTGTATTCTGCATGTAATATGCATGTAGAAAAAAACGATCAATATCACATATCAACATAAAATTTAAACTCACCTTTGTGGATTACTTTGATTAGATGGCCTCTGAACTGTAGCCGACATGCTCTCTTGTTTGAATCAGATTACCAGACAGTTTCTTTTCACAGATCTCAAACAATACACAAATGACTTCAACCAAAAAAACTCAAACACCTTTTTCCTTGTTGACTGCAACCATTCTGTTCAAAAAAACTTCTACCTTCAATCCTTTTTTAGTGGCTAGGCGACTCTAAGAACAGAGATCTCCTACTGCGATTGACTGCCGGCTTCTAAACCCTCAGATCTGCAACCTTTGCTTCAATGGCGTGGCAGCTTACCCTCTTTAATCAACAGTCGCCAAACAACAATTATCCTTCGCACATCACAATCCTCTGAATGACAGATCTCTGCAATCTCCCAACGACCTTTTCTCTTTGGCTGGCAATTCAACACTCACTTGTTGCGACTTCATTTGCTTGGATAGCGACTTTTAATTTCTACGCTCTTTTCCGTTTTGATGAGTTCTTGTGGAATGTTGGGATCCTCTCCTTGTACAATTTACAGGTTGAAGAATCTTTCAGAAAAATCATGATGGAATAGAGAGCGGAATGGACAATCTGAGAAACATTTACGAAGATTAATTACAGATGGATTGATGGATCCAGTTGGAAAAAATGAAAGATTTAATTCTAAAGCTGAGATTAACAGAAAACTATATACTTGATAAACTGTTTCATAAACTTATAATTTGCAGAGAATTGAATAGGAAGCTGAAACAGCAGACAGAAGATAATCGGCTGTATTATATTTCTGTTATTAAAAAACTGTCTAAAAGATATTACAAGATGACTCTATATAGAGAGTTTTAGAATACAACGCTTAAACTAAAGAAAGTATAAAGCAAAACAAAGCTTAAAACAAAACCTACAACAAACAACTTTAAAGCTGGAAAAGCTAAAACTAACACAATGAAGAAATACGCAGTATGAACTGCTTTTAAACGCTTCTTTAAAAACTGTTTTAAAACTAAAAAACTATTGACTTATTCATATCTTCAATCTCCCCCTGAATGATCAATAGGGGTGAGTCCCAACTGATTTCTCAAGGCCACAAAACTTGGTGTAGTAAGAGCCTTGGTAAAGATATCAGCAACTTGCTCAGATGTAGGACAGAACTGCAACTCCACTTGTCCATCTTGAACCAAGTCACGGATGTAATGATGTTGGATCTCTATGTGTTTCGTTCTGGCATGAAACACAGGATTCTTTGTCATGAAAATAGTGCTATTATTATCACAATAAATGGTGGTTGGATGCTCCTGAATCAAATGTAGATCTGCCAATATCCTTCTCATCCATACCGCTTGAGAACTTGCTAATGATGTTGCCATGTATTCCGCTTCTGCTGAAGAAAGAGCCACCGTTGCTTGTTTTTTACTACTCCAAGAAACAACTCCAGAACCAAGTGAAAAAACATATCCAGATGTAGACTTTCTATCATCCACTGAACCAACCCAATCAGAATCTGTGTAACCAACTAACTCAAACTGTTTAGTGGGAGAATAAAGAATTCCAAAATTTTGTGTACCACTCACATACCTCAAAATTCTTTTAGCAACTCGCCAATGAGACTCATGTGGATCTTGCATGAACCGAGAGGTGAGGCTCATAGCATACATAATATCGGGTCTAGTGGTTGTGAGGTACATGAGACTACCAACCAAACTTCTATATAAAGTAGCATCAACCTTGGGACGAATATCCTCCTTAGTTAATTTCTCACCAATTGCTATGGGGGTTGCAAATGCTTTGCATGCCACCATTCTAAACTTCTTCAATAAATCAACAACATACTTGGTTTGAGAAATATATATACCTTTTGATGTTTGTAGTACTTCCACACCAAGAAAATAGTGCATGAATCCCAGATCTGACATTTCAAATTCTTGTTTCATTTTTGCTTGAAACTTCTCTATGAGAGCTTTGTTGTTACCTGTATAAATAAGATCATCAACATAAAGGCAAACTATGAGAATATCATTACCAATACGTTGGACATACAAGGTTGGCTCTGAGTGGCTTCTATTGAATCCCTTCTTCATGAAATAACTGTCAATTCTAGCATACTAGGCACGAGGAGCTTGCTTCAACCCATAAAGAGCTTTCTTCAACTTGTAGACTAAGTGTTCTTTTCCTTGAACTTCATAACCCATAGGTTGTTCCACATAAACTTCCTCATCTATATAACCATTAAGGAATGCTGATTTCACATCCATTTGAAATATTGGCCACTTGTACTGTGCAGCTACAGACAATATAATCTTTACTGTATCAAGTCTAGCCACAGGAGAAAAAGTTTCTGCATAATCCACTCCAGGAGTTTGTGCAAATCCTTTGGCAAGTAATCTTGCCTTATGTCGTTCCACTGAACCATCAGCATGATATTTGACTTTGTAGATCCATTTCACACCAATCACCTGTTTATCTTTGGGAAGTTGCACTAATTCCCAAGTATTATTCTTATGAATGGAATTCATCTCATCATTCATAGCATTAACCCATATTGGTTCTTTCACTGCTTCTTCATACACAGAGGGTTCAACTTGAATTGTACTAAATAAAGCAAAATTAACAACTGGAACTATATTTGCACTCCTCTGATAAATATCAACCAAACTTCGTACCTTTCTTGGAACTGATGGTGGAGGTGAATCACTATCTGAATTTGTGCTACTAGAAGAACTGGGTGAACTTGGAGGACTGGAACTTGAGCTTGTGGGGAGAGGAGGAATAGTATTATCTTCCATGTTTATGATTAGTGGTGGATTTTGCTGCACAACATCTTTCCACTGCCATACTCCCCCTTCATCAAAAATCACATCCCAACTAACAATCCATTGCTTTGTGTCAGGATTATAGAATCTATATCCCTTAGTTGCAGTAGAATATCCCAAAAAGATACAAAGTTGGGATTTGGCATCCAACTTCTTCCGCTTTTGAACTGGAATGTGCACATATGCCAAACATCCAAAGACTCGAAGATGAGCCACTGAAGGCTTGTGACCACTCCAGGCTTCCTTTGGAGTGATGTTTTGAACAACTTTCGTGGGACTTCTATTCAAAATATATACTATAGTGGCAACTACTTCTCCCCAAAAAGTATTTGGAAGATTTTTTGTCTGCAACATGCTTCATGCCATTTCCATGATGGTATGGTTCTTTCTTTCAGCAATACCATTCTGCTCAGGTGTATATGCAACAGTAAGCTGTCTTTGTATCCCATTCTTGATACAAAAATCAGCAAACTCATTAGAGGTAAACTCTCCCCCTCTATCTGTTCTGAGTATCTTGACATGATACCCACTATGTTTTTCAGCCATAGCTTTAAAATTCTTGAAGCATGTAAAGGCTTCAGATTTATGCTTAAGAAAATAAACCCAAGTGTGGCATGAGTAATCATCAATGAAAGTCAAAAAATAAAGGTTCTTACCCAATGATTCCTCTTGCATGTCACCACAAATTTCAGCATGCACAATCTCTAGAGGAGATTTTGCTCTCCAAGATTTATTCACCAGAAAACTATCTCGATGATGCTTGCCAAATGCACACCCTGAACAAACTTCTTCTTTTTCCTTGATTGGAGGAAGCCTTCTTACCGTATTCTTTTTATTGAGAAAAGATAACCCTTGAAAATTTAGATGACCATACCATTGATGCCATAACCACGAATCATCTAAAGTTGGTTTGAATGCATGCAACTGACTAGAAACCAATGTGAGAGGAAACAATCTATTCTCTATCATACAAGTCTTTGTTACAAGATGATGATTGTTAGATTTATCAAATATCTTGCAACAGTTATCTTCAAACACTACTTTATAATTTTTTCCTACAAGCTTCCCAATACTCAGAAGATTATGTTGTAACTGTGGCACAAACAAAGTATCATGAATATGAGTAGTTTCTCCTTGCTTAGTCTTGACTGCAAGGGTACCTTTTCCCATTACATCAACCTCTTTATCATCTCCAAATTTAACTTGACTTCGTATTGAATCATCTAACTTGACAAAGAGATCAGATTTACCTGTCATGTGATTGGAGTAGTCGCTGTCTAAGAACCAGACATCCTCTTGGTGTTCTTTTGCCAAATTGCATGTGAAGAAGGTGGAATGTTTTGTATCTACAGAAGAATCTTCTGTATAATTGGCTCTTGACTTATTCAAGTTAGATTTCTTCTTTCTGCACTCAGATTCATAATGACCATACCTTTCACAATATCGGCACTGGATACTCCTCTGATCTACAGAATTTCATCCTCGTCCTCTATTATTTCCTCTTCCTCTTCCTCTACCTTGTCCTCTATTATTAGAAGAAGATTCACCTTGATATTTAGTGGTGTGAGGAGACTTTTCTTCAAGTTTTACAGAAGATTGGAAAGCTTGCACCAAACTTTCTATAGAACATTGCATACGCTCTTCATGAGATTGCAAAGAACTTGTCAACTCTGCAACTTTGAAAGAAGTTAAATCTTTACTTTCTTCAATGGCTATCACCACTAGATCAAATTTAGGAGGAAGAGATCTTAGAATTTTTTCTACAATTGTTTGTTCAGTTATTGTTTCCCCTTGAATCCTAAGCTGATTTACAACACCTTGAGCTCTAGTAATAAATTCATGAATAGACTCAGTTTCCTTCATCATTAAATTTGCAAATTCTCTTCGAAAAGTTTGAAGTCTTACCAATCTGATTTTGTTTGTACCTTGATATGCAATTTGTAAAGCCTCCCATGCATCCTTTGATTTTGTCATACAAGCAATTCAGGGGAAAATTGAAACATCCAATGCAGATTGAATGGTAAAAAGAGCTTTGTTATCCTTCTTTCTGTCTTCTTTTAGATGATTTCATTATTGTTGTGTCAAAGCATTTAATGCAGTCTGATCTATAGGTTCTGGGTGTCCTCCTTCCACTAATTCCCAAAGTTCTTGGGATAATAGTAGGGTCTTCATTTTGATACTCCAATAATCATAGTTATCTCCAGAAAACAATGGAAGCTGAAATGGTAAACTGTTACTATTGGCCATTTGGAGATAACTGCTTCTCTAGCCTTACTACCTGCACAATCAGAAAATTCTGCAACCTGGCTCTGATACCAAATGAAAGATTTAATTCTAAAGCTGAGATTAACAGAAAACTATATACTTGATAAACTGTTTCATAAAATTATAATTTGCAGAGAATTGAATAGAAAGCTGAAACAGTAGAAAGAAGATAATCGGCTGTATTATATTTCTGTTATTAAAAAACTGTCTAAAAGATATTACAAGATGACTCTATATAGAGAGTTTTAGAATACAACGCTTAAACTAAAGAAAGTATAAAGCAAAACAAAGCTTAAAACAAAACCTACAACGAACAACTTTAAAGCTGGAAAAGCTAAAACTAACGCAATGAAGAAATACATAGTATGAACTGCTTTTAAACGCTGCTTTAAAAACTATTTTAAAACTTAAAAACTATTGACTTATTCATATCTTCAAAAAAATTATAGATATGTTTAAAAGGTTGTATAAGTCTAAATGTTGGCATGTTAAAAGAAATGGTTGTCAAACAAAGTTTGAAGGTTTGAGTCAAGTAGTTAATGATTGCTTGTTGTGATTGGCACATTGAAACATGTCATATGAATTGAGAGACCATGAGTCTTCTTTATGTTAGATAAAGGAAGGGAAAACCTTGTAAACTCTCAAGAGGGAGATAAATGAGTAAGTGGGTGCTTAGATTCTATAAGAAAGGCACTATGAGGGTCTATAAGACTAGAGTGAGGGTAATCTTATACACTAGGTTGCTCAAATTCAGTTTAAAAAACTTCAAGATGATATTGTGAGTCTCAACATCAAAGGGGAGTATCTTGAGTAGTGATGTTGATCATTCAATTCTGCAGCGCTATGCACCACCATACTGCATGAGTATCATACCTAGATTTATAGATTTAGAACAATCAATTCTTTATATTTTGCACAAGTCTTCAATTTTAATAGTTGTTTGTAAGTGCATGTTGACAGTGAGTTTGCATGAGTCTATATTCTACATATAATATAAAATTACACAAACACAACTTTTTTTATTTCTCTAATAAATAAATCATTACATATCACCTTTCTTTATAGAGGTTTTCGTTTACAATTTATTTTACATGCAATTTCTATGTTTAAAAGGTTGTATAAGCCTAATTGTTGGCATATTAAAAGAAATGGTTGTCAAACACAGTTTGAAGGTTTGAGTCAAGTGGTGATTGCTTGTTATGATTGGCACATTGGAAGTTGAGATTGGCACATTGGAAGTTGAGAGACATTGAGTCTTCTCCATGAGTAAGTGGGTGCTTAGCTTCTATAAGAAGGGCACTATGAGGATCTATAAGACTAGAGTGAAGGTAATCTTGCACACTAAGTTGCTCAGGTTCAATTTACAAATCTTCAAGATCATAGTGTGTCTTTGTCTATGCTTTAGCTTTTACAATTAGTATTAGAGAAAATCGATTGTGGGAGAGTTGGCTATTAGGAATTCAAGCTAATTGTGTTTGGTAGAAGCTAGATTGGAAATAGATTCAAAGAGATTGTTATTAGTGAACATAGGTAGCTATTGCAAAAAGGAAAAGAAATGTAGATCATATAAGTCCGAGTTGTCATCTATCAACCAAATACAACAAGTTTTGAAAAGAATAAGTTACAAGTTTTTATCATTGTTGTTTGATTCATTCAATTTGTGTAAATAATGTAGTAGAATACATACAAAGTATTGTTGCCACCGTGAGAAAATTACCCCACACATGGGTCAAAGGAAACACCATAAGACAAAGGAGATTGATCACCCCAATTTGGTAGATCTGATCTAAAAGGAGGCCACAACATCCGAAAGAAATTGTCAAAAGGGAAAAGAGAACAAAAAATAAAATTCATTGTCCAAGAAAAAGAAGTCACAACAAGTGAGTGTTGAATTGCCAACCAAAGAGAAAAGATGGCTGGGAGATTGTAGAGATATGTAATTCATAGGATTGTGATGTGCGAAGGATAATTGTTATTTGGGGATTGTTGATTAAAGAGGGTAAGTTTCCATGTCATTCAAGCAAAGGTTGCAAATCTGAGGGTTTAGAAGCTACCAGTCAATCACAATAAGAGATTCCTATTCTTAGAGTCGCCTAGTGACAAAAAAAGGATTGAAGGTAGAAGTTCTTTTGAATAGAGGGGTTGTAGTCGACAAGGAAAAAGGTGTTTAATTTTATTTGGTTGAAGTCATTTGTGATTTGTTTGAGATCTATGAAGAGAAACTATCTGGTAATTTGATTCAAACAAGAGAGTAGGTTGGCTATAGTTCAAAAGCCATCAAATCAAAGTAATCCACAAAGGTGAGTTTAAATTTTTTGTTTCAATGAGAAAGACTAGTAAGAAGGCAAAAAAAAAACTACAAATTTAATGTGAGAAAATTGTTTGGTAGAAGAATTGGTGAAGCTTAAAAGGTGTAACTTAGAATTGATAGAAATGATACTAGATTTTGGAAAAGAAAGATGTGATTATTTGTGTGAGAATGAAAATATAGAAAAAAATTTAGAGAAAGTGAAAAAGGAAAATGAAGAACTAGAAGGAAGATTGAAGATACATGATGAGGTCAAGAAAAAGAATGAAAATTTGGTAGAAAAGATATTAAAGTTGTTGGAGAAAGAAATTGAGTCTTTGAAGTCAAACTTATTGGTATATGATATCTCATGTGGCATAGAAGATTTGTGTTCCTTTGATCAAACTATTGATTTGTGTGAAGTTGCTTTTGATAATGAATGTACAACTAAAGGTCAAAAGGTGTCTCAAACTAAAGATTTTGTAGTTTGTGATGCTAATAACAAATGCTAGTTTGAAAATGAAAGGAAATAGAAAAGAGCAATGGAAAGTACTAATAAAGAGCAATTGTTTGAAGGAAAGAGATTACCAAACAAATTGAAGTAGCCAAACCAAGCACCACCAAAGTAAGAGAGACACAAGAATTTGTTAAGGGGAAAAAACAAGAAAAAACCCTAATATTATGAATGGAGGCAAAATGCCTAAAGAATAATACAAAGAAAGAGAGAGAGTTCCAGCCTTAGATTGCTTGCATGAGTCTTGAAGAATGAGAGGAGAGAGACCTCAATAAGTAGAGGTGAGAAGAAGGAGTTAGAATGTAACTCCCAACTCAATGAATGCCACCATTCATCTATGTGTGTGCAAAGTGTCACCTCTTAAGGAGGTGATTACAAATATTCCTTAATAAAGGAATTAAAAATAAGCCATCCTCACACGTGTGAGATGACAAAAAAGACAAAAGACTTGTAGGGATTCGTTTGGAATATTCCTACAAGTTAATAAATAATTACAATTAAAGAATAACATTTACCAAGTAAAGATTAATCTTCTAACATCCCCCCTTAAGCTTTACTTGGGGAGGTTACATCAAACCCTTCAATGGGTTGTAAACCAAGATTTTTACAATGAAAGAGAAATTTATCTTTACAAAGAGCTTTGGTGAGAATATCTGCAACTTGATCTTCACTTTTACAATACAAAAGAGAAATTTGCTTGTCTTCAATTTGCTCTCTAATGAAGTGATGTTGAAGAGCAATGTGCTTGGTCCTTGCATGAAAAATTGGATTCTTTTCCAAAGCAATAGCACTTTGATTATCACAATACAAAGGAGTAGGATCCTTTTGAGGTAGACCCAAGTCTTCAAGTAATCTTCTTAACCATAATGCCTCTTTAGATGCATTTGTACAACCTTTATATTCAGCTTCTGTAGAACAAAGAGAAGTAGATTGTTGTTTCTTACTATTCCATGAGATTGCACCTGATCCAACAAAGAAACAATAACCACAAGTGGATCTCCCATTATTGGGATCACCTTCTAAATCTGAATCAGTATAACCTTTTAAAGAAAAATCATAATTTGCATCATAAAAGAGACCAAGATTAAGAGTGCCTTTAACATATCTTAAAATTCTTTTTGCAACTTTAAAATGAGTTTGTTGTGGTTTAGACATAAAGCTAGAAACCAATCCAACACTTTAGGTTTTTGCCAAATTTGCATACCCAAAATAATGTAATAGGCCCAAATCACTCATTTGAAATTGTTGATTGAGTTGAGACTTAACATCACTAATCAAAAAGTTAGAACTAGAAGTGATAATTAAATCATTAAAATAATAATCACAATATCATTTTCACTATGTTTAATATATAAATTTGGACCATTTTTACTTCTAATGAAACCATGAGATAGAAAGAAAGCATAGCCCAAATTATAAAATGTCAATATATCTAGACATAGCAATAATAGTTCTAGGTTTCCTCTCACTACATCATTTGTTGTAATGTAAAGGGAAATTGTGTCAAGATTAATAATAAAGGACTTTGAAAATTAGTCCTAAAGATGGTTTTAAAAAAAACCATATTGCCTTCAATAAAATAATGAAACATAAAGGTTTCAAGAACTTGATCCCCATCAATTTAGAAAATAGATCTAAGTTCATAAAAAAAATAAGTAAGTGCATACCATCAAAGTGGATGGAAATATTTTCCATGGGTCCCAAAAAAAAACTCCAATGAGACTTGATAAAATATATGATTCATTATAGATAGGGCTCCCTATGCAACATTACTGCAAATGTGACTAGCACAAAAAATATATGTAAAGGCTCCATTGAGACTTGATAAAGTGATTAACTTGCAAAACATATATAGATGGAATAAATCCATCAAGAAGGCAAATACTCCAATGAGCTTTTAATTTTCAAAAAATATATAGATGAAATAAATCCATCAAAAAGACAAATTGACCAATAATGCACAATATCAGATTAATGAGACACAATAAAATATCAAATTCCCTTTTTCAAAACAACATAATTGTAGTTGAGAAGGAAACACTAGATTTGTTTTAAATATTGTAATAGATGAAAAGCCACAAATCAAGCCACCTTAAGTTATGAAAATTAATATTAAAAATAAATAAAAATTATGATGGAATAATGGGAATTGCATATTATGAAGTGAAGTATTATTAAGTATAAATAAGTCATTTAAGACGATATTCATGCATTCATGACTACATGAATATCCCCTTTTCATATTCCAAATATAATTGAGTAAAACAAGTACACTATTATTGGGTTGATCAAGTCCAATAATAAAGTACTTGTGAAGTTATTTTAAAAAAAATTATGTGAAGCAACATGATGAGATGCACCTAAATCAATAACCCATTCAAAAAGGTTTAGAAACATTCAAACTACATGTAAAAGCATGTCTAGATTGATCACCATTGTTATGAAATTGTTGATTATTTTGATTCATAGGCTTTTTCTCAATTTTCTTTTTAAAACAAGTATTTTGCCAATGACCATCCTTATTACAATAAGTGCAATGTGGTCTCTTAGAAGAGTTAAACTCTCTAGGATCATTGCCATTATTATAATGAGGTTTGGAATTATAATGTTGTTGTTTAGAATGAGGTTTAAAATTTTGCTTATGCTTAGACAAGAAAGCATGTTCATTAGACTTAAGAGTACCAAACTGAATTAACTTAGCCTCTTCTTGTCTTAATAAATCATGAAAAATATCATAAGTTAATTGAGTAGCTAAAGAAGGAATAGCTAATTGAGCATGAATATTAGTAATGAATTGCTGAAATTGTCTAGGAAGACACTTTTTAAGAATAAGATGAATTAATCTAAGATTATCTAATTTAACTCCTAAACCATCCAATTGACTATTTAAAGCATCAAATTTCAATAAAAAATCATCCATAGATTTAAAATCAGAATACCTCAAATCTTCAAGTTGATCTTGAATTTGAATTTTTCTTGATTCATTTGTACTATCATAAATTGTTTTGAGTTTGTCCCATGCTTCATAGGCAGTTGTACATGTCCCAATGTGAACATAAAGTTTGGGTGACATGGAGATACCTATGAGGCCAAGGGCTTCCTCATTTTTAAGATTCCATTTTTCAATTTCATCTTTGGATGCAGACGAACCTGGTTTAGATTTAGGATCCGTTGCAACATCCAAAAGATGTTTAAATCAAAAAATGAAAGAAATGTGAGTTTTCCAAGAATGATAGTTAGAACTAGTTAATTTAATCTCAGGAATTAAAGTTGACATGATTGCAATAAAAAATTTACTTTATGAAAAAAAAACTATTGTAAATATTTGCTTAAAAAAAAATCCCTCTTGATTCAATTAAATCTTTAAAAAAAAATTGTCTAAAAATAAATAAGCCCCTTTAAACTAAAATATTAAAAACAACTTTTTTAGAAAAAAATAATTAATTAAATTTCAAATGTTAAAATAAACTAATATATTATTTTAAAAAATAATAAATATTAATAGATTTAATATGATAAACTTTAGAGAAAATTAATTTAAAACTTTAAAAGTTGTAATAAAAAACGTAGTATTAAAAAAAGGACTTTATTAAATTTTTTTGAGAAACCTACTTAATCGATTAAAAGAGGAAAAGAGTGCTTTTTAAAAAAAATCTTTTAGCTTTTTAAAAGCTTAAGATACGCAAATCTTTTTTAAAAACATAATGAAAAAGAACGGTAAAATCCTTTTGCATAATAAAAACTTTTATTAAAACTAGTATGCCTTTTTTTCAAAAAAAAACTTCAAAAGCACATTAAAAAGGGAAAATGCCCAGCCAAGAGAATGGGCGGGAAGATTTTTTTTTAAAATCTTTTTGAAAGGAGATTAAAGAGCAACAGGTGGGAAATACTTTGAGGGTTTGATTTTAAAAAATTAAAAGAAGATAAAGATTTTATTTTGCATGAGTGCAGGTCTGGTGTGCAGAAGGATATGGCTGCGTTCTGGATGAAGGAAGGAGCTGTGAACAGCGGCGCCAAAAGTTGCAAAAGCAAGATTTGTATGAGGCAGGGCCTTCAAAATTTAGTAAACAAGATTTGGATTAAAAAGAAAATTGATTTTTCTTTCTTTAAAAAAATGCAATGGCTGAAAGCTTGAATATTATTTATTATTTTTAAATATTTTTTGATATTTTATTATTCAAGAAAGATTGAGATTAATAGTAAAATAGAAAAAATAGGGATATTGAAATTGATTTTTTTTTTTAAAAATTGAACATGTAAATATGGAGAATTTTTATAGATATGTAAAAAAGCAGATTACCCTTTTTCTAAAATGTAAAATATAGTGATTTTATTTACAGATTTAACCTCATATTGTAAAAAAAGTTACAGATCTAAAAAAAAATGAAATATAACCTTTTATTTGAGGGTTTCTAAAATTTTGCAAAAAATAAACATGCATACAAATTATAATCAATTTTTATACAGATCTAATATTAAGATTTGTATAAACTGTAGAAATAAATAAACTTTAAATTGAAAGTTGAAAAATAAGATAAACCCTTGTTGGGTTTTTGCACTAAATGCAAACAAATTATTTGAAGTATGAAATTAGAAAACTGAAATTCTTGCACAATAAAAAAAGGTTAGAAAAGAATTTCTAATTTTTTTTTGAGTTTTTACAAGAATTTGAACATGCAAAAAATGGGTTTTCTTTTTTTAAAACTTGAACTATAACCCTTTATTTGATGGTTTAAAAGAAAAAAACTGCATAAACTTAAGTATGCATGCAAACTAAAATACTTTAAAACTTTAGATAAAAGAACCTGCACAAGGGTTAGAAGACAAAAAACAACCAAGATTAGGCACTAGATCTTCTTCTCCTCTTTGAGAATGTCTCCAATGGTGTGCTGAAAAATATGGTAAACCTTCAACAATATAGCTCACAAGATATTAGTAATACCAAGCTCTGATACCATGAAAGGAAATAGAAAAGAGCAATGGAAAGTACTAATAAAGAACAATTGTTTGAAGGAAATAGATTACCAAATAAATTGAAGTAGCCAAACCAAGCACCACCAAAGAAAGAGAGACACAAGAATTTGTTAAGGGGAAAAAATAAGAAAAAACCCCAATATTATGAATGGAGGAAAAATGCCTAAAGAATAATACACAGAAAGAGAGAGAGAGTTCCAGCCTTAGCTTGCTTGCATGAGTCTTGAAGAATGAGAGGAGAGACACCTCAATAAGTAGAGGTGAGAAGAAGGAGTTAGCATGTAACTCCCAACTCAATGAATGCCACCATTCATCTATGTGTGTGCAAAGTGTCACCTCTTAAGGAGGTGATTACAAATATTCCTTAATAAAGGAATTAAAAATAAGCCATCCTCACACCTGTGAGATGACAAAAAAGACAAAAGACTTGTAGGGATTCCTTTGGAATATTCCTACAAGTTAATAAATAATTACAATTAAAGAATAACCTTTACCAAGTAAAGATTAATCTTCTAACAGAAAATTATGAAGAAAATGGGGTATGAAGGAAAATATTTGGGAAAACATGAACAAGGAATGAGAGATCGTAATAAACTTGTTATGAGGTCAAAGAATAAAGGCCTAGGATATGGTGAGAGAGATAGAAATGATTTAACAAGTTTTACAAGTTCATGTAAATCATTTAAAAGCATGGAGTATATGCAATGTTCTCATTGTCATAGGGGAGGACATAAAAAAGAGAAGTGTTGGGATCTTCATCCTTACATACAATTTATTGGTTGAAGAATCACTTTGAAAGAGCATGTTGGAATAGAGAGTGGAATAGACAATTTGTGAAAGATTGTATGAAGATTGATTATGGATGGATCAATGGATCTAGTTGGAGAAAAGTTACAGGTATGTTTAAAATGTTGTATAAGCCTAAATGTTAGCTTGTTAAAAGAAATGGTTGTCAAACATAGTTTGATGGTTTGAATCAAGTGGGTGAAATGACTACTTTTTATGATTGGCACAAGTGAAGGTGTCATGTGATTTGAGAGACAATGAGTCTTCTCTATGAGTAAGTGGGTGCTTAGCTTCTATAAGAATGGTACTATGAGGATCTATAAGACTAGAGTGAAGGTAATCTAGCACACTGAGTTGCTTAGGTTTAGTTTACAAAAAATGAAGATCATAGTGTGTTCAACACCAATGGAGAATATGCTGATATGTGTTGTTGATCATTTAGTTCTACTTGCGCTTCACCATCATGCACCACCTTACTATTTTCCTCCTCTGCAATGCACAGTTAAATATTTTTAAAATAATTAATGTTAAAACTATAGTTTTGTATGGAGATCCAATGATTTTTTGCAGTTAATATTTATGCATGTGATTATTATTAGACTATTATTTTTAGTAGTCTCTCGATCTTTTTATGACCTCTATATAAAGAGGCATCTGTAACCTATTTTTATCATCAATAAATAAAGCAAAGCTACAATTTTTTGTGTTGAATTTTCTATTTAGTGTCTTTGTTTATGTTTTAGCTTTCACACCTTGATCTTGCTTTTCTATAATTAGGAAAGAGTCCAAATTCAAGGAAGGATATTAGATATAGAAATTGATTATGGTCAAAAGTTTTTTGGTTTTCTGGTAAATACAAGCACATAGTTTTCAGGGTTTATGTGACAGTCTAGGAGACAAACCTTCCCCATTGGATTAAAGATTTTAGTCATAAGAGGGAATTATTTTAAAAAACACTTACAATAAAGTATCAAAAGAACTGGTTTGGCTTAGTTGTAAATACAATGATCATAGACATATATAGTCATGGCTACCATTAAAATACCTGAGAGTTTTAATATTTAAATACTCATCCTGTTGGCAACAGAAGGGAAGACAACTGGGAGGGGAGGGGGGTGTGAATCAGTTTTCATAGAAATTATACTTATTAAACTTATTTTAAGATCTTTTAAATAAACATGAAAGTATAAACCATCACCACATCAGAAACACACATAACACCAAGATTTTTTTATGTGGAAACACTGTTAGGGGAAAAACCATGATGGAGGTTAGTCCACAAGATTATACTCTATTAAAAGTATAAAGAATTATGAATGGGAATGCACATGCATTTAGGCACACTACCTAGAGCACGCTGCTCAAATACAAAGAGGCTTACTACTCAGAGGAAGGCACACTATCTTATATAGACATTTGGATTAGATCTAGAAGATTTTGAATTGAGAAAATAACATCTACTAATGCCTGATTATAGTTCCGGTTCATCACACTTTACTTCTTCTCTTGAATGATTAGAACATTATTCACATATAACACTCACACAATTCACTTCACCATACATCCAAATGATATAAAAAATTGATCATATATATCTGCAATCAAGAATAACATCATTGACATGTTAGCGTAACAAAATATAAAATATGGACAAACTGTCGGCCCAAATCATAAGCAATTTTCAATGCAAACCAACCAAAGTCAGCCACAACATAGTGAGGACCCAAAGAAGCATCCTCAAATTCAAAACACTTTCAAAAATTATTCCTCAAAGATCCACAATATGCTACAATCACCCTCTTATCCATGAACATGAAAAACATGAACACACAGAGAAAATCACTAATCACGAGCACAACGATCAATGTGGATCAAAAAAATAGATAGAGCACAATCTAGAAACATCCACAAGAATCATGAAATGCAACAGAAGTATCCACAACAATTCACATTACTAGAATCACATCATCTTCTTTTAGGAACACTAGCTGAAGCAACAAAACAACTGTCAAAACATAGGTACTGATAACTCGATCAAATATTCATGCGAACCTCTAAAATTTCATGTGGATAACCTAGATATACTTGATAAAAAACCATTTGATCCACAACCTCTTATCATCAATATACTAAGCTAGCCACGATATTAAACTTCACTGCACCACCGACAACCTGTAACTTGTTTTATTACAATTTTCTCAATATCCTTGACATATATAGTCTTAAATACATTAATGCTAATATTGTTGACATCAATGACAATGACATATCACCAATATCCAACAATCTCCCCATTTGGAATTCATGGAAACACATGATGTGAAAAACATCATCAATGACACTTTCTCTTAGCACTTTCTCCCCCTTAGATTTTGACTCTTCTCCCCAAATAATTCATAGTTTTCCACATGAATCTTCTCCCCCTTTGACATGAATGAAAAATATACACATTATCTTTCTCCTCACAATCTCTGAACCACATTTCTAAACATTTGACTACTCCCCCTGAGTAGCAGCCACCACAACATCAATCCAAATTACAAGATATGACTATGAAATGCATAGACTAATGCAAGTCAATGCACCATAATTCTGATTAGGAGGGGTAATCACCCCTAGCTTCCCTCTGAGATACTCAAAAGTATCCTTAGGAAAAGGCTTAGTAAAGATATCTACAATCTGTTCCTTAGTGGGAACATACTCCAATCTGACTTCCTTCTCACTCACCTTTTCTCTCAAAAAGTGGAACTTGATAGACATATGTTTGGTTTTTGAATGCAACACCGGATTCTTAGAAATGTTAATTGAAATTGAATTATCATAGAATATAGCAATAGGTTCATCATACACAACTCTGATATCTTTCAACATTTGCTTCATCCACAATACTTGAGTACAAGTTTTAGTAGCAACAATGTATTCTGCCTCTGCAGTAGATAAAGAAATGGCATTCTACTTCTTACTTAACCGTGAAATAAACTTCTTTCCCAAGAAAAATGTACCACCACTAGTACTCTTTCTCTCATTCACATCTCCTACCCAATCACCATTAGTAAGTACTCAAAGTAAGGTCATCTTATTTAGGATACCATAGGCCAAAATCAATTATCCCCTTCAAGTATCTGATAATCCTCTTCACAACTGTCACATGAGATTCCTTAGGATTAGCTTGAAATCTAGCAACAATGCATACAACATTCATGTTATCAGGTCTAGTTTGAGTCAAATAGAGCAATCCACCAATCATGGATCTGTATCTAGTCTGATTTGCTTTAGGAGAATCATCAACTTGTGTCAACTTACATCCTGTCACCATAGGTGTACCAACTAGCTTTGAATCTTCCATACCAAACTTCATTAGCAATTCTTTCACATACTTGGAATGATATATAAAGATCCCTTTATCTAACTGAGTAATTTGTAGTCCCAAAAATAATTTCATTTCTCTAATCATAGACATCTCAAACTCACTCTGCATCTCATCAACAAACTTCATGCACAAACTATCATCTCCTCCAAAAATGATATCATCAACAAAGACTTCAACAATCAAATCTTTACCATGATCGATCTTGAAATACAAATTATTATCAAAAATACCTTTATTGAATCTAAGCTTCAACAAATACTTGTCTAATCTAGCATACCATGCTCTTGGGGATTTCTCAAGTCCATACAATACTTTCTTCAACCGGAAAACCATGTCTCCCTAATTAGTAAATTGAAATCCATCAGGTTGCTCAATATACACTGCTTCTTCCAATTCACCATTTATAAATGATGACTTGACATTTGTCTAATAAAACTTGAATTTTTTGTAAGCAACATAAGAAAGAAATATTCTCACAACTTCAATCCTAGCAACAGGGAAAAAAGTTTCTTCAAAGTCAATTCCTTCAATCTAAGAATATCCTTTACACACAAGTATTGCTTTGTTTCTAACAATTTCACCTTGCTCATTCAGTTTATTTTGAAAGACCGATTTAGTTCCAATTACATTTTTGTCCTTAGATCTAGGAACATGAATCCATGTATCATTCTTCTCAATTTTTTGTAGTTCTTCCTTCATTGCTTCCATCCAATGTTCATCTTTGCATGCTTCATTGACACTATTAGGCTCGGTCTTTGAAATAAAACAATATTCTTCTGCAATTCTTCTCTTAGTTTGAACACCTCTGTTCTTATCACCTATAATCTAATCTTCTGAATGATTTAGTCTTGCATGCCTTGGAGTCTTAGGATGTTCTTCAACTTCAGGCTCTTGTGATATTACTTATGTACTTTCACTAGTTTCTTCCTCTGGAATGATTTGCACTTGATTCTGAGTATGAACTTTCTTTGGACTTTATCTAAACTATCATTTTTATAATCTAAATCATGTCCACAGGTTTTGGATGGTCTAAGTGTCTTCATCAACCTTGAAATTAGCACTTCGAACAATTTTCCTCAATTTCTTATTGAAGCACCGGTAGGCTTTACTTTTAGTATAATAACCAAGAAAAATTCCTTCATCACTTTTGGCATCAAACTTTTCTATATCTTCATCTCTTTTGATATAGCATTTACTCCTAAATATCTTGAAGTATTTAATAGTAGGCTTATGACCAAACCATAGCTCATGAGGGGTCTTACTGATATCACCTTTGATATGTACCCAATTGAGAGTGTAAAAAACAGTACTAACATATTCTCTCTAGTAGATATGAGGAACATTTCCTTCTAGCATCATAGTCCTAGCAAATTCTTGAATTGTCTTGTTCTTCCTTTCCACAACTCTATTTTGCTGAGGAGTCCACAGGGAAGATAGTTGTCTCTTTATCCCATGCTTTCACAACAAGAATTAAACTCATGGGAGGTGAATTCACCACCTCTATTTGATCTCAGACATTTAATCTTTAGACCTGTCTTTGTCTCAACCATAGCCTTAAAGATCTTAAGTTTCTCTAGAGCTTCAGAGTTTTCCCTTAAGAAAGAAACCCACATGAACCTAGAATAATCATCAATAAGTAATATGAAACACATGTCTCCTTGTAAACTTCTGACTCTAGAAGGACCACACAAATTAGTATGCACAAGCTCCAACACTTCATTCGAACAATGTTGTTTGCTCTGAAATGAGACTCTAGTTTGCTTCCCTAATTGACATTCTTGGAATATAGTATTAGTAGGCTTTACCAACTTAGAAAGATCTCTCACTACCGAAGTAGAACTTATCTTGATAATATTGTCAAAGTTTACATGACACAATCTCCTATCCCACAACCAACTTTCATCAACTTGACCAATTAGACAACTTTTAGTAGCAATACTCAGGTGAAAGATATTACCTTTGGTTTTTGTACTAGATGCAATCACATTTCTAGAACTCCCCAATATTCTACACATTTCATCCTTGAATTGAAGATTTTATCCCTTGTCAACCATCTGTCCAACACTTAAGAGATTATGCTTCAAACCTTCCACATATACAACATCATCAATATTATTCTTGCCATCAAGAGAAATGGATCCTTTGCTATAGATTACACTAGCTTTGTCATCACCAAATCTTACAACACTACCATCATACTTTTCCAAGCTTACAAATTTACTTTTATCACTTGTCATGTGATGAGAGCATCCACTGTCAATCACCCATTTATCTTTTTCTTCAATTTTGGCAGCTAGATCTTTCTCCACATTCATGAAACTAGAAGATTTAGTAAGTACCAAATCATTTTCTTTGATAGCAAAAAATACCCATTTATCCTTGCTTAAATTCCCTTTATCAAATTCATCATCTGTCACACCTTCATCAGTAGCATAATAACACTTTCTTTGGAATCTAGGCTTATTAGGTTTTGAATTAGGAGTTCTTTCCCAACACCTTGAGGAAAAATGACCTATATTATTGTAAGAAAAACATTTAAGAGGAAATTTCCCTTTATATTTACCTTCTCATCTAGGTATTCTCTTGACAATAAGCACTTCAAGCTCATCTAGTTTTCTCACTTCTTCTTCAATATCTCTCAATTCCTGCTCATACTTGGAAATTTTTCTAGAAGAAATTTCCCCTGGATCATATCTCTACTTATCTTTTCTAGAGATAGTAGCTTTGAATGCAAATTATGTCTTAGGAAGAGATTCACCAAACTCACTTAACTCAAAGGCAACAAGCTTGTACCAATCAACATGTCTCTGGTTACATTTTTCATAGTCCAGATCTCCTCAATAGCAACAACTTTTTGTTTGTATGCAACAAGCAAGGATCTAAACACTTTAGAATTTTTTTTTTATTCATCCAATGTTCCACTAGCACATTTGATACTACACACAAGCTCATTTACTCTCTGCATAAAAGAAGTGATGTTCTCATCTTCACCCATTCTCAATGTTTCATATTTCCATTTCAAGCTTTGCAACTTAGCAACCTTCACATGAGTATCACCTTCATACAAAGTTTCCAACTTTCTCCAATTCTCATAAGTAGTATTTAGATCCATTAAATTCCTCATGGGTGATCCCACAATAGTGGTTTACAATTTTTGGCCAAATTGGACACTAAAATTATTATTTTTTAACTAAATCTTCACTTTTAGGCACCTATAGTGGCTAAACCATGAGTAATTTAAAGATGATGCAAACTAGAGTTTCGTGAAATTTTTTCTTTAGATTCTAAATATATTTTTTTCAAAATTTTTGGAATCAGATTGTACTTCTTTTTCCATCTCCTTCAAAAACTAGTTTTTTTCATAAAACAACATTTTTAAAAAGTGATGCTCACCATTTAACGCATAATTTTTTTTCCATGAATGATAAAATTCTAATTATTTTGAATTTAGATTTGTAACTCTGATGTCTAGTGATTCCAGTTGGTTATATAGTTTTGTATTGAATATTTTTTCTTTAATCAAGTTTAAAAGTCAAACCAATTACAATTTAGACATAGTACGACCGTATAACGCGTAACTTTTTTTGTATGTATGGAAATTCAATTTTGTTTTTTTTTGTTGGATCAAAGACTTCAATATCTGGTGCAGTTATATTTTTCAAAAAACTAAATTGACAATTTTCTATTTTTCCACAAGTGCAGAACAAACAGTTTGATTTTTGGTGAAAAACCTACGTTCACAAGAGATAAAAAATAAATATATTAATAAAAATAAATTTATTTAAAATTATACTTTTTTGAAAGCTTATAATAAGGAATACATACTTACAAAAAATAATTTTTAAATGAATCCATTTGATCCCCCAAAAGGTAAATCAAAAGTTGTCTTTTATTAGCATTTTGATAGGTGTAAAGGAGACTCCATTATAGGTATGGTTTAAAACTAGCGGGGTTCTATCCAAGGGGGTTTGATCTAAGGTAGTTTGATCAAACCCTCTTCAATTGGAATGATTTAAATAAAATTTTTAAAGGCTTAAATCATTATATTTTCTAAAAATATGTGATTTCAACAAAAATTAGAATCTCCCAAAAATTGTAAACTAGCTTTGTGGGGTCACCGTCATCTTGGTATCAGTCAGAGCACTCAACAATGCTTCCTTAGCCTTGATATTGTATTTGAAATCTTTAATATCACTAGCAATAGAAGGACCGTTCTGTAGGATAATATACCTATTCCTTGTAATGTTCCATAATTTTTTACCAATGCATCTTAGATGACACTCCATTCGAGCCTTCCATAGAGAATAATTAGTTCCATAAAATCTTAGACTATCCTTTTTATATGTCTCCATCCAAGATCACCTTAAGCTATTAAAATTCTTCCAAAGAACCTACTCTAATACTAATTGTTGGCAACACAAGGGAAGATAACTGAGATGGGGGGGGTGAATCGATTGTCACATAAATTATACTTATTAAACTTATTTTTAGATATGATAAATAAACATGAAATCGTAAACCATCACCACATCAGAAACACACATGACACCAAGATTTTTTTACATGGAAACCCTATTAGGGGAAAAACCATGGTGGAGTTAGTCCACAAGATTATACTTTGTTAAAAGTATAAAGAAATATGAATGGGAATGCACATGCATTTAGGCACATTTCCTAGAGCACACTGCTCAAATACAAGGAGGCTTACTACCCAAAGGAAGACACACTATCTTACATAAAAATTTGGATTAGATCCAAAAAAGATTTTAAACTGAGAAAATAGCATCTACTAATGCCTGATTATAGTTTCGGTTAAGCACACTTTCATCTTCTCACTCTTCTTCACACTTTACTTCTACTCTAAAAAGATTAGAACATTATTCACACATAACACTCACACACTTCAATTCACCATACACCCAAATGGTATAAACCATTGATCATATATATCTGCAACCAAGAATAACATCATCTACATGTTGACTTAACAAAATTTAAAATGTATACAAACTATTGGCCCAAATCATAAGTAGTTTTCAATGCGAACCAACCAAAGTTGGCCACAACATAGTGAGGACCAAAATCAACATCCTCAAATTCAAAACACCATGAACACGTAGAGAAAATCACCAATCACGAGCACAACGATCAACGTAGATCAACAACACAGATAGAGCATGATCTAGAAACATCCACAAGCATCATGAAACACTACAAAAGTATATGCAACACTTCACGTTACTAAAATCACATCATCTTCTTTTAGGAACACTAGCTAAAGCAACAAAACAACTGTTAGAACACAAATACTCATAACTCGATCAAATCTTCATGCAAACCTCTGAAATTTCATGTGGATATACTTGAAAAAAAACCTTTTGATGCACAACCTCTTATCATCAATACATTGTGCTAGCCACCATACTAAACTTCACTACACCATCAACAACCTGTAACTTATTTTATTACAATTTTCTCAATATCCTTGACATATATAGTCTTAAAGACATTAATGCTAATAGTGTTGACATCAATGACAACCACATATCAACAATATACAACACATCCAACTTAAAATAATTGCGAAAGGATGGTATATAGACATAAGTATCTTTGCTTTAGGGTAGTTTCAAATTCGTAATTGAAATTTAATGTGTCCTATATTTTCCCATATTACAAACATGAAAATTGATGTAGGCTCTGATGCAATTATGAGAGATGGTTATACATAGATGATAGAGATTCCAAAAATTTCCTATCATTAAGTTTTTTGCAATAGTTGAAAAAGATAGTTGTGTATAATAGCAAGAAATTGAGTTGTCTTCGAAAAAAATTTCCCATTCTCCAATTGTTGGAGCACCTGCAAGATAATATGTGTGACATGCTCTTATCGCTACCTAGAAATTATGGTAATTTGAAAAACTTGCAATATCTAGAATTGTCATTTTATAGGAAGTTGAGGAATGTGCCAATTTAATTTCAACAACTGAGGCTTCTACAACATCTTGAAGTATATACCACTATATTGATCTCACATTACAACTAGATGTTCTAGAATACATGACAAAGCTCAATTATTTGAGCCTGTCAATGCGTCCACAATTGAAAGAGTTGTCTCACTACCAAAAAAATTAGGCCTCCTTGGAAGAGCTCTACTTAAATGAAACTGACATAAGGTAGCTCCTAGTACACATCAATCAGCTCACAAAGTTGAGAGTAATTATGAAATTAGGTCATGTAAGATTAAATCTGTACTAGAGTCTATAGGGTGTCTGAATCTTTTAGAGCATTTGGTATTATCAAATTTGGTAGTGGAATGTCTACCAAAATCATTTACACAACTAATTAATATGTAATCTTTTAAAAGAGTTGAATTTTCAATAAGTGAATTCCCATCTGGGTGGCAGTTGCTTTCTTCTTCATTGTGCAAGCTCAAGAAAATATTGATATCCTAGACAAGAAGAAGGATTTTATTTTCCGAAGAGTGTTGTCCTAGCCTTCCAACACTCACACTTCATTATAATGACGATTTAAGTGAGGTCCACACCTTGCCAAGAACACTTAAGTTCACAGAGGTGCAAAAATGCAAAATACTTAAAAAAATGAGGGATATTGGTGGTTTGTTTGAAGGAAGAGGCAAAGGCATTAAAAAAAATAGAATAGAACATAGCAGGTAGGAATTTACATAAATAAAATATAGAAAATTGAAACAAAGATCATTTATGGATTTGTATTTGATATATATTCAAAGCTTACAATATTTGATGCCATAAAATAAAATACATAGCTATTGCTCTCTCTGTTTATACTTAGAAAATAGCACATAATTGATTCCTTAGTTCTATCTATCCAAGCTGTTGCTATAGGAAAAATCTAGTTACTTCTACTATTTGTAGAAATGTTGCTTGCTCTACCTTCTCAAACATTCATCTCCTTCATTCACACAAAAATGTCTACATTCGTGTATTAAAAAAATAAGACTATTTTGGAAGCTACAAATGATCGCAAGAATGGAGGGAAAAAAATGCATTTAATTACAATTAATTATGATAGCTAGAAAAATATTGTCAAAGAAGATTGTGCTTTTGATTCACATTTAAATTTGTCCTGTATTTTAAAATTACAAAACATTGTTTAAATGGTTATAGCTGGAGAAATGAAATCTCCCATGTGTGAGGAAATTTTGAAAATATTCTATGCTAGGAAAAATAAAAAATCATACGGTTGAGGAATTAAAGAGGGGCAGTTGGGATTATTTCCAACACTCCCCCTTAATCACAACTACTACCATCCATGATGCTCAAGTTGTCTCTTTGATGAACAAAAATTTCCTTTTCCAATGGTTTTGTGAAGATATCTGCATACTATTCTTTAGACCTACAATGCTCCAAAACAATTTCTCTATCATTGATTAGTTCCCTTATGAAGTGATACTGTGTGTCAATATGTTTTCTTCTTTTATGAAAAACTATGTTCTTGGATAGTGAAATTGGTGAATTGTTGTCGAAAAATATTTGAGTTGCCCCTTCTTGTTCATGCCCTAAAATCTTTTAAAAAAATTCTCATCCATATGGCTTGACATGTTGCCCCTATTGTTGCTACATACTCAACTTCAACTATAGATAGAGAAACAATTGGTTGTTTCTTGGAAGTCCATGAAATGACTCTTGAACCCAAATGAAATACATGACCTGATGTGCTCTTTCTATCATCAATACTTCCTTCCCAATTAATATTTTTATCTCCAACTAACTTAAAATAATTTGTTGCACTATATAAAATGCCATATCCCTTCGTTCTATTCATACATTCTATAAACACCGTTTTTAAGTAGTGACACTGAACTAATTTTTTCTGACTAAATCTTCACTTTCAGTAAACACCATTTTTAAGTAGTGATGCTCACTGTATAACACATAAATTTTTTTCAATGAAGGATAAAATTATTATTATTTTTTTAATTTAGATTTATAACTACAATATCTAGTGCTTCCAATTGGTTTCATAGTGTTTTATTGAATATTTTTTCCTTAATCAAGTGTCAAAGTCAAACCAATTACAATTCAGACATGGGCAGACTATATAACACATAACTTTCTTTGTATGTATCAAAATTATTTTTTTCTTGTTGGATCAAGGAATTCATTATTTGGTGCAGTTATATATATATATATTTTTAATTTTTTTTTTTATAATCTTATAGTTTTCCACATATTTAGAACATAGAGCTTGATTTTCGGTGAAAAACCTACATTCACAAGAAATAAAAAATAAATATAATAATAAAATTAAATTTTATTTAAAATTATACTTTTTGGGAAGCTTATAATAAGGACTACATACTTACAAAAAATAAATTTTAAATAAATTCATTTGATCCCCCAAAAGGTAAATCAAAAGTGGTTTTTTATTAGGATTTTGATAGGTGTAAAGGAGACTCTGTTATAGGTATGGTTTAAAACTAGCAGGGTTCTATCCAAGGGAGTTTGATCAACCCTCTTCAATTGAAATGCTTTAAATGGGACTTTTTAAAGATTAAATCATTATTTTTTCTAAAAGTATGTGATTTTTGCAAAAATTAGAATCTCCCAAAAATTGTAAACTAGATTTGTGGGATCACCCTACTAGCCAATGTGTCTCTTTTGGAGTCTCCATAAACCTTGTTCAAAATAAAAATCACTGCATACATTATATCAGGCCTTGTTACATTCAAATACATGAGACTTCCAACCATATTTTTGTATAGGCTAGGATTATCATTGTTGCTACAATCATCCTTACCTAATTTCAAACCTATGGCTATTGATGTTGGAGCAGACTTGTTTTGAATTTTAAACCTCTTCAAGATCTAATTTACATACTTTGATTGACAAATAAAAATAGCATTTTTCTTTTTTTGCTCTTAGAAAATATCTTAATAGCCCTAAATCAAACATTTCAAATTCATTTTTTATTATTTCTTTGAAATTATTAATGAGGATATCATCATTCCCCGTGAATATTAAGTCATCTACATACAAAACAACAATTAAAATTTTACCATCAAATTCCTTAATGTAGAGAGTAGGATCACCATCACTCTTGCTAAAGTCATTAGTCAAGAAATATGTATCAATTCTGTTGTACCATGCTCGTGGTGCTTGCTTCAACACTGAAAGTTCCTTTTTCAACCTCTTCTTGCCCTTGAACCGCATATCCATGTGGTTGTTCTATATACACCTCCTCTTTCAATACTTCATTTAAGAATGTTGAACTTACATCAATTTGATATACCTTCAATTGGTGTTGGGCTGCTATTTCCAAGACTGCCCTTACTATTTCCATTCTTGAAATGAGAGCATATGTTTCATCATAGTCTCTACCTAGTTTCTATTTGTATCCTTTGACAACCATTCTTGCTTTATGCCTTTCAATATTTCCTTCTACATTGCATTTTGTTTTATACACGTACTTTACTCCTATGACTTCTTCCCTTTTGGAAGACTCACTAACTTCCATGTTTCATTATTTTCTATAGCATATATTTCTTCATCCATTAGATTTATCCATTTTTCATCTTTAATTGCATCTTCAAAATGAATAGGATCATCAACATGTGAATATAATGGAAAAAGAGAATTCAAACCTATGCTATTCTCAACTTCATTTTACTCATAAATATCTCTTATACTTCTGATTTTTTGTCTTCTCAAACTTACCAAGGTTGGATTTGACATATCACTTGAATTTGAACTAGTAGAACATGGGCTTGATGGGCTTGCACTATGAGTTCTTATTGCTGCTAGTGTTTTCTGTCCACTTGAAGGTGTGTTTGCTTGAATTCATGAGGCTATCTTTGTTCTTGTTGGAGGTATCACTTGAGGAACACTTTTTTGATCTTGAGTGGGAGTAGAAGGAGTCACATTTGAAGGGATACATGCTGATATTATTTCCTCTCTATCTTCTTGTGGTATGGTGGCTGTTACATTTACTATTTTTTCTAAGTTGCTGTCCCATGCTTCATCTTCAATAAACTGCCCATCTCTACTAATTATTACCTTTTTGGTTATTGGATTTTAAAGTTTATATGCCTTTGATTCTTCACTATATCCCATGAATATGCACCTTTCTCCTTTTTTGTCCAATTTATTGCTTAATTCATCTGGGACATGTGCATATGCCACACATCCAAATACTCTCATGTGAGAAATTTTTTATTTTCTTCCACTCCATGCTTCTTCTGGAATCATATTATTTAGACTCTTGGTTGGACATCTATTTATTATATATATTGCACATGAAATAGCTTCAACCCAATACCCATTTGAAAATACTTTTCTTTTAACATGCTCCTTTCCATTTCCATGATTGTTCTATTTTTCCTTTCAACTACACCATTTTGTTGAAGTGTGTATCTAGTAGTGAATTGTTTATGAATGCCACAATCTTTGCAAAATATTAGGAATTATTTTGAGATGTACTCACCACCTCTATCTATTCTCAATTCATTGATATAATGCCCACTTTTCTTCTCCACAAGAGCCATGAATTGGAAAAAGTGATAAAATGCTTCTAAACCATAGATTTTTGGGTAGGGATTTATAGGCTACTCTTGCACTCTTAGGATATTTCACCTAAAAGGAGAGAGATAAACCCTACCAAAAATATAGGTGGTTTACTCAAATTAAGATATGTATGATGTTATTAAGGATTTATGAGATTATCTAAATGCAACTATGTGTTGGATGTAAGGAACACTGAGAGGGGGGGTGAATCAGTGTTCAATAATTTTGATTTACAAAATAAATCTAAAAACCATCAACAACAATAATTTAACTTTGTATAACATTAGTAGCACATAACAGATGAAAACAGCCAGTCACATCAATAACACCATAACATCAGATATTTTTATGTGGAAACCCTCTTAGGGAAAAAACCATGGTGGAGATTAATCCACAAGTTTTCATCTTAGGGAAAAAACCATGGTGGAGATTAATCCAAAAGTAAAATAAAAGAGGGGAATGCACTTGCATTCAGGCGCACTGCCTAGAGCTCACTATTCAAAGAAAGAGGCTCACTACCATACAATTATAATATAGATTACAACAAAATTAGAACTGAGAATATAGATACTACAAATGCCTGGATTCAGTCCCACTGAAGCACACAATCTGAATTTGGACCTTTTGCTCAAATTTATTCTACTCTGCTATGTTCTCCTACTGAAAACCCTTCAGTAGTACAACTAATATTTGATCAATCAACTTCTCTACTCTTTTTGACACACATATACATCTCTCTTTACATCATGCATACCACACATACACAAAGTGAATTACCGATCTTCCTTATATATCCGCTAACCCAAATATTCAATAAATGTCAGCCTTTCAATAAAATATAATAATCTTTGCTTATATCAACCATGTTAGTCTTAAATCTTTAATTAGAAATGAAGCGTACCTTCATAAGTCAGCTAGAATTATAGGATTTCCCCACACCATGGTTCTAAAAATAAGAAGTAGAAAAATAGTTATTCCACATACAACTGCGATCCACCACATCAAGCATGTTAGCCACAATGAAAAATAGATCATAAAACATGCCATCGAACCTCTTAACTCGAGCTATGATTAATACAACATCAAAAAAATTATTCAGTAGAATAGTGTATGAGCTAAGAAAACTTTCTTGGAGATCCACACTTCAAAATAGTGATCCGGTGAAGTAGTCAGATCAACATACCAACCAGATGTCCTATTCTTTACTTTCTCTACTGGTAGAATACAAAGACTTAGATTCTTTGCTAGTATAAGCACAACTGATACTTCATATCAAACTGTATACTCAAGTTTCCATCAATGAAAATAGAAGTAGCCAAAGGCAGCCTAATCAAAGCCATATTCCAACACTATGAAGTGTAATTGACTGATTATGAATGAAAAATGTAAGTTATGTCAATGTTTGAAAACACAATGTGATATGCAACCATGAATTAAATATAAAAAAATGTAAAACAAAAAAGAAGAAGGTTGAATCAGAGTGCACCTAGAAGTCTGATGAAGATTTTGGAGTGTCTTGAATGCTAACAGAAATCACTTAAAATCATGAGTGGGACTCATTCACCACTGATGGCGAATTAGTATTGCTTTTGATGAAAAATTTTGGAAACCGGTTTTTGAGTGTTGAGATCTAGAATCTGACAAAATTTAGTTTTCTAGCCTTAAGGTGGGACTCATTCACCACTGATGGTGAATTAGTCCACTCCCAAAATTGTGTGAAATCAGGGGCCAATTCTATAGCACCAGATATGAGGTTTTCTATTTGTCGAGTTTATGGAGTCAAATCTATATAAAATGGAAAAAATATCTTCTCTAAGCTTGAAATAGGTTATAGTTGACTTGAAACACTTTTTTGATTTTTTATCCACTTTTCAACACCTAAATTTTTGATAAATCTATATACACAAGTCTGCAAACACACATGCAAAAGGGGGAAAATGGTTAAGGGTTAGGTTGTAGGGATTTTCCTTGGTCAAATCCCACTTTGGTAATCCAACCCTTAATGAAATAATGAAATGGAAGAGAATGATAAACAAATAACATGCAAATGCTATCAACTTACCAAACCCCTGTTGAAGAAAATCTGAAGATATATCAATGGTTGCTCAAAGATACTTGATTGATGCTTGATTGAAAAATACAAAGTGCTCAAATGCTAATTGAATGCTTAGTGAATGGAAATATTTCTTGAATGAGTTAGGAGATGTAAAATGAGGAGAAAAACACATATTTATACACACTTGTGCCTTAGTTTAAACTGATGATACCTCATCAAAGACTGACATAAGGTGATTTAAAAAAAAACCCGAAAGAGAATTTGAAATATTTTGAATTTTGAGCCAAGAGGGACTCATTCACCACCTATGGCAAATGGGTTCCACCTTGGAATTGAAAGTGGGTGTTGAAAATTATCTTACATTTAATGTTGTTTATCAAATTTACATTCAAAAACACACTTAATTAAGCCTTATGAGTGCATAAAGGTGTCAAATAAAGCATAAGAAAGGTGTAAATAGTGAAATTAAGCCTATAAGAGTGAAAAGGTGATTTTTAGGTGAATTGTAATGAATAGAGTCTAGAAAAGTGTAGAAATGTTTTACAACACCTCACAACACCTTCACAAGACACCATAATTTGAATTTTAAAGACCTAATGTGAATGTTTAAGCCAAATTTCCACCATTAAATAAATAAAAAAAGACCAAACATCATGAAGAAAGGCCTAAAAGACCATGAAAATGTCCAGGGGCCATTTTTCTATTGTACATTTACCCCACTTTAGTGAGAGGATGAACTTGCTTCAAACTCACACTAAAGTAGCCATGCATATTGAAAAGGAGATCCTAATGCACTTATGTTAGAAATATGGAATGTAAATGATCAAGGGGGATGATCAAGCCCCCAGGATGAAGATCCTATGGCAAACTAAACATACAAACAAAGGAACACACATGTCAAAGAGAAAGAAAATTTGAATGAAGCTTCAATCGTCTATGCAACTAGTTGTGGATTAGATTTAGGTTGTTTGTGAGAAAAAGAGAATGCATACTCACTCTGGGGAAACATAACTCATGGTTGTTTACTAGGTGAGAAAACCCAAAAGGTAAAGTACATAAACTAGTTGGTATGCACTCACAAACACATAGGTGGCTATGGGGAAAGTCGTGCCACTGAATGGGATTCTCACTCAACCATATCAAAGTTATACCTCCTGATAACTTTAACAAGGGACCACATGGGAAAATATTGGTTCGTACTTCATGATACAAGCAAAACTTTGTATTCTTAGAACTTATTATGTGCAGCGTGTTTTCTACCCTAAAATAATGCAAAATGGAAAAAATGCAAAGGAAGAACAACAAAAGACAACACCTCAAGATAAGTCAAGTTAAACTTGAATAAAAGAAAGGTGAAAACAAGTATATTACCTTGCCCAAGTTGATCAAATGGTTGGCCTTCATTTGATAGCTTGATATGTGTGCTCCTAGATCGATTTCAACAACATGACAACTTGTTTTTGCTTGATTTGGATGAAAAGGTGGATGAAAATGGCTATGGATGCAAGGGTTTGACTATGGAGATGGTGTGAATGCTTGAAATATTGATTAGGTTGCTTGAGAATGTTGTTAGGGTTGTTGGAGAATAAGAGAGATTGTGGTTGAATGTGCATGAGATGCTTAGGGTTTCAAAAATGGCAAAGTGTTAGTAATTTAGCAAGGGGGATTGAAATGGATGGTGGAGATTGAAGGAGGAAAAAATATCAAGGGCTTAGATCAAAGAGCTGACTAAAGGAATTAAAAATTCCTTTTTAATGTGCATGGGGATGATAAAAGGAATTAAAAATTCCTTAGAAACCTTGGATGAATAAAATGGAATTTAAAATTTCATTGAGAAGGACATGGGGATTGTAAATAGAATTAAAAATTTCATGAGAAGGACTTGGGAAGACAAAAAGGAATTAAAAATTCCTTGGGAGATGAGGAAATTTGACTAAAGGGTTGATTAGACTAGCTAATCAATGATTAGAGGATAGTTAGGTGGCTAATGAATATTAGGAGCCAACTTGTAAAAGTTGGAGGATGTGATACATCATAATCATGGATTAGACATGTGCACACCCCTAATGATGGGATTAGGAGGTGGATTAGGATTAAGTGAAAGTGATGGAGGACATGATACTTGAGGGAGTAAATTAAATAAATAGAAACTATTTATTTAATTTATGGGATAGAAAGGGCAAGGTAAGATAACTGATAAAAGTATTCAATTATTTAGTTTAATACCTTAGGAATTTACAGGACTTTTAGGGATGTTAATTAAATAATAGTAATATTACTTAATTAACACAAATAAGAGGATATTTAAATGAAAATGGATAAATTTGACCAAATGTAAGTGGTCAAATTTAGATGTCTACATTTTTCCTCTCTTTGAGATGGTGTTACGAAGTAGCATCATTTCAAAGAAGATTAAAAGGTAGCACTAAGAAGAAGATGGTTAGATTGGGAAATATGCCTCAGTCATCAAAGGAGTGACTAGGAAGAAGGATGATAGGAGTGAAGATGAATATTAGGGATTGAGGATGCCCCCTCGAGAGGACATGCAGGTTCAAGAGAACATGGGTGTGCTCTCGAAATGGATGAGATGATGCAAGGGGAGATGGGAAAGATGATGCAAAGTGATGGATAAAATAGAGGATAGTAAGATGAAGAGAGAAAAGCAAGCACAAATGGATTTAAGGACAAAGGTGATGTTGCCTCAGTCAAGCTACAAGCCAAAATGGGTTGATGATGGATGGAGTGTTGTTGATGAGGGAATGATATATCCCAAAAAAACACAAGGATAGGGAAGAATGCATCCAAAAGATGATGATGAGAGTGTTGTTGATGAGGGAAGGATACATCCCAGAACAACACTAAAGGATAGGGAAGGATACATCCCAATGATGATGATGAGAGTGTCATTGATGAGGGAAGGATACCTCTGAAAAAACATAAAAGGATAGGGAAGGATACATCCTGATGATGACGACGATGGTGATGATTGGATCAAGGCTTGTAGCAAGGTTGGGAACAAGACCAAGGATCTGATTAGATGATTTGTGCTATATTGAATGGATTATTATTGGAGGGAGATGTGAGATAGTTGAAATGAATGAAAATGATGATGGAAAAGATGCTTAGAATAACCAATATATATTATCCTAAGAAGATTGAAGAGATGATGAAATGACGAGGATGGAAGAAAAGATTTTTAGAATAACCAATCTATATTATCCTAAGAAGATTGAAGAGATGATGATATGATGGGGATGAAGATAGGGGGGATGAAAAAAATAGGATAGATGAGGAGAGTAACCTAAATCAAGTAGGTTAATTGTTATGTGTTATGCTGCCATGTAATGAGCACTTAATTTGATATAGCATGAGATACTATGCACCAGAGTATGAGGATCCAAGGTGACTTTGTATCAAATTCATGGGACTGACACGACAAATAAGGAGGCTATCCCAACATCCCAACGTCACGATGAATTTGGTCAGGCAAGGCATTAGGATAACCACAAGCACAAAGATTGCCCTAGTGTAGCACAAAGAATGCCCTAGTGTAACACAAGACCACAGGGATCTTTGTGGGTACTGCATAGGACAACCAAGAATACAAAAACAAACAAAAGATCAAAATATTCCCCTATATTTACTAGTCAAAGAACACCATGATATAATGGATCAAGGCGACCTTGATGAGGTGTGATAGGGAGCTCAAATTATAAACAAAATCCAAAAAGCATCAAAAGAAGGAAATCAATTTCAAATGTCCTTTGCCACAGGATCAAAAGGGTGGATGGGATTGATATGGTCTGATATAGGAAGGATGCATCCTATTAAGACCAAAGATGGAGGCTAAACTAAGCGACCGACATGATGCAGGATATTCAAAACTAATTGAATCTCATTATACTAGGGGATCCCATTTGTTAAGAACTAGATATATAATAACATACCTGCTAACATGACATAGGACACAAGACACAAGACACAAGACTAGCAAACCCTAAAGACCTAGGGGCTTGAGGGCTGATCAAAGATTAGCATTGCCTATGTGAAAGCATAGAGCCCTCGTAGTTTGATAAAAGATCATGGATAAAAGAAAAAAGAGGAATATGATAATGAAGATGGATGACAAAGACTAGACAAAAAACAACCCTGGGGGTGGATCAAATGATCGACCTTTCCTACATGAAAGTGAAAGGGAAATGTAGTTTGACAAAATGTGGACGAGCGACCATGGATAAAGGATGATGAGATGATTAATGATAAGTGGATAAAATAATGTAACTGATATGATGAGACAAGAATGACCTTGTGGATAAGATAGGATGATGGTGATTGAATGAAGCTTAGGGGATGGGATAGTTATCCAACAAAAGATGAATTGGGAGGATGATATGATGGATAGATGAGTGATGAGAAGTGATAGGAGATTGGAAAGATTTGATAAAGAAGCAAGAGTGATGATGATGAGATAGATGGAATTGGGATGCAAGGGGAGGGGAGCCTATAGCTAATTCCAATGACAAGAGATTATGAGATGGGATGAGGATAGAGATGAATGGATAGGGAGATAAGGATGGGGAATGGAAGGGATGATATGGGGGATGGATAGGAAGATAAGGATGGACAAATGGAATGGATTGTTTAGATGGATAGGAAGATAAGGATGGGGAGATGGAAGGGATTGTTATGATGGATGGATAGGAAGGTAATGATGGAGAGATGGAAGGGATGAGATGATGGATGGATGTGAAGATAAGGATGGGGAGATGGAAGGGATTGTTTGGATGGATGGATGGGGAGATAGAAGGGATTGTTATGATGGATGGAAGATAAGGATGGGGAGATGGAAGGGATTGTTATGATGGATGGATAGGAAGATAAGGATGGGGAGATGGATGGGATTGTTATGATGGATGGGTAGGAAGATAAGGATGGGGAGATGGAAAGGATGCTATGATGGATGGATAGGAAGATAAGGATGGGGATATGGAAGGGATTGTTTGTATGTATGGATGATGTATCCAAGGAATATGTCACAAAGAAGGAGATTCCCTACTCTAGATATGTCATGTATGATGAGGTGAGAGGGATGAAAGATAGAAGGATGGGAAGATAAGGAGTGAGATGGATACGCATAGATGCATGGATAAGCGAAGGAGATCAATGCAGAAAGTACGATAGGTGGATATGGAAAGACAGATTGATGTGGATAAGAATTCAAGATAGTGCGAGCAGGTGAGGGAATGGCGCCAAGAGGTGTTAAAGCATGTAGCATATGTTTTCCTATCCATACTCAAGATCAAGGCGAGGATGGAGGATTGGGATAACGCGACATGAAAACAAAAACGTGTACATTGGTGACGGAGGAGGATGGATGAAGCTGGATGAAGGTTCCTTCAAGTGTGGAATAAGCTAGATGGAGATTTTACACATACCCATTCTAGGTTTCATCGGGTACTTATCCATGCGCTTGCCTTCCGGCTCTCACAACTGATGAACTTAGTCTCTTTTTATTTCGGATTTTTGGATAGTATGTGGAGGGATATGGATAAGGATAGGGATGTGTATAAATGGATTTAGAGGATAGGTGACAAGGAGATGGATGAAGGACTCAAGCATAAAGTTCCATATGAGGTAATAAGAGCCCAAGTTTGAAATGACTATTGGATGTTGGTACAACCTTATTAGAATGGATGAATTATGCAAGGCAATGGATTAAAGGGATTAGATGAGGGAGATATGTTGGATAATGGATGGGATATTGGACTGTGTATGGATGGAATGATGGGGAACTATTTTTAGGACCAACATTGGCACATATGGCACTGGTGGATGTGAAAGGATAGTAGGATTAATGGGTGGAGAATGTGGGAATAATGGAGGAGTTGGGGTAGTGAATTTTCAGACATAAGGACCCAAAATAGATTTAGGAGATGGAGGGTGTGTATGATTAGATTTTGGATTAGAAAATTTGGATGTTGTTACAAATTTTTCATTTGAAGGCATTGCATCTTTTTTCTTTGGGATCCACATGGTTTTGATTTTTACTTTGGTGGGCCTTTGTGGCTTGTGGGTTTGATTTTGATTTTGGATTTAATTTTTCTTTTCACCAGCATGTTTTTTTAAGGAGACATGAGGAGCTTTAGATTCATGTGGATGTTTAGATTGATGAATTTTTACTTTATCATCCAAAGTTATTTTAATAGCAATGGGATGGGTGTGAGGAGATGGATGATGTGGAGGAAACATGAATGGAGTGATGGAGGTAGGGTTTTGAGGATGATATGTGGATGGAGGATGTGTAGGTACGTGCCTTTGTTGATCCTGATTAGGGAGCATGAGAGTGGGATGTTTATGATGGGTGACATGGATAGGTGATTGGTGGATAAAAGGATGAATAGGATGGGATGGAGGAGGTGATTGTGGGGTATAAGGGCCAAAAATGGAATTAGTAGTTTGAGGATGTGTGATAGTGGATGAAGGGACATAAGGGCCCAAAATAGATAGAGTAGATGAAGGATGGGAGATGGTGGATGGAGGGACATAAGGACCCAAAATGGATTCAAAAGAGGAAGGAAAAATATGGATGGTTGTTTTGAGGCTATATGATGGAGGGGGGATGGTGGAAAATGGTTTAGTGGAGTGATGGGAAGAGCCCATTATTCTTTTGGAAGAGGCTTATTAGGATGTATAGAGGTTGTACCAAATTTTTTGGATTGTGAGTCTTGAGAGATATATCCAAGACCTTTTGTACGTGGATTTTGTTTGACATGATGGGCTCTAAAATACCTTGCTCATGGAGGCCTAAACCTTTTCCTTGATAGTTCATTATATTGAGCATCCGCTCTATAGTAGGATGCTTGTTATTTTGGAAACATGATGCAAGTCCATTATTAGATGGAGGAGGATGGGTGGCGTATATGCTTGGTTCCTCTTCTGCAAGAAAACCACCATGGACAAATGTAAGAGTACCAAGGGGATATAAATAAGGTGTTGGGATGGTAGGGTTAGGAAACGATGGAGGATCATGAGATGGAGATGATGGGGAAACAACATATTGATTAGGAGGAGTGAGTGGTAAGGTATCAGGAGAGGGATTAGGTGATATGATATGATCTGGATTTGTGGCAGTAGGTGATAAGGGCTCATGTAATGGAGTGATTTGATCTTGAGTATCAAAGGGATCATGGGATGGAATGGATGGGGGGCTATGATCTTGAGATGGACTAGATGGGATGGTAGGATCTCAATGTGGAGAGGGGGATGTGTTGGTATGCATTGGATCAGGCTCTTGGCATGACTCATCTTGTGTGGGTGGCATGATGATGGAATGCTAGAGGGAATCTTCAAGTGGGGGAGATGAAAGGATGGAGGATTCATGAAGTTCATGAGAATGGATTTTGGTGATACTAGGAGTGGGAGAAGTGGATTGGATTTGGGTGTCTTGGATGGATTGGGTGGATCTATGAGGAGAAGACGATGATTGGGTTTGCTTATATTTGATGGGATTAGTGGTTCTCAGAGTAGGAGATGGGGTTTCAATGGATTCAGTGGGTTTGATGGTTTTAGTGGTTTGGGTGGTTCTAGGGGTGGTAATAGTAATGATAGGTGTGGGATGGAGAAGGGTTTCATCACTAGTGATTGTAGATGGGGGAGAGGGGTGGCATGGGTCCATGAATTTAGGATGTGGAGTTGGGGATGTATTATTTCTCATAAGTCCTTGGATGTCATCAAGAATGAGTTTCTTGGTTATTGTAGGATTAGACAGTGTGGTAGGAGTAGATGAAGGATCATGAATGGGTGGAGGACTAGGATTATGGATTAATGGATGAGGATTAGATGGGGGAATGGGATTGGATGTAGGACTAGGAGTAGATGGAGGATTAGGAAAGGAGGTTGGAGTGGAAGATGTTGTGACATAGGAGGATACATATGGTGGATTAGGAGGAGAGGATATGGATGGTGGATTGTAGTAAAGGTATTGGGATAGAGGATTTGGATGGGAAGATTGGGATGGTGGATTAGGATAGGAAGATGTGGATGATGGATTGGGACAAGAGGATACAAGCGGTTGATTACAACAAAAGGATGCAAGTGGTGGAATAGGATTAGAGGATATAGGTGGCAGATTAGTACTAGAGAATGCAGGTGGTGGATTAGGATAAGAGGATGCGGGTGGTGGATTGTAGTAGAGGTGTTGGGATAATAGATTAGGATGAGAAGATTAGGATGTCTGATTAGGATAGGTTGATGGGGATGTAGGATTAATATAAGAAAGGGTGGATGTTGGATTAGGATAGGTAGATTGGTATGAAGGACTAGGATAAGGGGACATGGATGGTGGATTATTGTAGGAGTATTGGGATGGTAGATTAGGATGGGAAGATTGGGGTGGTGGATTGTAGTAAGAATATGTGGAGGAAGGATTGAAATAGGAGGACATGGTTAAGGGATTGTAATAGGGATATTGGGACACTAGATTGGGATAAGAAGACATGGATGTTGGATAAGCAGATGATGTAGAGGAAGGATATGATGAAGATGCAGGTGATGAAGATAATGGATATCCCTCGTCGAAGATAGTGTTGACAATGATTTTACTCATAGTAAATAGATCAAATAAAATCTCCATAGAAAAGACTGTGAAGAGCCTATCCTTCTTGAAAGATATGAAACAAAGACAACCTAAGATAAAATTCTGCATTTACAAAACAAAGATTGACTTTCATTTAATCCCAAGTCTTCAATAACCAAGTCATGGTTGCACTAGGGTCGCTCTCAAGTAATGCTGTGATAATTGTTGTTATTTCTTTTAAGGGGCCATTCACACACACACACACACACACACACACACATATATATATATACTTTTGTAATATCTCTTTGAACATTTTTAGATTAGCATTCTAGTTTGAAAGGATAAACTTGGAATTCATGAAACCAATAGATTTGACATTAGATTTCAAAGACCATCACCAATTTATTTTCTATCACTTAAGTAAATTGAGCATTAAGCATTCAACAATTTTATGGAAAATAAAATATTTTCAACGAAACTATTTCCATTCATTTATATAAATAATCCAATGCCATATTAGTGAATATGAAGGCTGAGATGGTAGAGGAAATATATGGGAATGTTTTTGAGGTCTCCATTCGTGAGGTGATTTTTTGGTTTAGGGGTTTTTGGCCTAGCCTCCCTCAACTGCACTACTAGATCTCCAATGAATGGGAGCCTCTAATCTCTAGTAAAGTTCATATTTTCCCTATGGCTAAGGGGTTTTTTGCTGCTAAGTTTGACAATGCTTGGGATAGAAACATAATTTTATGTGACAAATTTTTTAGCTGGGAGGACAAATTGTTGTTGATGATTAAGCCTTGGCATCCTGATTTCAATCTTACTTATGAAACTTTCAATAAGATCATGATTTTGGTTCAGCTGCCTAATCTTCCCCTCCACTTATGGACTGACCCTCTTTTGGAGGAAGTGGTTGAAGCCCTTGGTGAATTTTTGTTGGTAGATGATGAATCCTCTAACATTTTTGATTCAACCTTTGCTCGCATATTGGTTAAAATGGATGTTTCAAAAGAGATTCCTATTGAAATTTTACTTAAATATTGTAAGGGATCTTGGGTCTAATCTTTGGACTATGAAGGGATTCTATTCCTTTGTAGAAGATGTTTTAAAAAAGGTCATGTTGCTGCACAATGCAGATTTGAGAAAAAAACAATGACGGCTATATGGTGGAAAGGGGCCTCTCAACAACATTATACAGTAGAGAAGAAATATGAACAACTTAGGATTTTTTTTGAGGTGGTTGCATTAGAATCATAGGGTCTTGGGGCATCCCCTCCAGATGTATCAAATGGTGGGGTTGTTGATGGAATTGAACAAGATTATCATGTTGAAACCCCTAAAGAGTGAGAGAATGGGTCTCAGGTTGCCATTTCTAGTGGTAGGGATTCGACTATCATTTCTAGTGGATTTTCTAATAAGTCTATGCCAACACAAAGGAATAATGATGAAATCTCTAAGACAGTGACTATAGGCATTCATCTTCAAGAAAATAGTGTGTTGGCTTGGCATGATAAGGAAACACAAGTGGAAGAAGACTGGATTATTGTTAAGGGAAAGAAAGAAAAATTATCTAGGCCTTCTTTTGACGTGACTCTTCATTCCCATAAGAGTAGTTCTAAATGTAAATCTTGATGGGTCTTGTTTGGGGGCTGGTTTTAGGATAGATGTAGGCTGTTTGTTTTGCAGCTTTGTTTTTTGTTGTAAAGGGTTTCAGGTGCCTTCAAAACCTATTTTTTCCTTAATAAAAAATATTTTCAAAATATTAAACATCTAATATAAAGTAAAACATAAAAATACTGAAAAATAAAATTTTCTCCTTGTTATTCTCCATGGATGCCCCAAAGAATTAATCAAAACATAGCAAACCACTTTATATTTCACCAGATTGCTTCACAACTATGTATAAAATTATGCAAAATTTTAGAGAGAGGAGGTTTCATTTATGGACACTGAATAGGTTATATATGCACCCTTAAACGACATGACATACAATCTTGTTCAACCAAACTTACAGAACTAGCTACAAAAGATATTGAGAGAGGTAGCTATCCTTAAAGCTCTAATATCAATTAATGTATACATGCATACAAAGTTTTACGCCATAATGGTTCATAAAATAGGAAAAAATAACAAAACTTGAAAGAATATTTTTCTCCTTCGACATCTACAAATTCTGAACTTAAAATAAAATTAAACATCCTCTGGCCTTTTATAGAACACAAGGCTTAGATAAGATAAGACATGTACATGAGAGGAAATCTAAGGGACCAATCTCATCAAGGCACATGGAATATTGTGACCAATAGGAGAATTGCAATTGAAGTCAATGGAAGTCAAGTCCAATCACTTGTTGAAGCTCTTCGGGTTCTACTTTTTCATCTTACCGTTAGGATAATAACTTGAATCAAGATAATATGTAGGAACCTCCATAAATTCAAAATGAGGAGATCATTATCTTGTTCCTATGCCTTTTGATCTATATCAGGCTTTCTATTCTTGGGATGAGCTTCCTCATAAGTGGGTGCTATCTACCACTAAGTAAGTGAAATTTTAGAATCTTGAGCATTCCAACCGAATTCTAAGCCCTATCATTATTTTTCCAGAACATCTGACTTGATCCAAATGTAACTCTATCCATGACTCAAGTTTTCCTGACTATCTATACCTAAGCTTTGCATCACAATCGATATCTCCTACAATCACAAAATTTCAAATATTAAATCCATTTTTAAAAAAATATGTCACCACATCTCATATAAATAAAACCATTATTCAAATTTTAGTACAAAATTCTATTAAACTCACTTCTAAAAATAACACATATAAAAAATCCTTGTATATATACTAGATCACCAAGATCACTATACAATTTTTTTTTTAAAGTTAACATTTCTCTTCATGTTTCAACCCAGTACCCAATACCTGTTATTCAGCTTTACCCACTTACTTTCTTAGACCTCAATTATATAAGAACTCCAACTTACTGGACTCCATCTTACCAGACTTCATCTTACTAGACCGAAGCCATTCACTTGAACTTTACATTACCTTTCACCTTTTCTGTGTTTTTAGTACCCGATACCTGGTGTACGAAACACTTACCATATGAACTACTTTCTTTTATCAAATATTTCTCTTTCTTCCTTTTCACTTTTGATGATCTTCCAATTTGTTAGCTCCTACCATAGAAGTTATATTTTCACTTGGGTCCCCAAGTCTTTTCAGTCTTGAGGTGTGTTATGAGACCACACAACAGATAACATAAGGAGCGTTATTAGGCATGGATGAAGATGTAATGGGCTAGTTTAGAGGGGTTATTGGATTTTGGAAATCGGTTGGGGAAAGCTTACTAGAAATGATAGCATCAAGGGGATCTATGTCATATAACTCTTGACAACAAGACTCTCGTTATTATCGTTAAAGTAATTGGGATTTCCCTTGACTACTATTTTTGGTTGCATTGGTGAAGGATAAGGATTCATGATGTTGTATTATAGCTTTGGTGAGACAAGTAGACATAAAATTTGAATTCATAAGGATTCTCGTTATTTATGAATTCATATTATAGCCAAGAGAAGCTTTGAATTCATATCCCATACAACATCATGAATCCTTATCCTTCACCAATGCAACCAAAAATAGTAGTCAAGGGAAATCCCAATTACTTTAACGATAATAACGAGAGTCTTGTTGTCAAGAGTTATATGACATAGATCCACTTGATGCTATCATTTCTAGTAAGCTTTCCCCAACCGATTTCCAAAATACAATAACCCCTCTAAACTATCCCATTACATCTTCATCCATGCCTAATAACGCTCTTTATGTTGTCTGTTGTGTGGTCTCATAACACGCCTCAAGACTGAAAAGACTTGGGGACCCAAGTGAAAATATAACTTCTATGGTAGGAGCTAACAAATTGGAAGATCATCAAAAGTGAAAAGGAAGAAAGAGAAATATTTGATAAAAGAAAGTAGTTCATATGGTAAGTGTTTCGTACACCAGGTATCGGGTACTAAAAACACAGAAAAGGTGAAAGGTAATGTAAAGTTCAAGTGAATGGCTTCGGTCTAGTAAGATGAAGTCTGGTAAGATGGAGTCCAGTAAGTTGGAGTTCTTATATAATTGAGGTCTAAGAAAGTAAGTGGGTAAAGCTGAATAACAGGTATTGGGTACTGGGTTGAAACATGAAGAGAAATGTTAACTTTAAAAAAATTGTATAGTGATCTTGGTGATCTAGTATATATACAAGGATTTTTTATATGTGTTATTTTTAGAAGTGAGTTTAATAGAATTTTGTACTAAAATTTGAATAATGGTTTTATTTATATGAGATGTGGTGACATATTTTTTTAAAAATGGATTTAATATTTGAAATTTTGTGATTGTAGGAGATATCGATTGTGATGCAAAGCTTAGGTATAGATAGTCAGGAAAACTTGAGTCATGGATAGAGTTACATTTAGATCAAGTCAGATGTTCTGGAAAAATAATGATAGGGCTTAGAATTCGGTTGGAATACTCAAGATTCTAAAATTTCACTTACTTAGTGGTAGATAGCACCCACTTATGAGGAAGCTCATCCCAAGAATAGAAAGCCTGATATAGATCAAAAGGCATAGGAACAAGATAATGATCTCTTCATTTTGAATTTATGGAGGTTCCTACATATTATCTTGATTCAAGTTATTATCCTAACGGTAAGATGAAAAATTAGAACCCGAAGAGCTTCAACAAGTGATTGGACTTGACTTCCATTGACTTCAATTGCAATTCTCCTATTGGTCACAATATTCCATGTGCCTTGATGAGATTGGTCCCTTAGATTTCCTCTCATGTACATGTCTTATCTTATCTAAGCCTTGTGTTCTATAAAAGGCCAGAGGATGTTTAATTTTATTTTAAGTTCAGAATTTGTAGATGTCGAAGGAGCAAAATATTCTTTCAAGTTTTGCTATTTTTTCCTATTTTATGAACCATTATGGCGTAAAATAGGATGTTGTATGGGATATGAATTATAGGATGTTGTATGGGATATGAATTCAAAGCTTCTCTTGCCTATAGATTTGGTGAGACAAGTAGACATAAAATTTAATAAGTTGAACAACGAGATGGAAATCATTCTAGATCAAACTTCAATGTTAAAGTCCCGTGATGATGAGGCCTTTGTGCTAGAGAAAGTATTTTGTTTCAAACCATTAAATCAAATTGCAGATTGCACTAATAATAGTTTAATTGACGTTATTGGCACTATGGTGCATGTGGGAATGGTTTCAACCATAAAAAGAAAAGATCAGTCCCAAACAATTCAGAGGACTGTTCAGCTTAATGATTTGTCATTTTTTTCAATTGATGTTAATTTGTGGGGCTCAACTTGGGAAGCAAAGGGTCATGAGTTAGAGAGGTTGTACATCCCTAGTTCAGCTCTCATCCTTGTCATGAAAAATGCACATGTTGGGTACTTTAATGGATTTTTTCTTAACACGGCCGTAGGAGCTCTTCTGTATATAAACCCTGACATTTTGGAGGCACAACCATTAATTGAGAGATGCTATATTGCTCCACCTACTATTGAGCCCCCTCATCTAGTCCCTCGAAAGATCGCTTTGGCAGATGGGAGAGTCACTATTGCATACATTTTTGACCACTTCCTTGGCTTGCTAGAGACTTTGCAAGCCACTCTCAAGGCAACAGTAAAATTTATAAAAAATGATGCATTCTATTATGCTACATGTCCATTGGAGGTGAATGGTAGGGAATACAAAAAATAGTCATGTGAACAATTTGATGAAAATAAATGGTTTTTCCCAAAATGCTAGAAAATGATAGGTGACTGTGACTTCTGATATTTATTGCAACTAAAGATTGAAGACCAGCCAGGCAAGCTTTGGGCAACTTCTTTTGGTGAGGTAGCAACAAGCCTATTACAAATGTCAAAAAAAGACTTACATGATGTAATATGTGTCAACCGCTGAAATGGGTGTCGAGTCTGTTATCAATGTTGTCACCTACATGACATTTGTTTTCACAGTTCTAATCAAAACTCAAACTTATAATTCAGAAAGAAGAATGAAAACAACAATAGTAAAGGTTGCTAAGCTTAACTTTGAGGCTGAGTGCAAGCTATTACTATCTGATTTGTCTACTATTTCTCCCACAGTTGAGCAGGCTCCAGATTTAGTTGTCGTGTTTCCTTTTGAAGACCAAAAGAATCATATCTAATTGGGATGGTGTATACTTCTTTAAGTTCATCTTGTTTGGACATTTAGTTTGTTTAATTCCCTCGCACTCCTTATAATAGAAAAAAGACCTTTACTCTCTATCTCTATTGCTTTGTTCTCTATTTCACTAGTTATTTATTAAGACAATGAAGTATAAGTTACAATCTCTAGGTAAAAAAGATACAGTTATTTTGTTTTCTATTGATTATGTTTGCTATAATTTCCTTACATTTTAAGTTTATATTTTTTATTTAATTTTGTATTGTTTATTTATATATCGTTATTTTTCTTGTTAGGGGGCATATTGCTATCTACAACTGCTCATATATCTACTTGTGCACATAGTTGTATACATGTCTCCATTTACATATGCATATACATAAATATACATGCATGCAATTGACATATCCCTATGTTATACAACTTCCTAGTACACATGTGTCTAGATATTGGTTCACGTGTTAGATATCTATGCATATACACATACACAATTCAATATTTACAACTACCCGTGAGTTGTTCTAAAGAGAATGTTCTTTTTATTTTTTTACAATGTTCTTAGTGGATAAAATATCTTGACAAAGTTCTATGCAGATATATGTGTCGATGATGTTTTTGTCTATATGACTATCATGTTTGGCTAATCATCTAATGCTTACCAAGTGTTTTTCCTACTGCATTGCAATCCCTCATGATAGTCACATGTTGGATATGCATGCAATATGCTTCTTGTCTATAATGTTTTTTGTGTATGTTAGGCAGCTGAATCTAGAACTCGGTGCTCAACGATGCATTCCTAAAACTACACCAATCTACCCAGTTATTTTGGTGAGTTTTAAATGGAAAGTATTATTGCCTATGCAAAGTGATGCTTGTTTCCTGTGTGCATGTAAATCAAAAAAATCAAGTTCTACAGATTGTGTTCTTTTCTCCAAGTGAGAGTTGATTATTGTTCTTTGAATTAGGGTATATTCTTCCCTTTCCACTTTTATGTTGTATGTCCTTCACCTTTATTCCATATCCATATAATGTAAAGCTATGTATCCTTTTTCCCATTGCTTATTTCACAACTCCATGTGAAATTATAATAAATGTATAACGTTCAATTCCACTGACCAGATTCAGTCAGATGTAATAGCAGTGCCCTCAACATTCACCAAAGTGGTGCATAATTAATGTTAGTGCTCAAGGGTTTGGTCATAGCTAGTTATTCTCGATAATCTCATATGCTAGACTGGAGAGTAGGATTTGTTTTCTATGTGCAGACTCCAACCCATTCCACACACAAGGAAATTCTACATTTTATTTACTTACTTTGTTCTATTGCAAGTCCATTTCCACTCATTTGTGATTATTTCTATAAGTATTTATATTTTGTGATTTCTTTGTTCTTTACTAATCAAAACAATTATCCTTCGCATGCATTACAATGTGATTAGATCTTTTATTCACTCATTGGTGGGAAAAAAATTGGCCTTGCCATTGATCATAGTGGTGGAAAGTTTATTCTCTTGCTCGGGGGTTTGGTGAGAGCACACGTTGCTCCATGAGCCAATATGGTAGGGTGGAAATCAGGCCTTGTTTTGTTTTCAGCATACTGTATTCTCCCACACACACTAGGTATGGCTAAATTATAGTTACTCCATTCAATAAGACTATAACTATAAGTTTATATTCCCACCACCATGGGTGTGATGCAATAAAATGGTCAACGTTGTGTGCTCCATTCTATTTTTCCATAATCAACACAATTAACTTCATAGTTTTTTGTAATTCATGCAGACCATATTCTAGCTATAATGTGGTATTTTATGAACTAATATGTTAGAAACAACTTTACAAAATAATGATAGTGACTGGAAAATGAGTGATAATGGTCAAATAGATAATCATATCCTCATGTACACTAAATTGATTGTCATAAGCAATATTGATTTCACCATTGATCAAAGTAGTGGGTAATGTATATTCTTGCTCAGGGGTTTTGTGAGAGATGATGAGGCTCCATGACTTAGTATGGCAAGGTGGAGATCAGGTGTTATTTTCTTGAGTTTTATTTTATGATTTTCATGTACAAATTGCTATCCTTCTGAGATAGTATTTACAGAAAAATTCAAATGTTTATGATAAATTTGTGTACATTTTTTGTAGGTGCTGGAGAAAGAACAGAGAAAAGAGATAGCAAGTGGGTAGACATGTAATTGAGGCAAGCAACAAGAGGTGTATATTTTTTATTCTTCTTCCCCCATCATCTGCTTGGTCTTAGTTAGTTCTATAATCTCTTCATATTCATAGTTGCTCCAAAAGAATGCTTCTCCTTTAGGAGAGATAGTTCAACAAGTGAGATGTTGATATTCCAGTATAGTTGCTAAACAGATGAATTAGATTTCAAACAAATATGAAGATGAAGAGATTATAAGACTGGTGAATACAATGGGAATATTGATATCACCATTTATAAGAGTACTACTAGGGACCCAACATTAGAGAACAGGCATTAAAATTTGTTCTTTATGGTAATTAATTTCAACAGTTTACTGATAGCCGATAATGCTGCAAGATGCAAAATGGTAGGGTCGAGAGCATGGCACCTTTTCTATCTACACACCTCAATGCATTGCAACCATAAGGTCTAGCCTTTGTAGTAAATTTTTTGCATTGGGATGTGGCTATCAATTTTTAGCTTTTTGTTACAATGGCTATAATCAAATAAGATTGTTAATTTTATGTAGTTCATTCTATTTTTGCATAATTGACATACTAAACCTCACATTTTTATGCTATTTTTGTAGACCATATTCCAGCTATAATGTGGTATTTAATGGAATAATTTATTCCAAACAACCTTTCAGAATAATGATAGTGGCTGGGAAATCAGTAAAAATTTCCAATTACATAATCAGATCCTAATTTACTGTATATATTGATTATAGTGGGCAATATTTATTTCAATACTTATGAGAGTGTTGGGAAATGTATGCTTTTTCTCGGGGGTTTGGTGAGAGTCCACGAGGCTCCTTGACCCAATATGGTAGGGTGGAGAGAAAGCCTTATTGTGTTGAGTTTTATTTTATATTTATTATGTATAATTTTCTATCTTTCTGATAGTATTCATTAAAATATCATGATCTTTAGGTTATTCTTACGAAATAGTGAAGTAGTTGATCTTATACACTTCATGTTAGATTCTATTGGGCATTGTTGATTATTGTTCTCTTGGCTAAGCTATAGCATCTGATTATTGATAGCATCCTGTAAAAAAGGCTATGTTCTTTCAATTTTAGTTAGCATTGTATTGGGTTGTTAATTCCCTCTTGATCTTTTTTTATACTTTGCATTTTGTGCTTGGATTTTCAAATTGCCTTGCTGACCGACTCATTGTTGTTCTTGCTTGGGAGAGATAGTTCAAGAACTTGGGTGTTAATATTTGATTTTAGATAGTAAATATATGGATGGACTTTGTGAGCCAAGTTCAACCAACTGTGAAGACCAAGTGATTGTAATTGCAGTTATGAATCTACATCCCAGTTCTTGAAGTCCCTTTCCCAAGCAAGAATAGCTGATGACGTTCCATCAGCCAATATGGTAGCATGGAGATCAGACCTCCTTTTCTATGTCCATACTTCAATTCATTCGCTACATAAGGTATGGCTAGATTTTATTTACTTACTGTGTTCTATTGCAACTGGATTGCATCATCTTTGTCATTAATTGTATAAGGCTTTACATTTTTTGATTTATTTATTGTGTACCAATGTTGTATCTTTATCAAACTAGCACATTTTCCTTTTCCTTGAATACCATGCTCCAGCAATAATATGGTCTTCCATACACTAACGTGTTATAAACAACCTTCCTGAATAATGTTAGTGACTGTAAAATTGAGTAATTATGTTCAAATAGACAATCATATCTTAATGTACTTGATATTGATTATAATACACAATATTCATTTCACCACTAATTACAATGGTTGTGAATCTATATTCTTGCTCGAGGGTTTGGTGAGGGTCCATGAGGCTCCATGACCCAATATGGTACGGTGGAGATCAATCCTCATTGTGTTGACTTTAACTTTGTTTTTGTATCTACAAATTGCCATCTTACTGGCATGGGGTTCAGAAAAAAATTATATATTTAAGATTATGGCTACAATGGACTAAAATAGTTGACCTTATACACTTTATGTTAGATTCCATTGAGCATTGTTGATTAGTCTTCTCATACTTATACTCTACATCACACAAATTATTAACATGTTTTTAACCAAAATTCATCTATGGCGCTTTGTCGGTGGCTGTGAAAATATTTTTTATTTGTATTGTTAACAATTGATGCAGTTACAAAATAATGGGGTCTCATGTACTGATGAATTCAACTAATACTATGCCACAATTATTACTTCCCATCTAAACACACATTACTAATTTCATTAATTATTTAGACATTCAACCTTCTCCATAATAATATTCTATTTTAATTAGCTAATGAAACTTAATGATATTGATATTATTTTTAGATTGATACAATGGCTACATTATGGGGTGGGCTTATATAATAATGCAATTGTCAAATTATGGGGTGTTCTTAGATAATTATGAATTTAATTAGTACTATGCCAGATTTATTATTTCCTATCTATATACACATTAGTAATCTCATCAATTATTTAGACATTCAACTTTATCCATAATAATATTATATTTTGATTGACCTATAAAACTTAATGATATTAATATTACTTTTAGATTGTTTTAAGTATAGTTGATGTAGCATTCTTTGTTAGTTGTTGGCTAACTTATACTGTGTAGTTGTATAATGATGAATTCATCTAATTTAATGCCAACATTATTATTTTGCAACTGATTGCACATTAGTAATGTCATAAATTTAGACATTGAATCCTATGCATAATAATATTATATTTTGATTAACTAATAAACCTTAATAACTAATTGAATGTTAATACAATTGTTCATCAACCAACCCTCTATATGTGTATATATATGTATAATCTACAAAGATATTTCCTCACCAACTATTGCTTGCACACCATAGCCATTATATACACATCATTCTTACAGCCCATTAGGGTTAACACCCTCCTTTCCTCCCCATTATAGTTCAAAATTTAAGGGAGAAAAGAGATACAATATTGTTCCCACTCAATCACTTTCATTATTGCATATAATATATTTAGCAAACCATTGTATTATTTGCTAGATTGCCTACTGTCTAACTATATTCTCTACATCTGCATATAGCTATTGTGCCCACTCATGCCATTCACATTCGAATATTTCCCTACATACAGTGTCTATACATCACTCCCCTTTCATGGTGCACGCCACCTATCAGCTCATTGTTGTGTACTACTACATAGAACTGATAGTATTGACTATAATTATTAGAGGATTCACTTTATTCTGTACTTCCAGAGATGGGAGATCTTGAGGACAGAAAATAATATTTGGAGAACCCATGCAAATATATGCCATCAATGTATCAACATCTTCCATCCTAGTGGAAGAAGGCAAGAGAATATTTTGCAAAGCTTCCTGAAGCATACCTTGATAAACCAGAGCAGACCAAAGCAAGTCCCACATTGATATCTTATCCAAAGTAACCTAAGGTGGCTTGACAAGATTGTAATCACTAGCTACTTTAGCTATAGGTTTAGGAGCTTGAGGAAGTCTTGGTTGTTTATTCATATTATTCTCATCAGTATAGGCTACCACTCTATAAGAGGGAGCTTTAGGAAGATTAGGAGATTTACTATCAAATGGAACACCATCGATAAAACAAACCCTTTTAGGAGTGGGACTAGCTGGAGTCACATGAATGATCAGTCTCTTAGGCCCTTGGGGAGTAGCGAAGGCATCTACCACATTTACAGACTCATTACAACTAGTAGAATAATTACTTGAATACATATTCTCAACATCAATCCAAACAGGATCAAATGTGGAATAGTTACTTAAAGAGACATTCTCAACATTGATCCAAGGAGAATCAAATGTGGAAGGGGGTTCATCATTCGCTAATGCATCATCTCTAGAAGAGGGTGCAATAGAACAAAGATGAGGTTCATCATTCACAAATGCATCATCTCAAGAAAAGAGTGCATTGGAAGGAGAGGGAGCTTCGTCATTCACAAATGCACCATCTCTAGGGGAGAGTGCACTGGAATGAGTAGAAGGTAGAGTAACATTAAGAAAGGTATCAATGATTCCATCTTCTTGCAACAAGACATCCTCTGAAGCAAGAGGAATCTCATGAGAAAGACCAAAGATACCGAGTGACATGGGTAGAGCCAAGTCACCATCACATGCATTGAATGAATTATCCTTAATATTTTGGATAACATTAGATACAAAAATAAAAAAAGAAGCTATTAAATCCATTTACCATTTTTTTGAAGAATAATGTTCTTCACGTCAGGTTCACCAAAAATGTGATATAGGGGGATTCACTACTCATGAGTTCTCTTCGTTCGAAGATCCTCATAGGGAAAACTACCCTATATCAGCTCAATGGAACAACACAAAAGTTTTAGATTCTGAAAGAGTAGGTCATAGAGGTTTTTTGGATAGAATGACAAGCTCTCGGTTGGAGGATGTTGTTGGAATCATGTGCCTCAATCTCATAGGCTAGAAATTTCAGAGGAGCAATGTCAGTGTGACATTTGGGTGGTCTAGCCGACTGGCAGTTTGTGAACCCTGTGAAATGCTCTGGTCACTGTGACCTTGTTTATATCTCACCGAAGGAATCTATCACTATGATAAGAAGCTTTTGGCGTGACCTCTTACCGCTCGTGGAGAACTCTGGTCACAGGCCTTTCTATCATGTATCAGGAGGACCCTTGGCCAAAAGATTATGTTTTTTGTACTGTTTGGGTGATGTGTTGAAGTCTCGCTGATAGTATGTTACAAGGTGTGGTCTTCGGCGTATCTCATAGTCTATTGGTAAGATGTATTACCGATGTGGAGATGTCTCGGCAATAGTGTTAGGGGTCATCAGTGTGACTCTTGGCGAACTGTGGTTTCGGGCTAACACTTGGGGTCTTCGCAGTGACTCAAAGACTTCGATATGAAGTCTTGGCAACTGTTGTGAGTCTTGCCAATGGTTGTGAGACTTCGGTGTTACACGATAGTTTTGGTATGAAGTCCCAACAACAATGGAAGGTCTCACCAATGGGTGTACTTTTGGTGTCTTCGCAGTAACTCAAAGGATTTGCTATGAAGTCTTGCCGATGGTGTGTTCTCTCACCGATAGGTGTGAACATCGCTGTAACCTCTTGGCAATAGAGAGAAGTCTTGTCAACTGAGTTTGGTGCTCAGTATAACATAAAGATATCGGTGTGAACTCTTGGTGAAGAGCTTTGGTCTTGCCGATAGGTGAAAGGATTCAGAGTAACATAAGATTGTCAGTAGAAAGTCTTGGCGAGATTGGCATGTCTTGCCAAAAGGAATAACTCATCACTATGACTGAAGACTTCGATATGAGTCTCTCTGCATAGCGAATGTCTTGCCAAATGGAAACCTCATTGGTGTGACTTGTGAACTCAACATGACATCCTGGTGAAAGACAAATGTCTTGCCAATTGAGATGTCTTCGGTGTGACTCTTGGAAAACTGAAGTCTTTGGGGTGAAATGTAAATATCGCTGTAACCTCTTAGCAATAGAGGGATGTCTTTTCGATAGTGACATCGGTATGACACAAAGAGCTCAGTGCAATGTCTCATCAAATGGCAATTGTCTCGCTGATGAGCATGATGAGATTGATATAACATCTTGTCGTTAGCATGGACTCTTGGTGATATCGAATGCTAGTTGGGTTGGCATCAGGGAGACACTGTTAGTGTCTCACTGACATGCCAACATAGGTTGAATGCCCTTGACCATTTGGATGACTGTCCGACGTGGAGCGATATGGAAAAATCAGAGAAAGCAGAATGTGAATTGTTTTTCTGAGCTAGATGATTTGACAGTTGTAATCCAACAGTTGGATTGAAACCATTTTGATAGAGCTAAAGCCGAAGAGAAGAAAGAGAGTGAGAGATAGAGCGAACAGAGGTGAAGGCTAAGAGTGGCTGGTGAGAAGGCTGGAGCCATGAGGCCATAACAGGCGACTCGAAGAGCTGATGAGATGTTAAGGCTGAGTGTGGCTGGATGGAAGGCCGAGGCCATGAGGCTGAAACAGAGGAAGTAAGAGGCAGAGTTATGTTGTCGATTTCTCTCCTGATCAAGGATTGAATGCCATGGTTTATCTCTTGTGTTGATCAGTATTGTATACTATGTGAGAGTATTGCAATAGTACGAAGATTGTTTGGTTTGAGAGGTTGATCAGGAAATGTATAGAGGGAGAGATGATTACCAGATAGTATCCAGAATGAACAAGATGTAAACTCTGAAAAGGCTAAGAGCCTGGATTTGTATTGTAACCATTATGTTGCTGAGTAATACAATGGATTGATCTTTGGAGTGTGGGGTTTTTTATCCAAAAGGATTTTCCCCACGTAAATCTTTGTGTTCTATTTTTCTATTTCATCTTTCATGTATGTTGGTTCATGTAGATAATGCTTGTTGTTGAATTTACATGTGTTTCTCTCAGATGGATCAATGTGGGAAATGAACTGTGTCTGTTCCACATTTGGACATAGTTGTTCGTGTCTTTGAGGCAACCTAATCGAAATGAAAGTTACTGAAGGCACTACTGCATGGAGTTTTCATAAGATGCACTCCTAGATTTCCTTACAAGTGGTATCAAAGCTTTCTTTTGGTTGTTGGTTCTGGATATTTCTCCTATGAATATTTCTTAGCTTGATTGGCTAGAGGAAATCTGGAGGAATGGACTAATTTATTGATCCTTTGATGAGTGGAAGCCTTGTGGTATTCTGAGACAACATGTAGCTTGAAGGATGGTCAAGATGGAAAAGGGAGTTGATCATGTTCTGATCTGTGTCTCCTGGCTGGTAGAGGTATAACCTTGGAATATGAGGTGGATTGACTTCCTTTGTGGCTGTGTAGCAGTAAAGCTTTCATATTGGTGTCTGTGTGATAGGCTCGTGGGTGATATGGAGAAGCCTAGATTATTTCTCAGTCATGGTAGAGAGTGCTTATGCTAGGTGGTGGTTCCTGGTGTTGGAAAGCACTGTTTCCTGTTAACCTCGAATGCTTGAAGGATATGGAGATAATCATTAGATGATTTGCAAGCTTCTGAAATAGCCTTTCTTTGTTTCTCAGATGCATGTACATGGTGGTGGTTTAAAGTTGGCCTGAAAGGGGCCTGGATTCTCTTGAACTGCTGCTTTCTTTCTAAGGATAATCTGTACTTGCATGGCTCTGTGGTTTTGCAAGTTTTACACAGTTAAGCAAAACTTGTGATCATGTGGAGTTATTGTTAAGCTATTATCTAGACACTGGCCTTTTGGGGTGTTGCTAGATGAGATAGTTGCAAGTCTGCATGCATGCTTGGTGCATGGTTTGAGGAGGTATGACTCTTTCTCTGCATGGGAGTGTTGGTAAGTGTTTTGTCACTTAGCATCCTTGTGGTAATGCTTGTGGGTTTCTTGATTATGGTGCTCGTTGTGGATATGATTGGCAAATCATTTTTGGCATAATCTGGTGTTTGAGTCATGTTGTCTATGTGGTTATTCTCTTTGATATCTCAGTGTTGCAGTTTTCAATGTGATAACGGGTTTGCATGTTCGATGGTTGTGATCTACGAGTTATGTGGTTGGTGGATTAGCTACCCATTGGCTACAGTGAGATAACTTGGATGTGGACTATCTTTATCCACGAGGTTGATTCATTGGTGGTGCAGATTTGTTAGCTGGCCTTGTCTGTGGTCACTTGTGCATTGGTGTGATTGTTTTGAGATGAGAGGATGGATATTATTGAGTACCTGAAACATTTGGTCATGATGCTTGGAAAGCTCGGGTGTCACGTTTCAGTGGGAGCTCTAGCAGTAACTGTGGATTCATCACATGGTGGTGAATGGTCTTCTTTAGTGTTGCAGAAGGGTTCTTTCACTTTTGCATGGACATTATTTGAAGATGTGCAACATCTTGGAACCATAGAGGATGCTTGGAGTCTTTGGCTAAGGTGTTGGTGGTGCTCGACAGGTGATGTTGTTCTTAAATCTATTTGCTTTATGTCATGGTATACTCTTGTTTGTGCATTGGAGTTAACAAAATGAATCCCATGCTAAACAAATTTGACTTTTTTTAGATATGTCCCTTTGTACTACAACAGAACCTGCATGGTAAACATGAACCTAAGGTAAGACATATGAACGTGTGTGCAATATTTCGTGCACAAGGTTTGTACAATATATATTTAATGTTTATAATGTAATGTGCACATGCGAATACAATGTATATAAAATTTTAAATTCAAACTCACACCTATGGAAATAATATTCCATCACCATTTCGTGTTCTTAGCTTATTCTCTCTTCAGGTAACGCAATAAATAATAGCAACACTTCATGTTTTCGTGCCTCGCTTATGATAAAAACATCTCCTATACACCAAATTTACACAAAAAAATATAAAAAATTAGGAAATGTTCTAAAGATCATTAACTAGATATATATAATAATTAAATTATTGAAAACTTACACATGTACCTTTTCTAACCAATCCTCAAATATGGTCATAATCAATTGAAATCAAAGGAATGTCTTCAAATCTTTCTTCCTTGTCTTCATCATATGTTTCTGAAACAACTAGTGGCATTGTATCCCATTTACCAACATATCCAAGTTCTTGATTGTTGCATGCATAATCAGAGTTTCCCTCAATGCACTCAGTGCAAAAACAAGAGTAATCCCTTGTGTCTAATATCCATCCATGGCGACTATCTGAACTCCTAACACAATGCAAAGATCTTGTTTTTTCTGCCCTCTTGCATCCATGCATCGATCTTCTATCCACACCTAGACATATATGTACAACAAGAAAATTATGTGAACAAATATGTATATATATATATATTTTTAAATTTAAATAAATTCAAAATTTTGATTTAATGTAATTTATACATACCCGATATCTCCCAAAACACTCTATGTGGAATGTGTCGGTTTGTTCTTGAAGATGTGCCAACCACATTTGATGCAAAGTGTTTCTTGAACCATTCAACAACATCATGTGCATTATCTAGATGATCTGCTGGATAACTCATTTGATGCTTTCTTAAAGCTCATTTGATGCAAGCTCCTGCTCCATCATGCTCACCCTTTCCATGCCCACTCTCAAAAAAACTCCAAACATGTGGTGTTTTGTATATTTTATGATATCTACAAAGTGCATAGAATGGTTGTGAAGATTTGAATTGTGCCACACATCCATCTGACCATAAAAAATGATTTTCAAATTTTACACCCCTGCTTCTCAAATTCTCAAAAAATATTGTAAAGCAATGTTGGACAAAAAGTGTGTCATGCTCTTTATCATCACTAATATAAAAAGTGATATTCTTTTTTAATGACTCGTTCTTGATCTATACTCTCAACACCATCCAATTCTAATTGTGCATGTTGATAATACACATGAACCATAATAGTGATCTGCTTTGAAAAGTAATACTCTGATTGAATCTCCTTTTGATGTACAAAGGAGTAATTTTCTGCAAAGTCAACTACTGATAGAACTATTCCATGTGGGAAAGTATCTCTCAATGTTTGGAATTTTGTACTTGCCACTTAGCAAAATGAATGATGATGTATGTGTCAATTTTTGAAAATCTTCCATAAATTTTCCAATGGGAATCTCCTCTTCTACATAGTTCAACCTTGTGGATTCTTTCCCAAAAATTTTTTGCAACTTTACATACTTGTACCTGTGTCAGTAAAATATGTGAATAACTAATAAACCACACTTGATCAATGAAACATTACATCAAAGAGAATCCAAATAACTTGATCTATGAGAAATTGAAACAAATAAACTCTCTAAAAATAGTACTTACCTCTCTGCAATTTATTGTCTTTGTTAGGTCAGTATCCTCAATTCCTTTTGAAGGAAATTTAGCCAAATTTGTACATGTCTCACAAATTCCTTTTATGTAGTTTATTTGAGGTCCATTTTCATGATCACATAATATAGACTTTATGAACAAACTTTCCTATTTAGGAGGTGCATTTTGAAACCCACATCTTTCTTCTCTCATCTTTCGAAACACCTGATAGTAGAGATCAAATTCAATATGATAACAACAACAACAAGTTTCAAAAAACTTGTTTATCTTCACATAATATGGCTTTAACCTTTGAAACATTGTTTGCCCAATCTTTATATGAGGATATGCATTACAAAAGTTCATATACATCTCAAATTGTGTTATGTCTAGCCAATGTTTGATATGATTTTCATAAATACTAGGTCCAATCCTGTATCTCATAACATCTCTAGTATTTGATGATGGACGAGTCCTGATCATGCCAAAACCTGACCAAGTTCCTAACAACATCTTCAATCCTATCAATGGGGAGCCTACACATAATTTCCCAATTTCCTTCTAAACTCTCATCCAAAACTTTTCTTTTCTCATATTTTATCAATGTGGTTCTACTATAACCAATTTTAGTTGAAAAATGCTGACATTTTCTTTTTCTTGCTATATCTTGATGTGCAATAGATGTCAACATCACCCTTCTTGTAGTGGCCTTATCCATGCTCGAGATCCTTTCCCAATGGAATCTAAACCCTTTTTAACATTTGAACAATATCCTTTTGTAATCCCATGTGTTTCTTCTTATTTGATGTTGAATGGACACCAACAATTGTAATGACTTTGAGCTCATCATGAAGAAGTAAACGTGATAAAATTGGGTTTTTTCAAGTGTATCAAGATGATTGAAATGATGATTGATCATTCCATTTACAGATTTAGTCATTGACCTCTTTCTCTTATTATAAGGTGGTTGGCATAATATTTGAGTTTCTCCATATCCATTTCAAGTAAATGATCTAAATTTCTATGAGAAATTTGTTTCCCCACCTTCTCATCTAGTTTTATATGCTCATCCATACCAGTAGGAGGAAGTGATCCCAACCCCTCTCAAACATGCATTGTTTGAACTTGTGCCTCCTCCCTATCTTCAAGGACCATGCATTCTTGAGCGGATTCATTTGATCCAATGTCTAGATTTGGCTCAAATTGAGCATGAAAACTTCCTGCTTGTTGAGCCCTTCCTACACATGTGTCACAAAATATTTTGCAAACAAAAGTGAGAGATGATGTTAAATATATAAGTGAATTTTATGTATGCAAGCAAACAAATTGATAAAACATGATGAGCTATAAGTGAGAGAAGTTTGTGCTAGTTTTATATGCTCATCCATACTAGTAGAAGGAATTGATCTTGACCCCTCTCCAACAAGCATTGTTTGAACTTGGGTCTCCTCCCTAACTTCAAGGTCCATGTGTTCTTTCAACTGATTTGTTTGATCCAATATCTAGATTTGGCTTTTACTCCAAAATTTCGAGAAATCCTAGAGCATAAAACATAAAAATAATTTGAGAACATTGAAGTGATGAAAAAATAAAGATGAAAGACAAAAACACAAATATTGAAACAAAAAGAATTGGCTCTAAGGAATTGGAGTCAAGGATCATATAAACATTGCAACTTGCATGACCAAGATGACTTGAGGATATTTAAAAGTATTTATAGTCATTCAAGTACAATGATGGTTAGAAACCTTCAATGTAAAAGTCCTAAACACACACTTGAGAGTGAGAGAGAGAAGAAACAAGCAAGTACCTTGTTTCTTTCTATGATAATTTTCCAAGTTTTGATCATGCCTCTTTTGTTCTTCTTCTTTTGACAATTTTTGTTGAGATGCATTTTTTCTTTTTCTTTGTTGTCCCATTTTCTTCTTCAACTTAAAGATGACTCTAAAAAAGTCCTCTACCAACTTAGTTAAATTATCCTCCAAATTTTTCCTTGATTGATAAAAATGAAAAGTTGTCGAGCTCCAATATTTTCCCTCCCTAATAAATGTGCAAAAACTTCTCCAAAATCAGGCTCCAAGTGAATCAAAATTATTCAAGTGTACATGGAATAACTAGATCCTAGTTTAAATGAATCAAGTAGTAAACAAACAAGTTATTTCAGTGGAGTTTGTTGTTATTTAATTCATAGGTATGCACAACATATTAGTAATTTTAGAATTTTGTTAAAGTGTCAAAAATGTATAACATTAGAGGTATAATTTTGAATTGAATTTTCTTAATTATATTTGAATTGAATTTCAAGTTATTATCAAAATGTATTAGAGGTATAATTTGAATTAAATTTTCTTAATTATATTTGAATTAAATTTCAAGTTACTTGTAAAAACGATAATAGCTCGATATAATTTGAATTGAATTTTCTTAAAATTATATTTTGAATTGAATTTCAAGTTACTTGTCAAAAAGATTATATCTTGTTCTCAACTCAATGGTTCATGTTGCTTAAGTCATTTTTTTAAAAATATTTATTGTGAACAACATGAATGAACTTAATTATAAAATGGCATTGATTTCCCTAAAATTCTACTAGAGATCAAATGTATATTGAATATAAGGAAATGTAAGTTGTAAGAGATCATAAAATAAGAAAACATGTATGTATATTGAATATTTAAAGCAAATGCATACATATATTATGGTAAACATGTTTAAACCATAAGCAAAACATGTACATATATGTAAAGGGATTCAATACATATAAACATAACACATATTATAAGCAAAGAGGCAAATGTATGTATATATCATATAAGAAAATATATGTACATATCATAAAAGCAAAATGTAAATTAAAGATCATCAAATGTCAAATACTAAAGATCAAAAAATAAGCAAATGTATGTATATCACTCCAAGCAAGTGTAAGTTAGAGATCATCAAATATCAAATACTATTAAAGATCATCATATAATCAAATACATGTGGTAAAGATCATAAATCTAGAATGCATGGCCTAATATGAATATCTACTCCTAGACGAATGGCCATATGAATGAGAACGGTCTTGCTCTGATGGAAGTGCTGAGCCCTACAAATAAAATTGTGTACAAGATGTGTTAAATACATATTTAATTTATATTAAATAAATTTTATGAAAGTTATTTTTAAATGAACTTGTATTTTTAAATATCAATCTAGATCTATGCATACATAAATATATTGCATGTACATATACACGTGTGATTATATAAAAATGTAAAACTCACATGGCCACTAATGGCATATTCATCCACAGAGTCACATCGATCATGCACATGATCTGGACCAAGGCTAGGAGTGATATGAGGTATGTCCACTTGTAACAATATATACACATATATATCAACTTACAGGAATATCTAGTTAAAAAGAAATTTAAAAAATAATGAAAAAAGAATTGAAACATGCACATGCACACATACATGGACATCATCTAATATCAGATGACCTAAGTCCTCTGAAACAGTTGCCTCCACCATATCCACCAAATGATCAAGTGACGAATCAACATCTGCATCCATCCGATCTATTTCATGTCGTGTCAGAAATGATGAATGTAGAGGACTATGAAGGTGAGATGGCATCAATGATGATGAACTAGAACCAATCAACATATCAGTAAAACCCATAGTCTATGCATCTATCGTATGAACTGTAGGTGGATCCTGATGCACACTAGTGCTCAGTTGAGAGTAAAGCAGTCCTCCTTAATATCACATTTTGGTAAGACACTTATCATGTCTCCCTGATATGATTTTGCCTCCTAATAGTTATCCGCATAGCGTGGACCAGTCGATGAGACCCTTTAGCGAGCTACAAAAGTTATATCGATACACACCAAGGTCGCCAAGACAATCGTTATTGGTGTGAGGTCATGGCGATCTCGTTAGTCCTTCAGGGAGCTTCTTACGAGCTCAAATTTCTTTCGGTGAGACCCTACACTTGTCGGCCAGAGCTCTTGATGAGTTCATCCTGGTCATACCGATGTCTTCTTCACTTGGCGAGCCCATACTACATTTTTGTAAACCCTAGTGCAGGGGATAGCACATTCAAGTTGGTACATTCTATATATAAGGCATTCTGGCCTCTTTTTAAAGGGTTAGAACTTTGTTAGAAGGATTTAGAAGAAAGTTAGAACTATTAGGAGTGAGTGAGTTAACAGAAGGAGATAGAGTTGCATCTTGATTCTTAGTAATGAGAGCTTCTCTTGTCTTCTTTTTTAGTAGTTAGATTTCAGTACAGATTGTAATGTATTTTCAAAGTTCTCTTAGTGTAGTTGGAAATAATCTGGAGACTTAGATTCTCTGTACATAGTGATTGTACCAGAATTGTAAATGTTGCTTATCTGTTTAACTAACAGTAGAAGCAATCAAAGTTTAATCTAATTCATGTTGTGTTCTTGAATGATATTTGTCTTAAATTGACCATTTGATTTGTGAAGTCTTAAAGGAATGAAATACTATTTTGTGTTTTATTTAAATGGTAACTAAAAATTTGTTATGCGAGTTAGCACTGTGAATGAAAGAGGTTGTGTGTCAATCAAAAGTTTATTTTATTCTATAGTTTTGGTTTACAAACTCCTTGAAATTAACAAGTCTGGTTAAGGTTGGATGAAGTATTGTTCTTTTCTATTTCAAAACTCTGATCTATATTTTTATATTTCTTTAAAACCCCTGGTTAGAATAGTTTTAAATTCATGCTTGATCTTAGAACAATCCAGAAGCTCAACACCAGTAGGCCCCTTGAATATTACTGTTGCATTGACCACCAAGTAACATCAACATAGTTGAGACCCAACTACAAAGACCTTGGGAGCTAAGGCATCCATGTGTTTCCTTTCTCCTTTAGGAGAAGTAGGATAGCAATATTCTCCTTGAATTGTTGTGGTGCCAAAATCGACATCAACAAGAAGAAGAAATTTTCTTGGCTCCTAGTTGATGCAGTCCGTCTGTATAATGTAAAGGCAGTTCCAGATCAGATGAAGGATGATGGAAACCTAATATAGGATCATGCTTATGAGGCAGTAAAGGATAGGCCAATTGGTGATGTTGATTGGCTGGAGGAAGAAAAGACAGAAAAGAAACAATTAAATGATCCAGTTATCAAATGTACTAGAATGTGGTTGAAGCACAAGTTGTGGGAGTTGGAGAATGATGGAGTGAAATGCACATACAGTCTGATGGGTCATTTAGATCCCCACACCACTTTTGAACAGTCAACCGAGCAAGGTCCAAAGGGAAAAGGTAAGTTGGATTATCCATTCAAGAATAAGATCAAGGGTGCCCAAGAGGAAGAAGTCTAAGAGACCAAAAAATAGAGAAATCTGAAGGCTAAGAAGAGGACAAGGACTAGAAGGTCTGACCAGAGAGAAATAGGAGAACAGAATCCTGAGACTGATACTCTAGTGCTTAAGAGAAGAAGGGTGGGAAAAGGAAAGTACTAAGGAACAAGGAAAGATTGCCCCGCTTGTGGTGGAAGTAGAAAGTTCAGGGGAGAGGGTGAAGGTGTATACAAGGAATTCTAGGACTCCTTCTTGTAAGGATAGTGTACCTAAAGAAAATATTCCTCCTCTCATTTCGCATGAGTGGCAGCAAGATGATGTTCCTTCCATCCATGAAGTTCAAAGAAAACTAGGAGAGTCAGAAAACATAGAGAAACATCCAAATATTGAAGCAGAGGAGTTCCATGAAGGAGAACTTTATAGTGTAGAGGTGAAAGTTGAAAAGGCAATACAGTCTTTTTTAGTGGCCTATGTGGATTCTCCTATTAGAACCAAAGAGGTTAAATCTCCTCCAAGGGAGGAAGAGGTAGAGAAGGTCCCATCACCTGAGCATGAAGAGGAACACATAGAAGAGGAAAGGAGTAAGGATGGGACTCCTAAGAAGTAGAATTTGAGTAAAGAGGCACTAGAGGAAAATCAAGAGGAGAAACAAAGCGAAGTGCAATTGGAGCCTACTATTCCAGAGTGGCTTGATAGAGAAATAAAGAGAAAAAATATTGTGGTAGAAGATGCCCCACCAAATTGGGATGACCTCCTGGCCAAGATTGGCAAAGATAAAGGTAAGAAGAAGGCTAGAGTGATCTCAAGGGTTGAAAGGGATGAAGCTCATAACAGAGTTGTTCATATTTCCACCCCTGCTTTAGATAAGAATAGAGATAATGTGGCTGGGAAGGATTACAATGTTCAAACTTTCAATTTGGGGCCTACATCAGTTGAGTAGGACATTGAAGATTATGAAGGTTCTAGTGCGGTTATCCTAGGCAGATTGAGGAAGGAAATAAAGGCCAAGAAAGAGTTAAAAAAAGAAAATGAAAATCTTAGGAAATGCTTGGAAGACTTGGTGAAGCCCTTGCAATCTATCAACCCATCCTCTTCTGCTGCAAATCCTCTACCTCAGGAAACCATCACTAAGCTGGAAAAGATGAAAGATTCCATTGTTCCCATTGCTATAGTGGATAATTTGATGCAAGCAATGACATTGTGATTTGGTGTCATACTTGTGTTTCTTCTTATCTTGCATGGTTCTTGTTATTCTATCTTTAGAATTGATTTGAGGAGGTTAATATTTATATCAGATTTGATCCAATAATGTTTATGGTTTGATATTTGAAGTGTCGCAGCAATCCCTGGTCCATACTTATCGCAACCAACTGACTGTTAGTTGCTTTGGAAAGTTAGCTTGGATTTTTATATTCATTGTGCTTAAGTTCGATTGTGAGGATTTATTCATTTCAATTGCAATAGGGTTGTTTGAATGAATGTTCATGATTTGAAAACCTTAACAACTTAGAAGATTGCACTGTTTCTGTCAGATTGCAGATTTATTTGGGTTGAATTGAAATAAGTTTTGAGGGATTGGTCCATTTCGAGTGTTGGTCATTTTCATTGTTAATCTTAGGTTTAATATTAAGTTTAAAAATATCTTTAAAACCTTTACCTTTTGTTATTTCTTTGATTGTTGGGTTGAATCTAGGATTGAAGTATCATCATATTGTTAGATCTGATAAATTGAGATTTAGTATTTTTCTTGTAGTAAGGTCCCATTGTGATTACCAACATTTTCACATTTATCACTGAGTTGTTTATGCATTGTCAAGACCTGACATTAGAGACCTTGGGGTTATATCTTGAGGCTTGCTAATAGAGATTTACCTTTCAAGAGAGATAGGATTTCATATTCTTTTTGAGTTGTTGCTGTGTAGAAAAAATCATCAACAAATTGGCGCTAGAAGGAGGGCCTGAATAAGCAAGTTGGATCAATTTTTGTAAGCCATCTCTCCTGAAAGATTCAGAAGAAGAACAAGATATGCTCTAGGAGAGGAGGAATTTTAGGAATTACCAGACCCTACTAGGTGTAGAAGGACCAACAGAATGGGAGAATCATCATCATCCCATCCACCTCCCTCATCTCCATCATCCCCATCTTCATCAAGTTCATATGAGTCTGAGGGAATGCCCATTCCAGAACCTCACCTAGTCATAAATCAGCCATTACCACCCCCACCTCCACCAATGGCTTTCCTAGCAACCAACCCATCTCCATTAAGTTTTGTTGTTTACAATGTTATGCCCAAAAACCCTGAACAATTTTGTTCAAAATTCCATGTCAATGATCCCAATAGAACTGTTGAGGAACACATCAAGATCTTTCAGACTAGTCTTAAGGATAGAGGGATAAACTATGAGGATGTAGCTTGTAGACTCTTCCCTTATTCATTGGGAGAGGATGCATTCTATTGGTACAACCATTTACTTGCTAGGTCTATCAAGCATTGGACTGAGTTAGAGGCTTCCTTTTTGCAGAAGTTTTGAATCCCTATTAGTTCCAATGAGTTGTACCGCCAATTCACTAATGTCAAGAGAGAGGTAAATGAGCCTATAGGGTCTTTCAACAATAGGTTTCATTGTGCTTATACTAGACTACATGCCCCTTATGCTATTGTTGACCCCATTGCTTTGGAGGTTTATTATGAGGGACTTGATAGTTTGATAGCTACTTTTATGAAGTGGAGCAATAACCCTCCTGCTAGTCTACTTGATGCATATGCAGAGGCTATGAAAGTTAGCACTAATCTAAGGAAACATCTGTCTGGGCCTTTTCCCTCATTAGGACTTGTTGCTCACCCTGGACAAGTTCCAGCTCTCAACCAGGCTCTGGAAAAAACATACTCCTATCATGAATCCAATACCTCAATTGCCTATGGTCCCTCACCCAGGACTTCCCGTGGGACAAGTTTCATCCACAATTAGTTACCCTCAGCAAAATGTGAATCAACCTCTGCATATCTAGCTTCAGACTAGTTATCCCTCATACCTGCAAAATTTTGAAGTTCTGAATCAATCACTGAATGCCAATGCTATAGTAGGATATTCCCAGAATAATGTAAATAACCTCCATATAGTAATCTTGACAAAGAGAGACTGGATGAATTGTCTAAACAAATAAAGAAGCTGAATATGGAAGTGACTTACTTGAGGAACCAGAACAGTTAGTTGCAAGCCGCTCAAAGAAATATGCAATCAAATCAGAACAGAGATAATACACAAGGACAACACTTTGATAGAGGGAAATGTCATGATCGAGGATAAAATAATGAAAGAGGATTTAATATTGAAAGAGGATATAACATGGACAGAGGTTACAACAATGACAGGGGATTTAATAATGATAGAGGGTATAATAATGATAGGAGACAAAATTATGATAAAGGGCAATCCTCAAGTCAAAACTTTGACAGAGGTGGTGGACAAGGATTTGATAGGAGGCAGCCATCAAGACAAAACAGAACTTGGAACACAGGGCCCAACAATGGAGGAGTTCCCACTCCACTGGATCAACTGGTTAATGAACCTGTCAATCAGTCTATTAATCAGCTAGCTAATCAAGAGAAGCCTCCTAGTGGTGTATATTTAGCTAAGGCTGCTTTATCAAGATGGCGTAGGCTCCATAAAATGAGTCAACATTTTGAACTAGATTGCCAAGAGTTCCAAACAATAGCCTTTATCTTTCAGTACAAAGTGGAGAAAAATGCAGGGAGTTAGGACATAGTGCCATCCAATCCTTATGATTCACTAGTGTTGGTGTTGAATCACACTCCTTTTCCTCAGGGTAAGGAGAACGTACCTGAAGAAGAATCTGATCAGTTGGAGGAAGAGGCAGACCGGGTATACAATGGGGATGAAATGACATAGTTATTTGATGAGAGTTTAGTGAATGATAATGGTCCTAGAGATGAAGTAGAGGCTTATGTTGAAGAAGTATAGACCTTCTAGAGACCTGTCAAGAAGTATGACTTAAGGGAATTGCCACATAGATACCCACAGGCTAGGGGCCCCTTTACTACTTCCATTCCACTAAACAATTTCAACATGCCTCCAGATCCTAATGCTAGAAATAATCCATCAATGCCTCAGGTTTCCAGGCAATATTTATCACAAAATCCAAGGCATGCTGATGTACAAAGAGGGAGAAATGATGATGCTAATAAAGATAGAGTGATAGAATATTCAAGGGAGACCCCTATTGATCTAAGTGAGGAATAATTAGCCCTGTATGTTGCTGAAGAACTCAGAAAATTAAAGGTAATCCTATCTGCATTTGAATTGTTAAGAGTTCCAACTATTAGGAATGCAGTTCTAGGAGCTTACAATGCAAATTCCATGTCACAAAATAAATCAGTTAGTTAAAGTGTAAATAGATCATCTAGTTCTCAATCAGCAGGAAGGAAAAATCACAATCATAATCGGGTTCATATGCCTCCTGGAGATAAGGGAAAAGACAAAGATACGACTCAAGTTTCTTAAGTAGATACTCCCTCAACTCTGTTTTAGGGAAAGAAAGAGACTCCTCCATTCTTAATTTCTGTTCACATATTTGGTAAGAATTTGTACAATTGTTTACTGGATTCTGGTGCTTCAACCAATGTTATTCCTTTCAATGTCTGTAGAGCTATGGGTATTACTCCTGTGGATTCACAGAAGAAATTTACACAATTAGATAGGACTGAAGTAAATGTTGTAGGAGAGTTAAATATGATTCATATGCAAGTTGGTTCTGATCCTAGAATCCAGCAGGTTATCAATATACAAGTGGCTGACATCCCTGATGCTTATGGCTTAATCTTGGGAAGAGACTTTACCAGGGCCTTGAATGGATATGTCTCGACGGATTACTCTCACATGTGGCTTCCTTGGAAGGGAGTACCAAATCATATTAGAATTGAAAGAGAACCCAAAATGAAGAACATGATAACAAAATATCAGAAAACTTCAAATGAAATTATGATATTAGAAGTAAGTATGGGTACTTATATGATTGCAGCCCCTCTTGAGAAGTTAGATGTAGAGGAAGTTCTTATGTTCCACACAACACTTGCTAACCTTACAACAGAATCCAGTAGTACTAAAGTCTTGATAGAACAAACTGAAAATGATAGTGATTCGGAAGACAACAAGCTTGGTTTGCTAGATAATTTTCAAGAGTTCATTCAGAAATGCATTGAAGATCAAGTTCAGTTGGGAAGAGGAATGAACTTTGGAGAACTACTTTTTCCCAATTGGTGCAGGGTGCACAATGCCTCTCATTTAGAATTGGACTGTTGCTTATGCTAGGCTGCAGTGGAACAAATACAAAAATGTATCAATCCCACTCCTGTAGTCCAAATTAATATATCCAGAATGTTCAAGAAGATCCTAAAGGAAAAGGGGTAATTCCTTCTAAAAATCCATCCAGCAGTAATAATGCAGGTGATACAACTAGGAAGTTTGCAGTTGCGGATTGATGGACTTTAAGATTCGATGGGTCCAAATCAAAGCAAGGAGCTGGGGCAGGTTTCAAGCTAATTAGCCCAAGAGGTAAGACATTTTTCGTTGCTTATAGACTTCAATTTCACTACACAAATAATGTAGCAGAATATGAGGTTTTGGTGCATGGACTGTTAATGGCATTGAAGAAAAAGGTTAAGATCTTGCAAGTTTTTGGAGATTCTGAATTAGTAGTCAAGCAAGTTAGGAGGCAATACTCTTGTCAGGATAGGAGAATGACCAACTATAGACACAGAGTGTGGGACCTCATTGAAGGATTTGATGCCTTCAACATTTAGTTGATTCCACAAAATAAGAACTAGACAGCTGACTCCTTGGCCCAGGCAGCCAATACATTACAACCTTTGTCTCTTTCTGGACTAAAGAAGTTTACTGCAGAGCTAACTCCAGTACCCTCAATACCTGATAATGTCACCAACTTCTAGGTATTCAAAGATGACAAACATATCTTCGATTTCATTACTAGTACTAATGATTTTTCTTCTCAAATCATTGACGAAACTGAACTCCAAGAAGTAGAAATGGATTTAGAAGGGGTAATTAATCTGAAGACCAACACAATTCCCAGGGGAATGGTGTAATTAGAAAGGATCTTTGATCTGGACAAGGTTAAGGAGCAAGAAGATGATACCAAGAAGGAGTACATTAGTGGACAGTGTGATAAATATAATATGGGAACTTAGGAGGATGCCAAAAATATTTTTATTAGCAAAGTATGCACTCCAAAAGAAAGGAAAGGTATCATTGATGCACTACATAGATATCCAGATGTGATAGCTTGGAGTTATGAAGACTTAAAGACTTATGATACATAAATCATAACACATACTATCCCTCTTAATCTAGGGGTAAAACCTTTTAGACAGAGGCAAAGGCCCATCAACGCTCTACTGGAACCCATAATACAAAAGGAAGTGTAGAAACTGTTGTCTGCAAGAATAATATTTCTAGTTAGACACTCTACTTGGGTTGCAAACCTTTGTTCCAGTGCGAAAGAAAAATGGTGAAATCAAGCTATGTGTAGATTTTAGGAACCTAAATAGAGCATCAGAGAAGGATAATTATCTAGTACCCTCACTAGATGAAGTGCTCCAGATTGTCAACGGATCTCAGATGATGTCCATCTTGGATGGTTATTCAGGATACAACCAGGTCATGGTGTAGTATGAGGACAAGCACAAGACTGCTTTCACCACCAAGTGGGGCACTTTTTCCTATAGGAGGATGCCCTTTGGATTGATTAATGTTGGAGCCACATTCCAAAGAGCCATGGACATTTCCTTCAAGGATATAATTGGTAAGTGTATAATCATTTATATGGATGATCTAACAGTCTTTTCTAACAAGAGAGGTGATCATATCTCAGATTTGTGCAAAGTTTTTCATAAATGTAGAGAGTTTGGGATATCACTCAATCCAAAGAAATGCATCTTTGGAGTCACAAAAGGTAAATTGTTAGGACATGCTCTTTCTAAGAAGGGAATTGCAATTGATCTAGAATGCATAGAAGCTATACTCAAGATTCCACAGCCTACTAGCAAGAAAGACATGAAATCATTCTTTGGGAAGATCAATGTTGTGAGGAGTTCATCACTGGATTCACAGAAATAGTTAAGCCACTGAATGCAATGTTGAAGCAGGAGGCCAAAATTGAATGGAACACATAAGCAAAGGAAGCATTTGTAGAGGTAAAGAGGGCTATTGTTGAAGCTCCTCTTTTGGTAAGTCCAGACTATGCTAAACCATTCTATATATATTCGTTTGCCTCTGACCATTCCTGTGCTGCTATGTTGACTCAAAAAAAAGACCAAGGAAATGAACATCCCATCACATTTATGAGTGCACCATTGAAGGATGCAGAGCTGAGATACCCAAGTGTGGAAAAGCAGGCCTATGCTTTGGTCAGAGCCGTAAAGAAATTTAGGCATTATATCCTCAGAAACAAAATCTTGGCTATAGTTCCTAATCCTGCAGTTAAGTTGCTATTGATGTAGAATGAGTTGGGAGAATGTAGAGCCAAGTGGGTAACTATGTTATAGGAGTATGATATTGAGATTCAACCCATGAAACTAGTAAGAGGGCAAGGGATTACACAGACAATGGCAAAGACTGGCCTTGACCTTACAACTCAGAGTTATAATCTTGAGGATGTTTCCCCTGGCGAGTGGTATGATGATATTATTCATTATCTTCTGACTTAGAGATGCCTTGATCATCTTAATTCAGTACAAAGAAGGGAGTTGCACTTAAAGAGCGATAGTTTCATGTTGAAAGGAGCTGTCCTATATAAGAAAAATCATGAGGGTGTGTACTTAAGATGCCTAGGAAAGATTGAATCTGAAAGAGTTATGATAGAATTTCCTGACAGATACAATACAGGCAATGGGTTAGCACCTTCCACAACAAACCAGATTTTGAGGGCTAGTTACTACTAGTGTACACTCTTCAAGGACACATACAACCACGTCCAGACTTGTCATGTGTGTCAGACCGCGGCAGAAAAAGAAAAGTATGCAACACTCCCACTCCAACCAATTTTTGAGGTAAAACCTTTTGCATAGTGGGGGATGGACTTCATAGGTCCCATCAATCTGCCTTCTTCTGCTGGTCATAGGTATATCCTTACTGTCACAGATTATTTTACAAGATGGACCAAGGCCCTTGCTTGCAAGCAATGCACTTCAGAGGTAGTAATTAACTTCATCGAATTAGGTATCATTAATCATTTTGGATGTCCTATGTCTTTAGTTTGTGATAATGGTCCTACGTTTTCATCGTTAAATTTTTCTAACTAGGCTTTCAATCATGGGATTATCATTAAGTTTGTCTCCAACTATTATCCTCAGGGTAATGGTCTGGCTGAGTCATCCAACAAAAATATTTTGACTGTTATCCGCAAACTGTTAGAAAGAAATCCGAAGGACTGGCATACCCAACTTAGATTTTCTCTTTGGGCAGATGGCACAAGATATAAGACTTCCATAGGGATATCACCTTATCACCTAGTTTATGGATTAGAGCCTATGTTTCCCATTCAGTTAAAGATTCCCACTTTACAATTCATTAATGACTATTATGATGAAGGAGATAGACATGAGGCTAGACTTGTTGAATTGTTGCACCTTGAGGAAAAGAGAGATGAAGCCCTGGAAAACTTTTCTAAACATCAAGGGGTTGTCAAGAGATGGTTTAATAAAAGAGCCAAGGTTAAAGTTTTTAGAATTTTTGACTTGGTTCTTTACTAGGATAAAGCCCATGACCGTAAGGGAGAGCATGGAAAATTTGATAAACTTTGGCTTGGACCTTACTAGATCTCAGAAATTCTGGGAGATAATGCGTTTTGTTTGAAAACTCGCACTAGAGAAGATATCCCACTGCCTGTCAACAGGCAGTATTTGAAGCATTATTTCCAATCCTAAGCTGTTTTCAGCTCTTGTCTTGTATATAGTTAGGTTATGTTTCCTTTCTGTTTTGCACTTTGCTTTGCCTTGGTTAGAGTAGGTTTCCCTTCCTGCTCTACTTTTGTTTGTTTTGGTTAGTGTAGGTTTTCTTTTGGTTTGTTTTGTTGTTTTTGCTTGGCTCTTGCTTTGGGGGTATCTCTGTTTTCGCCAGGATATGTTGCACCTGCATGGAAAATTTATTTTTATCTAGGACTATTCTAAGTATTTTATTGGAGGGATGTGGTCTTGTATCTTGAAAGCATGGTTGAAGTCTTTGCTATTGCCAAAAGTCTTAATGTTTGATTTATAGAAGTTAGGTCACTAGTTTTGATTTGAATATGAAGTACTTTGGAATCTTATATCTCTCATATATCTTAAGAATCCTGATGTTACTATGGGAGTCTGTGTGAAGTTTTGTCAGGTGAAAAATCTTATTTCTACTTCGGCACCACTATGGTTCTTAGCCCTAAGTGTGAACTTCATTGTTCACAAGTTGAAATAAAAAAAAAAGTGAAAATAAAAGAAATATGCAAAAGACAGTAAAGTGAAATATTGAAAATCAAAAGAATGAATTCAACTCATAAGGGGTATCTGAATATCTCTATCAGGGCTATAAACACCTGGCTGGCAATAGAGCTATGTTCAGGAGAGTCGCAACGATAACCTTGCTGGGGCTATAGACGCTTGACTGGCTGCAAGGCTCTATCCAGATTGCTTTTGAAGTTAGAATCCTTATGTAGCTTGATTTGATTGAGCTTGGTTTCTGTAGTAGCTTCAGGAGGGAAATGAACTCATATGCACATACTTGGATTTTCAGTTTATGGAAGGTTCGGTCTATCCTTTGGTTCTGATTCTTTAAATCTTTGCATTCTAATTTGTTGTTTGATGGTGAGATTGAAACTAGAGCCTCTAGGTTTTTGATTCCTGTTCGTCATTAAATGCTCTAGAGCATTTTCCCAGCAGAAGTTGCCATTTGTTGTGCAGTTTTCGCACACACGCCCCACAGAAAGTAGTGACCCTCTTTCACTTTGGTTTTGGTTTCTTAACCCTTTCTTTTTTGAGATTTTATCTTACTTTGGTATGTGCTAAAATGTTTATTTTGATTTCCTAAGTGATCCCCCTAAGTTATTCTTTGAGGATCCTTGGTTTTGACCTAAGTTCGGGTTTTCGCTAAAGTTTGGGACTTTCCGCCCTGGTCAGATTTTCCCAGATCCTACTCAGACTCTTGTTGTCAGATTCTTGGGTTTTCTGATAGTCTTGTTGATCACATTAATGTCTTCATACGTGCTTTGAATAATGTATTTAACTTGATTTTCGAAGTCTTTTGCATTATTATGCTCATTGTTTTCCGTAATTGGAGCTGGGGAGTGCGCTCTTGTGAGTGCTTGGTGAATTCAAGGTGTTGAGTTTGCATATCACTCGATTTGGTGGTGATTTCTTATGCACTTTGCCCCTGTTCTTTGTGGATTCCATTCAATTTCACATTTGTTGATTCTGGGATCTATTTTCGCTTCATAATGGTATATTTTCTATTTCCCTACTTTGCATTGATGATTGTAGATAGCACTCTGAAGTTATAAAGCTTATTTTGGTTTGATTCTCTGTGTTATTTGGATACTTTTGTGACAAGGGTTGCATAGCATTGTTTGATTTATGGTCTTCCAAGTGAGTCCTGAGCTTGACTATTTCCTTACATTTGTGGGGGGTCGTACTTGGGAAGTCATGAGTTGTCCCTAGTAGGGTTTTGGCAGTCGAAAATTTAATTCTAAGCTCATATGTGCTTTAATGGCAGATCTGTAAGGTTTAATTTAGGGCATCATCATTTATCCTAAGTGTGCTCTCGAATTGGCTTATAATGTTGAGAGAATCCATAGAAATCCCATATTGAGCTTGGTCTAGGCTTAAATCTTTGAAATCCATGATCGAATTGATGTTATGTGGGAAATCATGATTTTGATGTCACAGTTTAGGTTTTGGCGTCAGTCCGGGATTTTTCTTTCCCTCGGGACAATTCACCTCTCCCAGATTTTCCCAACTTCTTCTGCTTTTCTAGTATCCACTATCAATTTCAAAGTTTTATGTATTTTGCGGATTTTCGTTGACCTCGAATTTTCCCAATCTCCTTTGTTTTTCTGATTTCCTTTGAGTTCCTGGAATCTGCATGCTTTCAGAGTTTTTCCTTATCCGTAGATTTCCATCAGCTCTGGATTTTCCCTAGGTCCTATGCCGTCTTGATTTTTCAAAATTTATAAAGTGTCTCTGCATCCGCAGAAATCCGTCTCTGGCAGATGTTCCTGAAGTTTAATGGAATATGATGGAATATGGGGTAGCATGATGTATTAGTGATTTTCAATGCATTTTATGATTTTTTCATGCTATTTTATGATTTCCAATGTGGTTTATTGATTGATAATGATCAGATTTAATTGTTAAGTAGGCGTGTTCATGATTATTCAGCTGGAATCCGTCTGGCCTAAAATTTCTCAAAATTCCTCTCTAGCTCAGATTCTGTGGGTGGTCATGAAACCCGAAGTTTATCAAGATTATTTTATATGAGTTTTAATTACTCCTTGATTGTATGAGGTTTATTCTAATGGTGTTTTGATGGATTAATGTTTCCTTCCTGTGGTTTTTACTATGATTTTCATGTTGAGTGCAATCTGAATCAAGCAAGATAGTGGAAGGATCCTCAATGAATGATGCATAAAGGATTAAGTTGGACATCAAGAGAAAGGTCCCTAAAAGTAAGATCACATCGGTCTGGTTAGAGGTGACTGATACAAATTTTGGCCTCTGGGATTATGAGGAATTCAAGGAAAGAATGGCGGCCAAGGATCTTCCTCTAGTGGCTAGAAGAATGAAAGAATTAGGCTTGTCGCATGTAGTTGGTTTCCCTTCTATGGTGCAGTTATATGAGCTTGTCCTCAAGTGTGCAAGGCATTATGACAGTGATACATAGAGGATTATTGGTCCTCAAGGGAGAGTTATGGTGAATCTCAACCCTGTCTCCATTGCCCAAACATTTGATATGCCATATAGATCTCATGTGGTAGGATTCAACATGAAGGTAGCTCAAGAATTTTACGATGAACAGACTGTGAAGTCACAATAGTTTATCAATTCCTGGCTGGAGAAGCCCAAGTCCCACTATTCCAAATTGCCCAAGCAACTATTCAGAGCAAAGTTCAAGAAAGAGTATTATGATGCCATCATGTTTCTTAGTAGGGTAGTTGGATTGAAGAATGCTGGAGTGTTCAAGAACTAGATGTGCCATGTGATTATTAGGATGGAGTAGGAGAAGATTAACTACCATTGGAAAGGGATCATTAGTGAAGTAATTCACAGGCAGTTGTCTAATGTGTTGCAGACCAAGACCTTCACAATGACTTCATATATGGTCTATGCACTTGCTAGATTCCACCCCTACAAGGGATTGAGCACAAGGGGAATCTTTGGACAAGATATCATCTATGAGGTTTATCCTCAATTGCATTTAGGAAGAAAAAACTATAGGAGGGTGAATGATGCATTCACCATGCATATAACTAGATTGCTCCAAGGTGCAGAGCATGTCAGGATTTTGGATCAGGAAAAAGAACTCATCAAGAAATATGGAGCATGGTTTATTCAGTTCCCAACCTTTTCATATATTTAGGTTGATGGCTGCTAGAGAGCCCCATACAGACTTCCAAGATATACCACTGATCACATTATACTCTTGGAAGTAACTAAGCAGATTTGTGACTTTCATGCCATTGTCAAAAGGGACAAGCATAAGACTGGTTTTGGTGGAGATTTCCCATTAAAGATTGGCACTGGAGAGGTTTGTCCTTCCATTGGTTCCACCCAGGCTTTAGAGGAAGAAATGAGTACCCTTGGTCTATCTTTCCACTCCAAGAGATCCAGATTTGATATCATAGGAGAGGCCCAAAAGAAGGCTAGTAGAGAATATAGTCATAAATTGGATTTGGAGGATTACTGGGATAATTGTATTGATGAATATGAAGTCAGGAAGAAGAAATTTTCTTGGCTCCCAGTTGATGCAGTCCGTCTGTATAATGTAAAGGAAGTTCCTGATTAGTTGAAGGATGATGGAAACCTAATACAGGATCATGCTTATAAGGCAGTAAAGGATAAGCCAATTGGTGATGTTGATTGGCTGGAGGAAGAGAAGATAGAATTGAAACAGTTAAATGATGCAGCTATCAAATTTACTAGAATGTGGCTGAAGCACAAACTGTGGGAGTTGGAGAATGATGGAGTGAAATGCACATACAGTCTGATGGGAGATTTAGATCCCCACTCCACTTTTGAAGAGTCAACCGAGCAAGATCCAAAGGGAAAAGGTAAGTTGGATTCTCCATTTAAGATTAAGATCAAGGGTGCCCAAGAGGAAGAAGTCCAAGAGACCGAAAATAAAGAAAGCCGAAGGCTAAGAAGAGGACAAGGACTAGAAGGTTTGAACAATGAGAAATAGGAGAACAGAATCCTGAGACTGATGCTCCCGTGCTTAAGAGAAGAACGGTGGTAAGATTGTCAGAAAAGGAAAGTACTAAGGAACAAGTAAAGATTTCCCCGCCTATGGTGGTAGTAGAAAGTTCAAGGGAGAGGGCGAAGGTGTATACAAGGAGGTCTAGGACTCCTCCAAAGGATAGTGTACCTAAAGTAGATCTTCCTCTTGTCATTTTGCATGAGTGGCAACAAGATGATGTTCCTTCTATCCATGAAGTTTAGAGCAATCCAGGAGAGTCAAAAAACATAGAGAAACATCCATATACATAAGGAGAGGAGTTCCATGTAGGAAAACTTTATAGTGTAGAGGCAGAAGTTGAAAAGGTAATACAGTCTCCTTTAGTGGCCTATGCAAATTCTCCTCTTAGAACCAAAGAGGCTGAATCTCCTCCAAGGTAGGAAGAGGTGGAGAAGGTCCCATCACCTGAGCATGAAGAGGAACACATAGAAGAGGAAAGGAGTAAGGATGAGACTCTTGAGAAGTAGAATTTGAGTAAATAGGCACCAGAGGAACAACAAGAGGAGAAACAAAGAGAAGTGCAATTGGAGCCTACTGTTCCATAGTGGCTTGACAGAGAAATAAAGAGAAAAAAGATTGTGGTAGAAGATGCCCCACCAAATTGGTATGACCTCCTGGCCAAGATTGGCAAAGATAAGGGTAAGCAGAAGGCTAGAGTGATCTCAAGGGTTGAAAGGGATGAAGCTCATAACAGAGTTGTTCATATTGCCACCCTTGCTTCAGATAAGAATAGAGATAATGTGGCTAGGAAGGATTACAATGTTCAAACTTTTAATCTTGGGCCTACATCAGTTGAGCAGGACATTGAAGATTATGAAGGTTCTAGTGTGGTTATCCTAGGTAGATTGAGGAAGGAAATAAAGACCAAGCAAGAGTTAAAAAGGGAAAATGAAAATCTTAGGAAATGCTTGGAAGACTTGGTGAAGCCCTTGCAATCTATCAACCCATCCTCTTCTGCTGCAAATCCTCTACCTCAAGAAACCATCACCGAGCTGGAAAAGATGAAAGCTTCCATTGTTGCCACTACGAATTGGTTGAAAGGGGTGCAAACCAAAGGTAACAAAGCTATCAAGGACATCCTGTCGACAGGGAAGGACACTGCAAGGATGATGGATTGGTTGAAGAAGGTGCTAGCACAAGACAAGGAAGACACAAACCTTTTGTTGCAAAAAACTAAGACTATTATAGAATACACTAGGGATAGTTTGATAAGTGATAAAATCCTCCCTTCCTCTAGAGTTACTGAACCGTGGGAGTAGTTTGAAGCGTTGCAAATCAGGCAAAAGGTGTTGTAAAATATTTACAAATAGAGGAGGCAGATTGATGATACCCTAACTGGTGTGTATAATGGTTATGTTGCCTTTTTTGAGATTATGACAGGAAGAAGGAAGATTGTTCCTAAATATTTGAGTCTGGAACAACTGAGAATATGGTGGCAGGATGTTTATGCCCCAATTGATGGTGATTTTGTTTCTGAGCACTAGTTGGATGACGTAGCTACCTACCTTGTGGTCATTGATAAATACCTAACATATAAGGTGGATTGGGATAAGTTGTTCAAACGGTCAAGAGAAGAAATTGCATCAATTGAAAATTGACTTAGGGTTTTACCTCTACCTCCTGTGGCTGACTTGGATAGGGTACTTTTGAAGGTTCATGAAATGCTGGATCAGAATAAAGATAAAGGGGAAGGTAGTTAATGATTGGTTACAGATTGTGCTTCCTTATTATTTTTCCATGCATTGGTCCAAGCTACATTAGATATCCCAGGCCGACCTGGATGGAATCCATGCATTTAATGCATCAGTTATCCTATTTTGAATTTATCTTGGCCGACTTGTGTCTTATTATTATTGTAAAATCTTATCTAGGCTGACATGTTTTGGGGGATTCTATATATTTGGCATTTTGCCTCTTTTGTAAGGGTTAAGAAATTTTAGAGATAGAAAAATAAAGAGCTAGATAGTAGGGAATTAAGTAGAGCAGGAGTTAGCAAGTAGTTGTTCTCAAGCAAATATTGTAACAAAAAGTTGGAATTGTTGCTACAGTGGATAATTTGATGCAAGTAATGACATTGTGATTTGGTGTCATACTTGTGTTTCTTCTTATCTTTCATGGTTCTTGTTATTCTATCTTTAGAATTTCTTTGAGGAGTTTAATATTTATATTAGATTTGATCCAACAATGTTTATGACTTGATCATTGAAGTGTTGCAACAATCCCTGGTCCATACTTTTCGCAACCAACTGACTATTAGTTGCTTTGCAAAGTTAGCTTGGACTTTTATATTCATTGTGCTTAAGTTCGATTGTGAGGGTTTATTCATTTCAATTGCAATAGGGTTTTTTGAATGAATGTTCATGATTTGAAAACCTTAACACCTTAGAAGATTGCACTATTTCTATAAAATTGCAGATTTATCTGGGTTGAATAGAAATCAATTTTGAGGGATTGGTCCATTTCGAGTGTTGGTCATTTTCATTGTTAATCTTAGGTTTAATATTAAGTTTAAAAATCTCTTTGAAACCTTTAACTTTTGTTATTTCTTTGATTGTTGGGTTGAATCTAGGATTGAAGTATCATCATATTGTTAGATTTGATAAATTGAGAGTCGGTATTTTGCTTATAGTAAGGTCCCATTGTGATTACCAACATTTTCACATTTATCACTGAGTTGTTTATGCATTGTCAAGACCTGACATTAGAGACCTTGGGGTTATCTCTTGAGGCTTGCTGATAGAGATTTACCTTTCAAGAGAGATAGGATTTCATATTTTGTCTAAGTTGTTGCTGTGTAGAAAACATCATTAATGGGAGGAAGGGTGGTCTTTTGTATATTTAGGGTAGTTGATGATATTGGGTTGCTGATGATCTTTATTTTATCTTGTATAAGTGTAAAATTGCACCCCTTGCAATTTCACATACATTCTTGCTTTCGCTTTAGTTTCCACTCCCTTAGCATCTTAAGTAGGCTCATTTTGGCCCCTGCATCAACCTTTTTCTCTTCTTAAGATGCTCCAACACCCCTTTTCAGCAACTACCCTTGCATGTTAGCTTTTCATCAAACTTTGGGCTTTCCCATTCTCATCTTTTTGTAGCATGATGTGTCCAGACACTAGTGCGTTGGGTGGATGTTTGTGTGCTACACTAGCATCCTACGACATTTCAATGCTCAAATAGTTGTCTCTGAGCATGCTTTCCACTTGTCTCCTCCTCTTGTTGGTGGTAACGACTAAGGATGCCCTGAAATGGTTCGGGAAGCTTCTTTTCTCTCCTTAAAAGTAATCTTTTCACTCCATTTGCATCTTCTAACTTTCTCTAAATTCTTTTAGTTCCATTCTTCTACTTCTAGCTTCTCTCTTTCTCTAGCTTCAGCCTTATAATATCCAAATCTTGCTTGCACATAGCTTTCCATAGTAGCTTCAAGCACTTCCAATCTCTCTTAGGTTCACTCTTGCAGCTTCACCTCCTTCATTTCATGCTTGTGAGCATCCTTAGATTCCATATCCCCTTCCTATTGCATCTATACTTTGTGATATGAGTTCTCCTCCTTGAGAGGGGATTGCTTTTATCACCTCTTTTGTGATACGGGTTCTCCTCATCGAGTAGGGTTTTCTTTTATCACTCTTACTTGGTGGTGCAGGTTCTATTCCTAAGCGATTTTTTCTTTCATCACACACTTTGTTCATTTCTCTCTTTCTCTCTATCTTCTTGGTTGTCAGTGGAGGTGGGAACACCAAAATGGGGGTTTGACTGAGGCAAACCCCTGTACAACCCCAACTTTCTCTCCAAATATCATGCATGCAGGTTTTGAAGGTGTTCACGTGCTGCAGGGTTCATCACTTGTGTGGTTGTAAGTACTTCATTCTCCTTATCTCTATCAGTTATCCTTTACTTCACTTCAATTCCATTAATTTTTTTCATTTCCCTATGCTCTATAATTTCTCAGAAATCAAAGAAGTAGTCATTTTTTTGTTTTCTAAGATGTTCTCGTTCTTTGGTCCATACGAGACACAAGTGCATCTCTGAGATGCCAACGCGCTGCGAGGTCGTCTGTATTTTGCACTAACGTCCTTTGGCTGAGAGCCTATCAATTTGTCCAAAAAATCTATGTGACCTACTCTTTTAGATTCTAGAACTCTTTCCATTGTTTCTTGAGGTAGTTTAAGGTAGTTCTCCTCGTGAGGCTCTTTGAATGAAGAGAAGTTGTGGGTAAGAGAATCCCCCTATTCTACATATATATTTGCAACTTTCTTTTGATTGGGTTTCAAGTCCCTTAAAAACTAATTGTGATGGGTTTTGGGTCCCATCAAAACCCATTTTAGCACTAATAAAAAACATTCATAATTATGTCATTCTTACATTATCACCTATTTTATGACATTTATTATCTTGATATTTGATCCAGTCATGTGTCTTACATTGTTTATTATTTAATTGTTTCTATGATCATATCCTTTGTAATATTTATTAAATTTTTCACACAATGAAATTTGGAATGTCTTGATGTAAAACTATATATAGGATTTCCCTCACTAAGGAACAAGATTAGGTAAAAGTCATATACCTCATTAAATGATCCTTATGAATCACATATAGATCCATTTAGTTATTATATCTAACTATTGGGTAAAAACACAAAGTTGTGTCTCACTTTCAGCCAAACAAATAGTTCCAAGCAAAACATTTTTGGTCAAATAAAAAAAAAATATAAGTTTTTCTCTTTGCCACTTTGAAATTGGCTTATTTTTTATGCATGGTTTTGGTAGAAAGGGTTTCAGTCAAAACCATTTCTATCAAAACTGTCTATGTGGTATACTAGTTGGCAGCCAACTCAAATTTTTTTAGAATTTTCTGAAACTTTCAACTTCAACTAAGTATTTCTCCAATCAAAATGATGTTTTAAAATAAATGAAAATACCCTTTTGTAGAGCTCAAAGTGGTGAATTCGAATATATGTAATTTTAAAAATATTTTTATTAGTTTTAATATATTTTATTTTTAAAATAATGCAAGTAGGTTGTTAAAGTTAAAAAAGAGGTTGACTAAAGCATATTATTTTTAAAAAAAATATATGGTGCACTAGAGGAGAGAGTCATCTTCAAAAGGGTACAATATATTTTTTAAAAGTTATTAAAAGAGTTAGACAATATTTGATGTCCAATTAAAACTGTGTAATTTTGACAAGTTTGACTTGAAAATGTTATTACGATAAAAATATACATCAAAATTTTATTCTTATTTCCATGCACGATATATTGAAGTTACCTATTTGGAAAATAAAAATAGGGAAAAATGATTTTTTTTTCTATTTGTTTCTTGATGTCAAGTGAGCATCACTTTTTCCTGAAATTTTGAGCATTCAAAAATCTACTCTTAAATTGATAAAAAAATAGTGAAAAGCAATTTTCAAAAGATTTGAAAAATTACAGGATTAAACTTCATTAATATTTCTACCTTACATTAGTTTACATCATTTTGAAATTCAAAACATAAAGACCACTTTTGTGTGGTCGAAGTTCAAAATTTGTTTTGCTGTTGGTCGATTCCTTTATAAAGTGTGACATAGGTTTGTGCTTTTTCCCTATTACAATTCTATTATGGAATCATATTACTTTTCTCTTTCAAATTGACTACATGGTGAAGTCCTACATTAAATTTTAATTGGAAGAACCTTATTTTTCTTTTTTTTATAAGCAAAAGGCCAGAAGACTATATTTATATTAATGTTATAAGTAGATAATTACATATAAGCCAAAATTGGTGATGATGACCATAAAAAATTGTATGCCATGGACTGAAGGATAAATCCATAACATTGTCTTGTCAAAGAAGGTGGGTTCATACTTTTCCTGACCTTTAAGTCGAGAGGTTCTAAAGTTTCCTAACCTCTCGACCACCCAACTTCTTTGTTGTTGGAGGTTATCTAATTTTTAGAACTCCTTAAATCATTGAATCCTCTATTTATAAGTTCAAAGGTTCTAAAAATGCTCAACTCTTCTTTTTCAGTTTGTTGATGGTTCTCAAAACTTCACAACCTCCAACCAAATGTTCTCAAGTTTGGATTTTTGGTGACTTCGTGACACATCCTTATAAAACTGACTCTATTCATAAGTTTGAAGGTTCTAAAAATGCCCGTCTCTTCTTTGTCTGTCCATCAATGGTTCTCAAAACTTCACAACCTCCACCTAGATGTTATCAAATTTGAATTTTTGGCAACTTTGTGACATAGAAGCTCTTCCTAGCATGGATTGTCTTAAATACTTGTTGTAGATGTTTTGTAGCAATGCACCTTGAGAAGGGTATCTCCAATGGCCAAACTAGAACAGGTACTCTATAGTTTCTTGGCCAGAATTCCATACTGTTACCAGTACTCTATGGTTTCTCGACTTATTATTTCCACTATATCTAGGAAATTTTTTAATTTATCATCATTCTCCATGAAATATACCTCTTCCTTTTTGCACCCCAAATTGGCTAAACAATTTGTGAGAATGTTTCCCTCTTGACATGTATGTGATATCTGATAAGAATCAAATTCATCTAAAAGCTTCCATATGTTTTGCATTACATATTTTATATGCCAATTGAAACTTTTCCTTTCTTTTCATGCATTTACAATTATCAGGGAGTCACCTTCTATGTGGATAGCCCTAATTTGGAGTTGTCTTGCAAGTTGCATACCATAAAAAATAGCCATTGACTTTTCCATGTTATTTGTTCCTAATGGTAAAGCAATTGATCTATCCAATTTAACAATTCCCTTTCAATCCTTGATACATACCCCTACCCTTGAAATACCCACGTTCCCTCTAGATGCTCCATCAAAATTCAACTTATAGAAACCTGACATTGGTGGGCACCATTTAATTATACTCCTATCCACCTTTGCCTTATAAGGTTGCATCAAATTTCCTTTAATTTAGGAAAACTTATACCATTCCAATTCTTTAAAAGTGAACCACAAATTTTTGTAGGAGGGTTCTCTCTTACACTTTGAGGGTTTTTCACCTCAAAGGAGACAGATATCCCACAAAAACTTGGAGGATCACTATAGACTAATGCTAGTATAATTGAAGTATATCTAAATGCAAAGAACTTATAAAAGATAATGAATATTAATTGAAAACCCAAGATATGCAAATTGTTTCAAAACATGTCGTGATATGCAAAATGACCTAAGAATGCAAGTAAACAATGACAAAATTAAGCAAGACTGGTGAGGCATACACATAAATTGAAGTATGATGTAGAGAGGCTCTAGAATCTTGCAAATTGTATTGTTGAAGTTGTTTGTAGAAAAATGGCCCCTTGTCATTTTCATGTCCCTTTAGGTCTTGTTTCATGGTGTTGGAACTATGTTGCTTTTATTTAATGTTGTAACATGGCTTGAACATGCTTATATAGATATTAAAATTAAAATAACATCTTGTGAAGGTGTTGTGAAGTGTTGTAAGACATTTATACATTCTTCTAGAATTTATTGAATACATTTCACCTAAAAATCACCTTTTTACTCATCAAAAAGTCCTATTTTCAAGTGTTGTAAAGTCTTGTAACAAGATTTCATGCTTTTTTAGGCACATTTTCACTATTTACACCTTTCTCATGCTTTATTTTGTCTCTTTATGCCCTCATATGTCTTAATTAAGTGTATTTTTCAATGTTATCCTGACAAATAACATTGAATACAATATTATTCCCAACACATGTTCTTAGGTCCTAGGTGGGACCCATTCACCATGGGTGGCGAATGAGTCCACCTTGGCCCCAAATTCAAAATATTTTAAATTTTCTTTCTATATTTTATTCAAAAACACTTGATGTGGGCCTGTGATGAGGCATGAATAGATAGTAAGGTACACGAATTGTATAAATAAGTGATTTTCATCTCATTCTAACCCCCATTCATCAAGTTCACTTATCCACCTATTCACTCAAGCATTCAAGCACTTTGAAACTGCCATTGTCATTACTTCAAATTTAGAAGATCAAGAGTTAGGTGAGTTGATATCATTTGCATGTTATTACTTTATCTTTCTCTTGAATTTCATTATCTTTTCAAGTGTTTAATTACCAAAAGTGGGGTTTGACCAAGGCAAACCCCTATTCACTAACCCCTAATCATTTTCCCCCTTTTGCTTGTGTATTTGCAGCCTTTTGTTTACAAATTTGATAGGTTATAAGGTTTTGAAGATTTTTTTTTATGTCAACTAGGTACTTCAAGTCAACATACGTCAATTTCAATCTTGGAGAGAGTTATTTGTTTGTTTTATGTAGATTTGACTTCGGCAACCCGACAAGCAAACATTTCTAGATCTGTTGTTGCAGAGTTGTCTCCTTATTTTTTAGAAATTTGGGAGAGGATTGATTCACCAATTGTGGTAAATGAGTCCCACCTTAGGACTAGAAACTTGAGTTTTGTCAGATTTTAGATCCCGATAGACAAAAATTAGCCCCCGATAGTTTTTCACGAATAGGTGGACTAATTCACCACCCTGGGAAAATGAGTCCCACTAGGGAAAATTAGTGAATTTCATCAGCATCTAGAACACTTCAGAATCTTCACATTTCATCCAAGTGCACTCAAATTTACCTCTATACTTTATGTTTTGCATAATTTCTTCATTTACCTAGTTATTTGCATATCATAATGTGTTTTCAAACATAGCTTAAATTGCACTTTTGTATTCATTTGAGTTCATTTTAATTATTCAATTGCATTTATTTAAGTTCATGTACATATATCACATTGCACACATCCTAATTTGAGTGTTACATAAGCATTTTTTGACCTAATCTCTCTCCTTTTAGGTGAAAATCCCTAGAAGTGTAAGAGTAGCATTTTGGGTCCCAAAAATCTATGTTTCATTTTGGTGAACCCAACTTTTGAGGACTTTAAATTTATAATTGCATTCACATATTTTATCCTAGATTCCATTTGCATTAGAAATCAATTAGGATATTTATATGTTATTGCATCCCATGACTTTTCGTTTTGCATTAGTGAAACTTTCATTCAGTTTGCTTTTTTGCATTCAATTTCATTGAACAAAGTAAAAATCTGCATTCTGCATCTGTAATTGCATTCTATAGAGAGTTTAAATCATCCTTGAATTTTTGAAAAACACAAAAAATTTGAATCCTGGGATTGATTCACCATCCAGGGTGAATCAATCCCTTTGCACTTTTTAGATAGTATTTCTACATTTCTTGACATTTTTTTGCATTCCTCTTCCTTGTTCCTTTATTTTGTTTTCAATTACAGATTCTCTATTTTTCCTCATTTATTGAATCTTAGTTATCATGGAATTTTCTTTCAATAAGTTTTGGAATTCCTTCAAATCATTGGTAGACATGTCCAATTGTACCTTTTGCTATGACCTCAATGACCTTGAACAACCTTATGCTTCTTTAAATCCTCATGATTGTCCTCCTTATGATCTAGAGATCATTGGAGAAGATGATGCTAGCATGAACAAGTTCTACAATGATTTCCTTGACAACCTAGAAGCACATGCAACCTTTTATCCCTCAATGAGATCACAAGAACTTCCTACTGTTGCACCTCCTAATCATTTTTCATATTTACATCCTGAAGTCAATATAAGACCTAATGTTCCTCCCTCAAGTGGATCTAGTTCCTCTCAACTACCAAAATCTCAACCATTTTGTGAGCACAAAGTCACACACATTCTTATCAATCTTGAAGAAACATATGGTAAAGGATTGACTATCTTAAGTAAACAAGGTTGTGACACAAAATATGAAGATGGCATCCATCAACTTCTTGAACAAAAATTAACTGAAGCACATACAACATGATTAGGATATCAAGATCCTTCTCATCCTGATAGAAATCCTCTTCAACCTAGGAGAATTAAGGATGCTAGTATAGTGGTCTTGAATCCTCCTCCTAACTTGAACATTATCCCTCCACATGAACAACCATTCTCTCCTTCTAATCACAAGGATGTTAGGATCCCTATGGGTCCCCTTCCTCCTATTCATGAAAAAGGAAAACCTAGTAAATGCGAATGACCATACAAATTGAAGAAGCTAAAGTTTCCTACACATCCTCCACCTGAATGTGAAAGGAAAATTCAACTGCTTTTAAATAAAGGTCTTATACTCTAACCACCTTCCAATAGGTTGGTAATTTGTCTTGATGATTCCCACATACCATATTGCAAATATCAGCATATTCTTGGACATCAAATAGAAGAATGTCAGGCATTGAAGGACATACTAGATAAGTAGCACTTCACTAATACCAACTGTAACTTCCCCGTCATACCTTAAACCAATCTAAACCCATTTATCATGCCATAGTTGTAGAGTTTCCTATTCTCACTATTGCATGATCCTTTCCCATCACCCATCTCATCTCACTCTTTCCTTTCCACTTTGTGTGGGGAAAGATGTTGTTAACTTGTCCTTGTAATGCATTTTTTTTTGTCTCTTACCTATGTTATTCCTTTTCCACTTATATATCAGAGATTGAGAAACCAATTTAGAGATTGAGAAACCAATAACTTAGTTAATGGTTGACTTACATTTACATAGCTTTCCTTTTTCTTTTTCTTTTCATGTGTGTATCGTGTTCCCTCATATCATGCATTTGATGTTTCCTCTGTGTGTATGCTTCTTCTATTCGTACCTTTATTTTTCTATTCATCATGTTTTGTTTTGTGTTTTCCTTTTGGGGATGACGTAAAGCATAGAGATGCCCTATGTCTCTTCCATGTGACCCAAATGGTCCTTGTCTTTTTCATTTTTTTTTGTGTTTTTCCTTTTGGGGATGATGGAATGCATACAAATTCCCTATGTCTCTTCCATGTTGACCCAAATAGTCCTTGTCCTTTTCATTTTCATTTTTTGTTTTTCCTTTTAGGGATGATGCAAAGTGTAGAGATGCCCTATGTCTCTTCCATGTTGACCCAAATGGTCCTTTTTCTTTTTTCCTTTGTCTTTTCTTGTTTTTTTCCTTTTGGGGATGACACAAGGCATTGAGACCGAAATGTCTCCTTAATGTTGACCCAAAATATTTTTCATTTTCTTTCGCCTTTTTTTTTCATTTCTCTTGTATTTTCCTTTTGGGGATGATGCAAGGAATCGAGACCACAATGTCTCTTCCATGTTGACCCAAAACAAACTTTATTTTTCCTTTGTTTTCGCTCTCTTTGTGTCATTCCTCTAGTTCTATGTGCTTTGGGGAATGATGACAATTCAGAGCTCTTTCATAAAAAAATTGCCGCAACGAACATACTGACCCCAAATCCATAGATCCCTTATGTGTTTGGTGTACTTTCTTTTCTGGGGGGCTACTCCCTTTCTTTATTTTTCATTTTCCTTGACATGACGCAACCTAACTTTGAAACATATGACATGGCATAGAGCTTTCCAGGTTGTCTCTCATGTCTTTTTTTATTTTTCTTCTCTTCTCTACTTTAAAATCATTGCTCACATAATGGTGTGTAGCAATTTCTTTAAAGTGGGGGGAATACATTACCATTATCTCATTTGTATCCATGCTTCCTAGTGTAGCCCTGTTGTTTATGTGATGCATTTGTCACTTTGTGGATGAAACAATTGGGTGTGATGTCCTACATAAATGCGATTTATCTTAGCATATTGCATTCCCCTTGGTGGCTTGATGTGATGCACTGCATCCCCTAAGTTGTGAATATATTATTCTTTGATTGATCGTCTCTTAGAGACATCATACACAATGTTCCCTAAGTGACTGACCTTGCATAAACTGAATAAGACTCCTTTGAACATCCTTTACATTTTTGACATTTAATATTTTCTCATTTTACATTTTTGCATTTTTACCACCTTGCATAACATAATTTGCATGATTGTCGCACCTTTCCTTTTTGTTCATGGCTTTTTCTTTGTGGTACCTTGTTAAAGTTATCAAGTGGTATAACTTTGGCATGGTTGAGTGGGAAGCCCAACTAGAGACATGAATTTTCCCCATAGCCACCTTTTTTGTTTTGTGAGTGCATACCAACTAGCATATGTATATTACTTTTTGGGTTTTCTCACCTTGCAAACAACTAGTTATGTGGCCCCAGAGTGAGTACACATTCTCTTTTTCAAACAATCAACCTAGATCTCTTATCCACAACTAGTTGGATTGATGATCGAAAGTTCATCCAATTCATTTCAACACTTGTGTGTTCCTTTGTCCTTATGCCTTGTTTTCCATGGGATCTTCATCCTGGGAGCTTGATCATCCCTTTTGATCGTTGTATTCCATCTTGCTAAGGTAAGTACATTTGAACCCTCCCCTCAATGTTCATGGCTACTTTAGTGTAAGTTTGAAGCTGGTTCATCCTCTCACTAAAATGGGGGCTAAATGTGTTGTAGAAAAATGGCCCCTTGTCATTTTCATGGCCTTTTAGGTTTTGTTTCATGGTGTTGGAACTATGTTTCTTTGATTTTATGTTGTAACATGGCTTGAACATGCTTATTTAAGTATTAAAATTAAAAGAATGTCTTTTGAAGGTGTTGTGAAGTGTTGTAAGACATTTCTACATTCTTCTAGACTTTATTTAATACATTTCACCTAAAAATCACCTTTTTACTCATTAATGAGTCCTATTTTCAAGTGTTGTAAAGTCTTGTAACAAGATTTCACGCTTTTCTTGGCACATCTTCACTATTTACACCTTTCTCATGCTTTCTTTCATCTCTTTATGTCGTCATATGTCTTAATTAAGTGTATTTTTGAATGTTATCCTGACAAATAGCATTAAATACAACATTATTCCTGACACATGTTTTTAGGTCCTAGGTGGGACCCATTTGCCATGGGTGGCGAATGAGTCCCCCTTGGCCCCAAATTCAAAATATTTTAAATTTCCTTTCAGGATTTTATTCAAAGATACTTGATGTCATCCTATGATGAGGTATGAATGGATAGTAAGGCATAAGAATTGTATAAATAAGTTATTTTCATCTCATTCTAACCCCCATTCATCAAGTTCACTTATCCACCTATTCACTCAAGCATTCAAGCATTTTTACATCATCAATTTAGGCAATTTTCAAGCACTTTGAGGTTGCCATTGACATTACTTCAGATCTACAAGATCAATAGTTAGGTGAGTTGATATCATTTTCATGTTATTAGTTATCTTTCTCTTGCATTTCCTTTCTCTTGCATTTCATTGTCTTTTCAAGGCTTTAATTACCAAAAGTGTGGTTTGACCAAGATAAAGCCCTATTCACTAACCCTAAACATTTTTCCCCTTTTGCTTGTGTATTTGCAGCCTTTTGTTTGTAGATTTGATAGGTTATAAGGTGTTGAAGATTTATTTTTATTTCAATTAGGTACTTCAAGTCAACATAAGTCAATTTCAAGCTTGGAGAGAGTTATTTGTCTGTTTTCTATAGATTTAATTTTGGCAACCCGACAAGCAGACAATTCCATATCTAGTGTTGCATAGTTGTCTCCTAGTTTTTTAGAAATTTGGGAGAGGATTGATTCACCACCTATGGCGAATGAGTCCCACCTTAGAACTAGAAACTTGTTTTTTGTTAGATTTTAGATCCCAATAGATAGAAATTAGGTCCCGACAAATTTTCACTAGTAGGTGGACTGATTCACCACACTGGGTGAATGAGTCCCACTGTAGAAAATTAGTGAATTTCATCAGCATCTAGAACACTCTAGAATCTTCACATTTCATCTAGGTGCACTCAGATTTACCCCTGTACTTTTTTTCTCCATAATTTCTTCATTTACATTGTTATTTGCATATCACAATGTATTTTCAAACATAGCTTAAATTACACTTTTACATTCATTTTTGTTCATTTTAATCAATAAAATACATTTGGTTAAGTTCATGTACATCATATAACATTGCACACATCCTAATTTGAGTGTTACATAAGCATTTTTGGACCTAACCTCTCTCCTTTTAGGTGAAAAAACGTAGAAGTGTAAGAGTAGCATTTCAGGTCTCAAAAATCTATGCTTTAGAAGCCAACTGGGACACTTATGCCAGGGTTGGTGACTTAGTCCCAGATCTAGAAAAACTGATCTAGAGACTATTTCAGCCAAATGGGTATCAAAAACTACAAAAAGCTCTAAAAACTAGGTTCATTGGGACTAAGTCACCATTGTTGGTGACAGTCCACTTTCAAAGTTATGAAAATTCAAAAGTGGAAATGGAAGCCCTTGATCTTCACTTCAGTTCCTGACAAGTTTCCGCTTCTAAAACTCTGATTCCCTACACTGTAGGAGACTTATTGTTGATATTTTGACCTTGCAAGGATGAAGATGACTCCAATAAGTCTTTAACCTATTCTTAAATTATTTCCATGTCCTCAATATACCTAAATCTACAAACACACAAGGAGAGAAAGTGAAATATTGATTGTTAGGGCATGGGGGTTTGCCTTAGTCAAACCTCTTTTTAGGTAATTAAACCAAAATGAAGAAATAAGAAAATGAAGCATGAAGCAATGGATTTAGAGACTTTTCGTGATGATAGATCTTGAATTTCTGTAGCAAAAGATGAAGAATCTACCCTTGAATGTCTGAAAAATGCTATCTTGATGACTTAGAATGCCAAAACTATAACTTGCTTGACTTGAGAAAATTTTCAATGATGAATGAATGATGATGAGTTAAGATGATCATGAATTAGGGTTTAGAAGCTTTTATTTATAGGAAATCCACTTAATTTTCTCATTAATTTGATCCCCAAGGCTGACATAAAGGAAAAATAAACTTAAAATCCAATTTTTCCCACCCAAACCTCTAAAATAGCCCAAATGAGACTAAGTCGTGAGGTTGGGAGACTTGGTCCCACAGGGGTTATTTCTCTAGCTGAATTGTTGCCCACAGAGTGAAGAAATTAGGTTTATATGATGATCTCATCAAGTTTTTGATCAAATTAAACATTGAGATGCACAATATGGGGCCATAGGGGCCTATTAATGATGATGTGAATGGTAATTAGGGCTAGGGACACAAATTTCAATGTGAAAGTGTGATTAAATACACTTTACATCATTAAAATGAGATCCGCATAGCCTAGAAAGGCACAACATCCAATGCAAATGTGTAAGACACATTACAACACTAAATTAGAATTAGGTTTAATTTACAAGCCTTCTAGATGTATTGAATTAGGGGAAAATAGGTATATTAGACTTAGATGCTTAATAAGAGTCTAGAAATATGTGAATTTCTTTTAAAACACTTTACAACACCTTTACAAGACATCAATAAATGTATTTTATTTAGTTTGCATGGATCCAAGACCTAGTGTGGATGTGTAAAAAACTCACAACACTAAATCAAGGCCTCATTAAGCTCAATTTGTCATCAATTAATCCCATATCAAGCAAGATATACACTTTTTGGTGAGACATTAAGCCCCCACTTTAGTGAGAGGATGAACTTACTTCAAACTCACACTAAAGTAGGCATTCAAGAGGATTCCAATTGTACCAATGTGGATGGTCAACAAAGAATGGAAAAGATCAAGGCATCGGTCAAGCCCCTAGAATCCAAGATCCTAATTCATACCAACATAAGCGCAAAGGATACACATAAGGTGAATGATTTGCAACAAGAAAAGATACATGATGATACAACAAAAAGAACTATAAGGAAGAGAAAAGCGAAAATAAAAATGTGGATCAAGCTTCGACCATTTTTCCAACATGTTGTGGATTAGATCTAGGTTGTTTGTCCAAAAATGCATACTCACTCTGAGGTGATGAAACTCATGGCTGTTTGCCAAGTGAGAAGTCCTAAAAGGTGAGGAACAAACACTTATGGTTGGTATGCACTCACACACACGCAAGTGGCTAGGGGAAATTCATGCCTCAGAATAGGCTTCCCGCTCAACCATAACAAAGTTATACCTCCTGATAACTTTAATAAGGTGCCACACAAAAATAAACTTCGAGCTCCATGGGGTAAGAAAAACTTCATATGCTTGACACTCAGACATTGTTAATGTTGTAAGGAATGTTCAAAGGGATTTTTCTTAGTTTGTGTAAGGTCTCATCTTAGGGAACATCATGTCTAATGTTTCAAATAGAGGAAAAGTGCAAATGGTCTCATCTTGTTTCCAAGAGAGGACAAGTGCAATGTCTCATCCTAGGCAACATTGTGCCTAATGTTTCCAAGAGAGGATATCACAAGAAAAAGAGAATCACACAATGAAATGTGAGTGTCGATGTATGTCCCCACTTTAAATTGGTTGCTAACACCATTGCTGTGAGCAATTTATTTAAATTAGAAGAAGAATACATGAGAGCTCACTCGAAAATCCCTATGCCAAGTCATATGTTTCCTATAAGCTACATCATGAAAAAGGGGGTATGTCACATGCAATCCAACTTAAGGCATGTCATTAACATCCCAAGCTTGCTCTTATATGTTCATGAAAGGTTAATGATTAGCCAAAAGAGACAACAAGTGACATATGAGGACAAGGCTAACTAAATCATTGCCTCCACTTAGTATATGACAAGGGTGAGCCAAAATTATTGATGATCGATGCATGATAGAGTAAAAATCAATATTAATTAGAGGAATTAGGTGCCTCCTCATAATGAAGAACACCAAACTCCTTAAGATGTTGGATTTTACTACTCAAATCCTTACATTCATTAGTAGAATGGCCATGAACTCTATGATATGCACAAAATGAAGCCTTGTAATAATAAAATTTATTTCAAGTTCTTGGAGGGAGAGATATCAAGTGATCTTGGAGGAGTATCTACAAGATACCCTCTTGATCAATGGTAGAAGGTGTTCCTGTAGTTTGTGACAAAGATACTTCTTCCTTAGTACAAGATCTCATACTTACGCAATACTCTTAAGGTTGTAAGATTTTGTTCCTGCCTTTGCAAGAGGGTATAAAATTTAACAGACTTAAATCATTAGTGTTTTGAGAGATGAAATTTACATTAAGTGAGGATGTATTTGTGTGTGTTGTGTTAGGAAAAGGAGAACAATTAAGTCCACTAGTGTTTATTAGTTTAGGATGCAATACTATTAAAGTTGGTTTAGAGGAGTGTTTTGTGATAGTGTTGATGTTGAGGGAAGGCTTGATTATTTCTATCAAAGGACAATAACCAAGACCATGAGCTGTTTCTTGGGTGTTAGGGTGAATGGGGAAATGAATACCTTGTTCTCTAGCACCACATCCTTTTCCACTATAGCCAAGTTGTTTCATAAGTTCATAACCTTTTCCATAAAGCTTTTTCATTGCTTTTTAAGTGGGTGGTTTTTCATGATTAAGTTCATCAAAGTTTGTCATGTAATTTTATTCTTTGTCTAAAGTGGTTGAGGTGGATGCTTTTGAAGGGTCTTTCAAGTTTTGTGTTGTCATGACTATGTTTTCGTTTCCCTTAGTTGAATCATTTTTTATGATCTACTCGCCCATGAGTGTTGGTGTGACATCTAAGGAACCCCAATCATCGTTGAATAGCTTCATGACTTGTTCAATATGTTGTTGTTTGTCATTTTGTTGGACAAGTTCCACTTGTGTAGTTGGTGTTGATGTGTTCAAGGGATTTTCTTTGTTTTTCTGAAGTTGTAAGACACTATAAGGCTCAAGATCAACGTCAAGTGTGTACTTTTCGTTGTTATAGATTTATTTCATTTTACAATGAAGACTAGATGGCACACCATTCATTTCATGAATCCATGGTCTGTCTAAAATGAGATTATAGGAAATATTGTTAGGCATAACATGAATTTGTGTATCTAATGTAACCTCCCCAACAGTAAGAGGCAAAGTGATCACACCAAGCAATTATTTTCCTACATTGTCAAATCCCTAGATAGACAAGGAATCAGGTTGAATTTCTAATTTATCCACATGTAGCCTATCCAAAAGATTCACACTACACATATTAAGGGCCGAGCTATTGTAAAAAAGGGTTCACTTTATCCCTATTCTTCTATATTGAGATATGATTATGAAAGCTTTATTTATTTTTTGCACTTCCAAAGGGGGGAGTTCACTTTGGTGGAAAACAATGTCAACATTTAATCCTTGAATTAAGGCTGATATGTCATTCGGTTGCACATTAGAAGGAATAGGAATTTGTTGTAAGGTTGTTTGAAGAATAGTTTGATAGTTTGATGAATTCTAAATAAGGTCCCAAAGGGATATCTTTGCAGGAGTATTCTTAAGTTGTTTAATAAGATCATACTCCTTAGAAGTTAATCGAGGAGCACTACGAAATATGTGATTAGGAAAAGGTAATGGTGTCAGGGTTGGTTGGTGTGGTCGTAGATTATTTCTAGTGGGATATGTATGAGAAATGACATTATGACTTAGTTGGTGTGAAACATTATTCGTAGGTGGGTAAAGCACAAGTTCAAGATTATTTTGAGTTGAAGGTTTGTTTGAAGGGGGGTAAAGGATGAGTTTAGGTTGGTTTTAATTTTATTGTTTGTGTGAAGGTGGGTAGAGAATTAGAGGTTTCTTAGTGTTGTATATTGTGGTTGTGATGCTGATATGTGGTTGTCATTAATGTCAACACTATTGGCATTAATTTTTTACAAGCAGTATATGTCGAGGATATTGAGAAAATTGTAATGTAATGAGTTGTAGGTTGTCAGTGGTGAAGTGAAGTTCAGTCAGTTGGTTAGTTCATTATATTTATGATTAGAGGTTGTGGATTAAAGGGTTTCTTTTCGAGTATATCTAGTTTATCCACATTAAGTTTTAGAGATCCACATGAAGATTTGATCATGTTATGAAGATTTGTATTCTGACAATCTTTTTGTTGCTTCAGTTGGTGTTCTTCAATTAAGGTGATATGATTTTAGTAAGTTTATTTGTTTTGGATGCTTCTCTAGTGATTCATGATTTTTTTGGGTGTTTCTAGATCATGCTCTATTTGTGTTGCACATCCACATTGATCATTGTGCTCGTGATTGGAGATTTTCTCTTATGAGTTCATCTTTTTCTTATTCTTGGCTGATAGGGCGTTGTAGCGTGTTGTGGATCTTCAAGGAATAATTATTTGAAGTTTTTTCATGTTTAAAGATGGGTATGTGCGGGATCATCATGGAAAAAACAAGCCCTTAAGTGGCAAAAAATTTAGAAAAATTAGAGTTAGGCAACTTGACGTAAAAATTTGAATAAGTTATCTATATTATTTCAAAAATATGTAAGAATAGAATCTGTAGCAAATTGAATGTAGTTTCTAAACTACTTGGTTTTTTTTTTTTAAAATCTATTTGGTGAAAATTTGAAATTTCAATGCAATAGTACTTAAATTTCAGAGAAAAAATAAGTAGGTATCTGTTTGACCACCCTAACCACAATAAAATGATAATATTTTTTAAAAATATTTAAGACATAAGTAGAGGACTCGTGTCTAGATGTGATGCATATTTTTTTGTAAATTTTTTCCAAGTAAATAATTAATTATGAATTTTTTATTACAACTTTAAAAAAAATAAAAACTTGTATGTCTGACCACCTTAACTTGGTCAAAACTTCATGAAATTCGATTTTTATTTTTTTAATCCTATAGTATGCAAAGCATAGAATGTGATGCATGTTTTGGATTCCAAAAATATGATACCGTTTGAAATCTATAATTTTTTTTCAATCAACCTATCAATCAGGACTTTAGTCGTAATTCAAATAGAAAATGAATAATAATAATTTATTAATTTCAAAGTAAAGCATAATTTATATTGGTGGAAAGTTGATAATCTCCTTTAAAATCCCTTTTCATTTCATCAATTTTGGGTTAAAAAAATTTGCCAGCTACATACCCTACAAATACCCATCATATCACCACTTTTTGGCCTATCATGATCCTACACATTCCAAAATGTTATTTTGGGTTTTCACTATGTTGTGGTCAACCTTGGTTGATTCACATTAATAATATTTTTTGTTTTGGGCTGATAGTTTGTATTCATTTTATTAAATTTTGTTGAGGCCAACATGTAGCAATGTAATTTCTTGTTGTGGATATATATAAGAGATTGTTTATACCATTTGATGGTATGGTGTGCTTGAATAATGTTCTAAATTATTTCAAGGCAGAGCAGAGTGTGAAGAAGAGTGAAGAAAAATGAAGAAGTGTTCATGTGCTTAACCAGAACTGTAATCAGGCATTAGCCAATGCTACTTTCTCAATTCAAATTCGTGTGGATATAATCCAACTCTTTTATAAGATAGTGATTCTTCCCTTTGCAATTGAAAAATGAGCTCTAGGCAGTGCACCTGAATGCATGTACATTCCCCATTCACATTTCTCTATACTTTTAATCAGGCATAATCTTGTGGACTGACCTCCACCGTGGTTTTTCCTCTAATAGGGTTTCCACATAAAAATCTTGGTGTTATGTGTGTTTCTGATATGTTGATTTATGCTTTCATGGTTATTGATCAAATATGAGAATAATTTTAATAATTTTGTTTAATTTTGAAATTCTAAGACAACTAATTCACCCCCCTCTTAGTTTTCTGTCATTGTGTTTCCAACAATTTGTATCAAAGCAGGTTCCTTGGAAGAAGTTTAACAACTTGCTCGTTGATCCGAGATGGCGACATACAAGAAGGATAGTATGAGATTTGATGGAAAAAACTACTCTCTGTGGAAGAATCGAATGGAGTGCCATCTGAGATGCATTGGTGAAGCCTACTGGAGTATTACAAGCAATAGGTATGTTATTCTTCAAAATGGTCCTAGAACTACTACTAAGATTAGGGATGTTAAGTACAATATTAGGGCTAAGGAAGCATTGTTCAGTGCTTTGAATGATTCTAAGATGACAAATTTTATGGATCTAAAGACTACTTTTGAGATCTAGAAAAAGTTGGAAACTTTGTATGAAGGTGATGCTAATGTGAAGATTGCTAAGTTACAAAGTATGAAAGGGAAATATGAAATGTTGACAATGGGTGATGATGAGAATATTACTACTTTCATGCAAAGAGTGAATGAACTTGTGTGTGGTCTCAAATGTGTTGGTGGATAGTTGGAAGAATTAGAGATTGTTGCTAAAGTGCTTAGATCCTTGCCTGATGCTTACAAAGTCAAAGCCACTGCTATTGAGAAGCTCCAGACTATAAAAAATGTCACTAGAGGCATGTTGATTGGTAAGCTAACTGCTTTTTAGTTAAGTGAGTTTGGTGATGCTTTTCCTAAGATAGAATCTGCATTCAAGGCTACTACTTCTAGAAGAGATAAGTAGAGATATGATCTAGAGAAAGTTCTTCTAGAAAGGTATTCAAGTATGAAGAAGAAATGAGACAAATTGAAGAAGAAGAAAGAGAACTAAATGAGCTTGAAGCACTTATTGTCAAAAGGGAAGCTAGAGAAGAAGGTAAGTATAAGGGGAAATTTCCTATTAAATGTTTTTCTTGCAATAAGATAGGCCATTTTGCATCAAGGTGTCCAAAAAGAGTCCCAAAGCCAAGACATAACAAGCCTAGATTTCAAAGAAAGTGTTATTACACTACTAATGAATATGTGACATATGATGAATATGATAAAGGAAATGCAAATGAGAATGAATGGGTATTTATTCCTATCAAGGAAAATGATATAGCCCCTACTAAATCTGTTAGTTGCTCAAATGTGGAGAAAGCCCTAGCTACCAAAGTTGAAGACAAAGATGAATGGGTGATTCACAGTGGATGCTCTCATCACATGACAGGTGATAAAAGGAAGTTTGGGAGTTTGGAAAAGTATGATGGTGGTGTTGTAAGATTTGGTGATGACAAAGAAGGTGTAATATGTGGTAGAGAATCCATTTCTCTTGATGGTAAGAATAATCTTGATGATGTTCTTTATGTGGAAGGTTTGAAGCATAATCTCTTAAGTGGGTATGTGCAAGATCATGATGGGCCAAAAAGTGGCAATATGATGGATATATATAGGTATGTGTCTAACGAATTTTTATTTAACCAAAATTAATGAAACAAAAAAGGGTTTTTAAAGGAGATTCTTAGCTTTCCACCAATATAAATTCTGCTTTATTTTGAATTTAATAAATAATTATTATTTATTTTCTATTTGAATTACAACTAAAGTCCTGATTGATAGTTTAATTGAAAAACATCTATAGCTTTCAAATGCTATCACATTTTTTGAATCTGAAACATGTGTCACATTCTATGCTTTGTATACTATATGATTAAAAGAAGAAAAATTGAATTTCATGAAATTTTGACCAAGTTAAGGAGACATACGAGTTTTATATTTTTTAAAAGTTGTAAAAAAAAATCATAATTAATTATTTACTTGGAAAAAATTACAAAAAAATATGCATCACATCGTGACATGAGTCCTTACCTATATCTAAAATCTTATAAAAAAATATTATCATTTTATTGTGGTTAGGGTGGTCAGACAGACACCTACTTCTTATTTTTTCCCTAAAATTTAAGTACTACTACATTGAAATTTCAAATTTTCACCAAATAGATTTTCTTTTTAAAAAAAAATAAACCTAGTAGTTTAGAAAATACATTCAATTTTCTATAGATTCTATTCTTAAACATTTTTGAAATAATATAGATAACTTATTCAAATTTTTATGTCAATTTTCCTAACTATGATTTTTCTAATTTTTTTGCCACTTAAGGGCCTATTTTTTCCATGATGATCCTGCACATGCCCAAGTGTCAGACATATGGTTGACAAGGGATACAATATTCAATTCAAGAATTGAAAGTGTAGAATATTGGGAAGTTTTGGAAATGTGATTGCTTTAGGTACAAAAACAAAAGGTAACATCTCTCACCTGAATGCTGCTAGTAAAGCTTTTTGATTTCTCAAGTTCATGAAAGTTGGTTATGGCATAAGAGAATGTGTTATGTAAACTTTGATAATGTTGTTAAGATAAGTTCAACTCAAGAAGTGAGAGATCTTCCTAAGTTGGTAAAGCCTACTAATACTACAAGCAAGGAATGTCAGTTAGGGAAGAAAATTAGAATTTCATTTCAGAGCAAACAACATTGTTCAAATGAAGTGTTGGAGCTTGTTCATACTAATTTGTGTGGTCCTTCTAGAGTCATAAGCTTACAAGGAGACAAGTACTTCATGCTACTTATTGATTATTACTGTAGATCGATGTGGGTTACTTTTTTAACCTGGAGAAATCTGAGGCTCTAGAGAAATTCAAGATCTTCAAAGCTATGGTTGAGATAGAGATAGGTCAAAAGATTAAATTTATGAGATTAGATAAAGGTGGTGAATTCACTTCCCATTACTTTAATTCTTTTTATGAAGTTCATGGGATAAAGAGACAATTATCTACCCCGTAGAACCCTCAACAAAATGGAGTTGTGGAAAAGAAGAATAAGATAATTTAAGATGTTTCTAAGACTATGATGCTGGAAGGAAATATTCCTCATATCTATTGGAGAGAATTTGTGAGTACTGTTGTTTACATCCTCAACCGAGTACAAGTCAAAGGTGATACTAGTAAGACCCCTTTTGAGCTATGGACTGGTCATAAGCCTACTGTTAGATATTTTAAAATCTTTTGGAGTAAATGCTATATCAAAAGAGATGAAGATATAGGAAAGTTTGATGCTAGGAGTGATGAAGAAATCTTTCTTGGTTATTCTACTAAGACTAAGGCCTATCGGTGCTACAAAAGGAGATTGAGGAAACTAGTTGAAAGTGAAAATGTCAAGGTTGATGAAGACGTAGCTAGACCATCCAAAACCTATGGATATGATTGAGATGATTAGAATAATAATCCAGTCATAGAACAAAAAGTTTAGACTCAAAATCAAGTCGAGATCATTTTGGTGAATCAAGAAAATAAAGAGGAAGGAATTATTGAAAGTGCAGAAGAGAGATCACAAGAGCCAAAAGTTCAAGAACATCTTAAGACTCCAAGGTATGTAGGACTAAATCATTCAGAAGATTAGATTATAGGTGATAAGAACAAAGGTGTTCAGAGTAGGAGAAAATTTACAGAAGAATACTGTCTAATTTCAAAGACTGAGCCTAATAGTGTGAATGAAGCATGAAAAGATGAACATTGGATGGAAGCAATGAAAGAAGAGCTAAAACAAATTGAGAAGAATAATACATGGATTCTTGTTCCTAGACCCAAGGAAAAAAATGTAATTGGAACTAAATGGGTCTTTAGAAACAAGTTGAATGAGCAAGGTGAAGTTGTTAGAAACAAAGCAAGATTGGTGTGTAAAGGATATTCCTAGATGGGAGGAATTTAATTTGAAGATACTTTTGCCCCTATTTCTAGGATTGAAGTTGTGAGATTATTTCTTGCCTATGTTGCTTACAAAAATTACAAGGTTTATCTGATGGATTTCAAGTTAGCATTTCTAAATGGAAAATTGGAAGAAGAGGTGTATGTTGAGCAACTTGATGGATTTCAATTGAATGATCAAGGAGATATGGTTTTCCAGTTGAAGAAAGAATTGTATGGACTTAAGCAAGCCCTAAGAGCATGGTGAGCCATATTGGAAAAGTATTTGTTGAAGCTTGGATTAAATAAAGGTACTACTGATAGTAATCCATATTTCAAGATTAATCATGATAAAGATTTGATTGTTGAAGTATTTGTTGATGATATCATTTTTTGAGGAGATGATGGTTTATGCATGAAGTTTGTTGATGAGATGCAAAATGAGTTTGATATGTCTATGATTGGTGAGATGAAATTATTTTTGGGATTGAAAATTTCTCAACTAGATAAAGGGATCATCTTCATATCTCAGTCCAAGTATGTGAAATAACTATTAAAGAAGTTTGGTATGGAAGATTCGAAGCCAATTGGTACACCTATGGTGATTGGATGCAAGTTGACACAAGATGCTGATTCTCCAAAAGCAAATCAGACTAGATACAAATCAATGATTGGTGGATTGCTTTATTTGACTCAAACTAGACCTAATATCATGAATGTTGTATGCATTGTTGCAGGATTTCAAGTTGATCCTAAGGAATCTCATGTAACTGTTGTGAAGATTATTTTCATATACTTGAAGGGGACAGTTGATTATGGGTTGTGGTATCCTAAAGATGATGATATTACTTTGAGTTTCTTTACTGATGTTGATTGGGTAGGTGATGTGGATGATAGAAAGAGTACTAGTGGTGGTACATTTTTCTTGGGTAAGTAGCTAATTTCATGGTTAAGTAAGAAGGAGAATTCCATTTCTTTATCTACTATAGAGGCAAAATACATTGCTACTGCTAAAAATTGTACTCAAGTATTGTGGATGAAGCAGATGTTGAAAGATATCAGAGTTGTGTATGATGATCCCATTTCTATATTCTATGATAATTCAAGTGAAATTAAAATTTCCAAGAATCCGGTGTTGCATTCAAATACCAAACATATATCTATCAAGTTTCACCTTTGGAAGGAGAAGGTGAGTGAAAAGGAAGTTGAATTGGAGTATGTGCCTAATAAGGAACAAATTATAGATATCTTTACAAGCCTTTGCTTAACGATACTTTTGAGTATATTAGATGGAAGCTAGGGATGATTACCCCTCCTAATCAGAACTAAGATGCAAGTCATTGCATCAATCTGTGCATTTCATAGTCATATCTTGACCCAAATTGATGTTGTGGTGGTTACTACTGAGGGGGAGTAGTTAGATGTTTAGATATGTGGTTCAGAGCTTGTGTGGAGAAAAGAGATATTTTTCATTGATATCAAGGGGGGATAAGATTTATGTGAAATTTTTTTTGGGTAGAAGAGTCGTGTAAAATAATTGAGGAGAAAAGAGTCATAACCTAAGGGGGAGTAAGTGTTGAAGATAGTTGCATTGATGGTGTTTTTCACATCATGTGTTACCATCAATGCCTAAAGGGGGAGATTGTTGGATGTTGTGGTTGTGTTGCTAATATGTGGTTGTCATTGATGTCAACACTATTGGAATTAATTTTTTAGAAGTTATATATGTCGAGGATATTGAGAAAATTGTAATGTAATGAGTTGCAGGTTGTCAATGGTGAAGTGAAGTTTAGTCGATTGGTTAGCTCAGTACATTGATGATCAAAGGTTTTCGATTAAAGGGCTTCTTGTTGAGTATATATATTTTATCCACATTAAGTTTCATAGATCCGTGTTAAGATTTGATTGTGTTATGAAGATTTGTATTATGATAGTCTTTTTGTTGCTTCAGTTGGTGTTCCTGAATGATGGTGATATGATTTTAGAAAGTTCAGTTGTTGTGGATGATTCTCTAGTGATTCATGATGTTTTTGAATTTTTCTAGATTGTGCTCTATCTGTGTTGCACATTTGCGTTGATTGTTGTGCTCGCGATTGGAGATTTTCTCTTGCGTGTTCATGTTTTTCTTGTTCTTGGCCAACAAGGTGTTGTAGCGTGTTGTGGATCTTCAAGGAATAATTATTTGAAATGTTTTCATGTTTGAAGATGTTATTTTGGGTCTTCACTATGTTGTGGCCAACCTTGGTTGATTCACATTAATAATATTTATTGTTTTGGGCCAACAATTTATATTCATTTTATTATTTTGTTGAGGCTAACATGTAGCGATGTAATTTCTTGTTGCGGATATATATATATATAATTATACCATTTGATGGTATGGTGTGTGCGAATAATTTTCTAAATCATTCAAAGCCATAGTAGAGTGTGAAGAAGAGTGAAGAAGTGTTCATGTGCTTAACCGAAACTATAATCAGGCATTAGTAAATGCTACTTTCTTAGTTCAAATTCTTGTGGATGTAATCCAAATATTTTGTAAGATAGTGAGTCTTCCCTTTGTAATTAAGCAGTGAGCTCTAGGCACTGTGCCTGAATGCATGTGCATTCCCCATTCACATTTATTTATACTTGTAACAGGGTATAATCTTGTGGAATGACCTCCACTATTGTTTTTCCCCTAGCAGGGCTTCCATGTAAAAATCTTTGTGTTATGTGTGTTGTTGAGGTGTTGTTGATTTATGCTTTCATGGTTATTGATCAGATCTGAAAATAAGTTGAATAAGTTGAATAAGTTTGAAATTATGAGACAACTGATTCAACCCCTCCTCTCAGTTGTTTGCGCTTGTGTTTCCAACACTTAGGATGTACCACGGGGTATGTATGAGGTCCATTGATCGAGGGGGATCTAATCGACACTTGCACTTTCATAACCTCAGTGGTCTTGGTTTAATGTATCTCTAACAAAGGGAATGATCAATGGTTGGATTTTAGAATCACCTTTTTATCTAAGGAAGACACATTAGTATTGTTTCCATTTGCTAGCACCATGATCTTCTTCCTAGAGGAAAGTTTTTAGGAGAACTACAAATCAAATGTTCTTGAAATTCATGGATGGGTTCTTCTAAAATGTCTTCGTCACAAGTAGGGGAATGATCAATGGTTGGATTTTCTTGTTTATCAATAGTGGGGAAATTAGGGGAAGACTCTATTTGACTGCCCTTTGTCTCTAAGGTCTGAATCTCTTGTTCCATATTATCTACCCTAATACGAGAGCTTGCAATATGTTCATCCAAGGTTGAAATTTGTAAAGTAGATTCATCACAAGTGGGTGAGGCATCAATAGAAGGACCTCTATGATTTTCAAATAGATTGTCCCAAACAGTAGGAGCATTAGGGAAGGGAGGTCAAGATTCTCATGACTCTTAATAGGTATATCTTCTAATACCAACCTATCCTCATGGTATCAATGAGGGATACTAGGAGGACAATGTTGATGGTCATGGTTATGGAGACTAGGTAAGGTGATGTTTAGAAATGTGTCTATGATCTCATGTTCTTGTTGTCTAATATCCTCTAAAGGGGAATGAGGAGAGAAAAATTAAGATGCTCAATGGTTGTATCTTCTTTCACCAAGATACCTTCGTCGTGCTAATAGGAGAGGTATTGAGAGAAGAACAATTATGATTGTTATGATTGTCTACACTACCATTCTGACCAATGGGTAACGTAATATTAAGGATTGTGTGAATGGTTTGATCATAACAATGACTAACATGTTTCTTAATGACCACATTGTTGTAATCAAAATTGAATTCATAAGAGGGGATGTTGTATTTATGCACTCCATTTTTAACCAAATCAAAGCCACATATCTTGAAAGAAAACATGCTAAATAAAGAAAGTACAATAAAATGACATAAAGTGAAATGTTTAAATGCAATTTTCGGATGTGAAACAAGGTAATTTTCTGATTACACTATGCAACAATCTAAAAGAAAATGCAAGTTGGAAATTAAGCAATGCATGGAATGAGCTTATTTAAGCTAAATCTAATGAAATGCATGTTACAGAAACTCAACCAACTGATAAAGGTAGGTAATGGTAGCAAACAGAAGCTTAAAAATAGGGTTTTCAGCTCTATAAAAATTAGTTTAAGGGGTGAAAAGGGATTAAGTTTCCCAAGGTGGCAAATTAGTCCTAGCAGGGATTTTTTTTTAGAATTTTCAGATTTTATTTATTTATTTTGATGTTCTCTATTCTGTATGATAAAGACCTAAGATGCAAATTCATAATTTCAAAAAAAATCAATGATTTAAGATGCAAAAATGCAACCTATACGCACTTTCACTAATGCAAAACATGAAACCCTAGAATGTTAATTAAACAATACAACATGCAATGCAATGTTAATGCAAGATAATTCTAGGTTAATGATGGACTCCAAATCAAACAAGAAGGTATTCGAAAAGAAGGTTCACCAAAATGAACTGCAAATTTTTGTAGGAGGGTTCTCTCTTACACTTCTAGGATTTTTCACCTAAAAAGAGAAAGATATCCCACAAAAACTTGGAGGTTCACTATAGAATAATGCTAGTATAATTGAATTATGTCTAAATGTAATGCCCTAAATGCAAAGAACTGATAAAAGATAATGAATATTAATGAAAAACCTAAGATATGCAAGTTGTTTGAAAACATGCTATGACAAGCAAAATGACCTAACCAAGAAAAAAATGGCAAATTAAGCAAGACTGGAGAGGTGCACCTGGAAATTGAAGTATGATGCAGAGAGGTGCTAGAATCCAACAAATTCTATAGTTGAAGCCAGTTGGGACACTTACGCCAGCTGGGAAACTTAGTCCCAAATCTAGAAAAACTGATCCGGAGACCATTTCGGCTAAATGGGATTCCAAAACTATTAAAAACCATGAAAATAGGTTCAGTGGGACTAAGTTTCCATTGTTGGGGGGTATGTGTAGGATCATCATGGAAAAAACAAGCCCTTAAGTGGCAAAAAATTCAAAAAAAACAGAGTTAGGAAACTTAATGTAAAAATTTGCATAAGTTATCTATATTATTTCAAAATATGTAAGAATAGAATTTGGAGAAAATTGAAAGTAGCTTCTAAACTACTAGGTTTATTTTTTTAAAAAAATCTATTTGGTGAAAATTTGAAATTTCAATGCAGTAGTACTTAAATTTCAGGGAAAAAATAAAAAGTATGTGTCTGTCTGACCACCCTAACCACAATAAAATAATAATATTTTTTAATAATATTTTAGATATAAGTAGAGGACTCATGTCCGGATGTGATGCATATTTTTTGTATTTTTTTTCCAAATAAATAATTAAATATGAATTTTTTATTATAACTTTTAAAAAATATAAAAATTCATATGTCTGACCACCTTAACTTGGTCAAAACTTCATGAAATTCAATTTTTCTTTTTTTAATCCTATAGTATGCTAAGCATAGAATGCGACGCATGTTTCGGTTTCTAAAAATGTGATACCATTTGAAAGTTATAAATGTTTTTCAATTAGACCATCAATTAGGAATTTAGTCATAATTCAAATAGAAAATCAATAATAATTATTTTTTAAATTCAAAGTAAAGCATAATTTATATTGGTGGAAAGCTAAGAATCTCCTTTAAAAACCCTTTTCGTTTCATCAATTTTGGGTAAGAAAAAATTCGTCAGCCACATACCCATCATATTGCCACTTTGTGGCCCATCATGATCCTACACATACCCTAGTGACTTAGTCCTCTTTTGAATTTCTGAAAATCTGAAAGTGGAAACAGAAGCCCTTGATCTGCACTTTGGTTCTTGACATGTGTCTCCTTTTGAAACTCTAATTTTTGACACTATATGAGACATATTGTTGATATTTTGACCTTTCAAGGAAGAAGATGACTCCAATAAGTCTTTAATGTATTCTTTAATGATTTCCAAGTCCTCAATATACCTAGATCTGCAAACACACAAGGAGAGAAAGATAAATATTATTTTTTAGGGCATGGGGGTTTGCCTTGGTCAAACCCCTTTCTAGGTAATTTAACCAAATTGAAGGAATACGACAATAAAGCATGAAGCAATGCAGTTAGAGACTTTCGATGATGATAGATCTTGAATTTCTATAGAAAAAGATGAAGAATCTACCCTTGAATGTCTAAAGAATTCTATCTTGATGACTTAGAATGCCAAAACCCTAAGTTGCTTGAATTGACAACATGATAAATGATGAATGAATGATGATGAGTTAAGATGATTATGAATTAGGGTTTAGAAGCTTCTATTTATATGAAATCCACCTAATTTTCCCATTAATTTGGTCCCCAAGGCTGACATGAAGGAAAAATAAACTTAAAATCCAAATTTTCTCGCTTGAACCTTGAAAATAGCCCAAATGGGACTAAGTCGCCAGGCTGGGCAACTTAGTGCCACTTAGATGGGACTAATTTGCTTAGATGGGCAACTTGGTCCCACAGGGATTATTTCTCCAGCCGGATTGTCGAGGAGTGAAGAAATCAAGTTTATATGATGATTTCATCAGGTCTTTGTTCAAATTAAGCCTTGGGATGCACAACATGGGGCCAAGGGGCATATTAATGATGATGTAAAGGGTAATTAGGTCCACATAGCCTAGAAAGGCACAACATCCAAAATGTGTAAGACACATTACAACACTAGATTAGAATTAGGTTTATTTTACAAGCCTTCTACATGCATTGAATTAGGGGAAAAATAGGTCCATTAGACTTAGATGCTTAATAAGAGTCTATAAAAGTGTGAAAGTCTCTTACAACACTTTACAACACCTTTATAAGACATCAAAAAATGCATTTTATTTCATTTTCAAGGTTCCAAGACCTAGTGTGGATGTGTAGAACACCTCACAATACTAAATCAAGGCCTCATTAAGCTCAATTTGTCATCAACTAATCCCATATCAAGCAATATATACACTTTTTGGTGACCAAAAAAGTTTATTATCCCATGATGTAAACATAGAGACAACATTATTGTGAACTTGAACCCAAGAATTTACTAAGGCTGTGACTAATTTTTCAATAATTACATGAAAAGTTTGATTTGTGGCAGAAAATTTTCTAAAAATGTGCTTGTTTTGATCCCACCAAATAGACCATGTCACTACTGCAGGGATCAGATGCCAAATGAATGCAAAAAATAGGTTCTATATAGCACCATCCAAGAATAAAAAAAGGTCCCATATTGAGTTTGGCAATGGAGTAGAGAAACTCATTTTTTGTAATACAAATAACCAACAACTTTGAGCAAAGGGGCATTGGAAAAAAAAGTGACCAGGATCTTCAAAAGATTGGCCACATAAAAAAAATTAAAGGGATATGCAATTCCTAGCTTTGCAATTCGATCACTCGTGAATACTCTTTTTCTCAATACAAGCCATGCAAAGTTGCCCGCTTTTTGTAAAATCACACTATTCCAATAGAATGAATAAGCCCTTTGAGTTTGACCTTGATCACCTTTGTTAAGAATCACTTTATAGCCTTACTTTATTGTATAACATCCATTCTTGGACAAAGTCCATATTATACGATCAACTTTCCCTGTTAGGAATACTATTCTTCCACCCAAAATTTGATGTAGAAGTTCCTTTTGTTATTTTTCTATTTGAGTGCAAGAAAAATCTTTCCAACTCACCCTTCCTGATAAAGCCTCCACTAAACTAACATAGTCAAATAACCTAGGCCCCCATAACTAAGACAAAACCAGGATAGTTGACTGCAATTCTTGACAATCTCTTAATGGTGGATGCCCATTCCAAGAATCATCCCAAAACTTAACTTCATCACCCTTGTTAACTTCCCAAGAAATATATGTTGTCACCACTTTTCTGCATGAAAACATGAAATTTCACATGGAAGATCCTTCAAGAGGATAAGAAATTGTAAAGATTCTTGGGTGATCCTACAATATTAGTTTACAATTTTTGGCCAAACTAGACATTGAACTGATTTTTTCTAACTAAATCTTTACTTTCAGGCACCTATAGTGGCTAAACCATGAGGAATTTGAAGATGTTGCAAACAAGTGATTTGTGATAGTCTGTAGATTCTAAATATATTTTTTTCAAAATTTTTGGAATCAGATTGCACTTCTTTTTCCATCTCCTTCAAAAACTAGTTTTTCTCTAGTAAACACATTTTTTAAGGAGTGACGCTCACCGTATAGCACATAAATTTTTTTCAATGAAGGAAAAAATTATTTTTTATTGAATTTAGATTTGTAATGGTGATATCTAGTGCTTCCAATTGGTTTCATAGTGTTTTATTGAATATTTTTTCCTTAATCAAGTTTTGAAGTCAAACCAATTACAATTCAGACATAGGTGGATTGTATAATACATAATTTTGTTTGTATGTGTCGAAATTCAATTTTATTTTTTTGTTGGATCAAGGACTTCAATATCTGGTGAACTCATATTTTTCAATTTTTTTTGATAATCTTCTATTTTTCCACATGTGCAGAACAAAGAGCTTGATTTTCAATGAAAAACCTACATTCACAAGAAATCAAAAATAAATATAATAATAACATTAAATTTATTTAAAATTATACTTTTAGGGAAGCTTATAATAAGGAATACATACTTACAAAAAAAAAGTTTAAATTAATTCATTTGATCCCCCAAAAGGTAAATCAAAAGTGGTTTTTTATCAGCATTTTGATAGGTGTAAAGGAGACTTTGTTATAGGTATGGTTTAAAACTAGCGGGGTTCTATCCAAGGGGATTTGATCTAAGGTAGTTTGATGAAACCCTCCTCAATTGGAATACTTTAAATGGAAATTTTTAAAGCTTAAATCATTATATTTTCTAAAAATATGTGATTTCAGCAAAAATCATAATCTCCCAGAAATTTTAAACCAATTTTGTGGGTTCACCTTCTTGCTAGATTTTGATTGTCTAGATACTTTGACTGCATCAATGCACAAAATTTTGAATCTTCCTTAGCATACATTTTCCAAATCAGCTTTCTCCCAAAGGCCATATTATGCTTGGAAATATCATGTAGTCCCACTCTACCTCTATGTTTTTCCAATGTCATACTATCCAGAGATACTAAAGGGATTTTTTTCACATCATCCATATTCCCCTTCCATAGAAAGCTTCTAATAATTTTCTCTATTTGGTCTACTACTGATTTATGAGCCCTATGAACTGAAATAAAATTATCAGGAATTGCAACTAATACTATTTTTATGAGTAGAAGTGACTTGAGAAAGAAAACCAGCAAGCTTTCTAAGCACAAATTCTCTATTTAATTCTCTCAGCATGAATTTGGTCCAATATGTTGTCTTATTAGCCCCCATAAAAAAAATAATTCCACAATACATACATGACAATTCTGCCTCTTGAAAGCCCAATATCTGAAAAATATTCCTTTTGATAGTAGCTTTAGAATTGAAAACATAAATCTTTGATTTTTGCATGTTTATCTTTTGTCCTGACACCAAAGAATACTTATCCAACACCCATTTTATTTGCTTAGCTTCACAAATAGATGCTTTCCCATATAATAAAGTATCATCTATAGAAAGGTTATGAGTTACTGATATGTCAGTTTGAGGAATGAGGATACCTTACCATAAGCCTTGGTTGTGCTTCTCCTTTATTGCCCCGCTCAATGCGTCTGCCATGATTATAAAAATTAAGGGAAAAGAGGATCTTCTTGTCTTACTCCTTGTGTTGCTCTAAAGAATACTAAGGGTGAGCCATTAACTATAACTGAAAAATGCACATGTGAAAGACAAGATAATATCCATTTAGACCACTTACTAGAAAATCCAAACTTAGCCAATGCTATCAAAAGGAAACTCCAATCAACCCTGTCATAAGCTTTCATCATATCCAACTTGACAATAAAAGATGATAGGTGATTTGATTTGATAGAATGAAGCACCTCATGCGCCACCGACACCCCTTCAGCATTTCCATACCTGGTACAAATTCTCCTTTCTCAAGTGAGATAATTTTTGGTATTAGATGTTGCAATCTCCAATATATCACCTTAGTAAAGATTTTATAAAATGTATTACAAAGGGAAATTGCTGCATAGGATTAATAATAGACAAATTCCCCCATATTGTTACCCATTTCAAATTGTTTACCTTGACTAACCAAAGCATTAGGATGTGATGAAGAGACATCTTTTATTGGGTCCTTATTCAATCATGCATTTTCCTTTACTAACACCTTTTCTGATTGGATTTGATCCCCCATCTTCTTCAGACTAAATATATTCTCAATTGAAACTTCACTTGTTTCTTTTTTAACAGTGCTCTCAATGTTTGGGTACATTGTTTTCATATGCTCTGAAGAATGACATATTATACATGATTTCTACTGATTTTCAATTACAATTTCTTGAACCCATGTGCCAAATTTAGAGTTTATATGGATTTGAGTAGGAAAAGGCTTCATAGAATCTAATAATATGCAAAACCTAATAGGTAAAGTAGGCTTTTCATAAAACATCTTATCATGCTTAAGAAATATTCTTATTTGATTTTCCATTATCTCTAGCAAATTAAACTCTCTATATTCCAATGGTAAAGATTGTAACTAAACCTAGGCTAGAACAAACTTAGACATAAATTGATTCAATTTAAAATTTGGAGTCCAAGGATTCATACATAAGCTAGAACCTTCATATATCTAGGATTTTACTTTATAAATAGCATCTCTCTCATCTTTTGTATGAAAAAGCACAACATGCCTTCTTTATGATCCAAATAGAAAACCCATGAAACCCCTTCCCATCTATTAAATAACTATATCTTTTAACAATTCTATGTCTAGCACGAGATCCTAAAACTTATAAATTAGGGCCCAACGCCAAAAATCTTGAACTTGATTATGCAACAAGTCCTCTGAGAATGTGAGAGTAACCACATTTTACCCCTTCAATCCACTTTGCTCTCTGAAGGTTTGTTGCTCAGATGGCTTGCAGATAGATTCGTCTTTCCTCTTCCACTGGAAGCACGATTTTTTCTATTCTTTGGCCTTCTTCTTTTTATTCTTTTTCTTATTAAGCTTCTTCTTTTCCTTGGTTAGGTGCAAATCCTTTACTCATCCTTCCTTAAGCTCTTGTTTTTCCACATTTTGGACCTTTTCAAATGACTTCTGGTCATTTTCATTTGATTTTGTTTGAGGCATCGACCCTTGTCGTTTATTGTTTTCCACTTCCTTGCTCGCTTCAGACCGAGCATGGCCATCATGCAATCCATTCTGCTTGTTCTCTAGGGTACTTGTATTGAAGGCAGCGCCTTGTTGAACTTTGGAGTTGAATGCTCGAGACCCATTTTGCTTCCCCCTGTCATTTGATTCATGATACCCAAGCCCTACACCTTTTGCAATCTTAGTGGATCTAAGATCTGCCTCTGTGTCCCGATAGAAGTGATCAAAACACCCAGCGCTTTCTTCAAAATGCCTTCTCTGAAAACCACTTTTCCCCGTGTGAAATCTATCTTCTTCATAGATGTCAAGGATCAGCTATTTATCTTTATTCAAAAATCTTATGTGTAGGAAATGGCACCCAGTTTGGCTTTGAAAACCTATGTCTTCTTACATTTTTCCTTCTTGCAAGTCAGCCTCGTGGATAGCCAGTGGAACCCGAATGACGGAAAACCCATCTGCTGAAACTGGCCTTGCCATGAGGATCAAGATTCCTGTCTTTTTCTGCAAAATAGCCATTAGGTTGCCATTGACGACCAACCATTGTTCCAGCTTCACAAAACTACCAGTGGAAAGAACCTTATTACTATACAAAATGTATATTTAAATATTAGCTTCAATTTTATATGGATTTGTGTACACATAATTTATGATAGGAACAATAGTTCCAACTCTATAATTATTCATCTCATGATTCAATATTGTATAATAGTTATATATGATTTAATTAGTACATATATTGGGATAAGATCATTAGATCAATCTCTTAAATTTCCCTATACTACAACTCCAATTTCCTTATGTTTCATGGTTCCATTTACCTTTGGTTTTACATGGTGATATGCATAGATATATTATGGGCCCATACAAATTTCACCTCCACAATTTCCTTCTCTACCATGATTCCATCTACACTAATATTTAGATGGTGTCATGTGTGAATAGATTATTATGGCCACACCTATTATAGCTCCATAATTATCTTACGTTTCATAATTACAACAATAAAAATTAAAAGAAATTACACACGTAGAATATATGAACATCACTAATTATAAGTAGGAGGTATTTTTACACAGCATGTCCATTATGAAGGTTTTGCAAATGGGGTAACAACTCAATGGGCTTAAGTTGGAAAAACATTGTCCAATATGTAATGACACATCACACCATCTTTTCACATATTAGTAGAACTTTTACTTCATATATATTGCATGCTATGATTGATGGTTATAGATTTTGTGTTGTAAAGTAGAATATAGGGCATAAAACTAATGATTTTGTGCACAACTACAAATAATGGTGTGTGATTTTGAGCATGCATTGATATATTGAGGCATCATTTCAATATCCAAATTTTTATCTTGTTTCCTGATTATCCATTTTTTATTGATATTTACTTTAGTATGCATAAATCATCTAGATTCAAATGTACACTAAGGTTTTGGGGAAGGGGAGTTAAAGAGGTTGTGGTATGTAAGTGATCAAGTGCATACAAATCCTTCATTTATATCAATTTGAGCACATTCCATAATTATATCCTCATAGAATTTAGTTCAACAAATTTGGTACACTAAGAGTCTCCCTCGCAAAACCCACCAAATATTTGATACTATAGATTTTCTTGATCTAAACCAATCCAAATCCACATTCATTTCCCACTTAGGAGTAGGCCACACAATACTAGCTACTTAACCTCATTGAAATTTCAGTTTTCTTGCTCCTAAGTCAACCTTCCAAGAATTTAGTCATAGCTTCATTAGTTGACAAATATTTATAAGCATTCCTAGGTCATTAGATATCAAACTAGAAAATAATTGAAAAATATCAATTATAATCAAACAAAGCCTATATTTGATTCACAAACACTCTTAAGACGCATCTCTATATGTACACTAGTTAGTCAAGTCTAAATATTACAATGCTTGTGATACACCATTTCATGTCTAGATGTTTGACTTGTGACTAAGAAAGTTCAAGCTTTCTTCTATTGTCTTGAAAGGAAGCCCCACTCTACTTTTTAGAACAACCACCTTTCACCAATAAGTTAGAAGATGAGGGCTTGAAAAATTCTAAAGACTCATTTTTGAAACCAAATTGTACCAAACAAACTACACTACATACCACAATCTTATTGAATACTTGATTACATACCATATTACTATCAAGAAATAAAGACATGATATACTCCTATTGTAGACTGAGCAACAACATTATCTCATTACGAACTAAAAAAATCACACAACTTTATTTACATAAATCCAATCATATTAAACTTTTGTTGCACTATTCTAATCGTTCTTCTATATCCAAAATTTGAATTTTAATCACCTATTAAGATACTAAGAAATGTACATTAAACATCAAATTTGTATGATATAAAAAACTATATATATATTTTTATCCTCCGAAACTATTCAATTGTCAACTCATTATATGTTTTTCTATGAAAGTTGTAAGCCACTACAAGACAATTCCAATCTCACCGAACTTAATAAAATAGAAAAATCAACAGGCATTTATCTACAAATACTTCCCAAGTTCTTCACATTCCCTGCCCAGTTCACATAAGTTCTAAATGAAACTGGTTTATGTTGCCCTTGATCACCGGTACAGTCCCCAGTCGTTGTTTACAATCGTTATCCCCCCATCTACCACAAGATTATGGCCGCTTACATATTTGGATCCCTCACTCGCGAGATACAGAGCAGCCTCTGCAATATCTTCCACTTCAAGCGTTGCTTCCTTTAAGTTGGCCCGCCTGTAAAGCGATGCCACCATCTGGGCCTTTTCCTCTGCTGACGGCCTCTTCCCTATGTACTGAATTATCATATCTGTGTCAACACCAGAAGGAGAAATACAATTCACTCTGATACCATATTGCCCCAGCTCGGCTGCACCGTTTCTAGTCAGCCCAATGGCTGCATGTTTGGAGGCTGTGCAAGAGTAAGTAGCAGTTCCTCCCAATACACCTGCCATACTGCCTGAAATAATGCAGCCCCTTTTCTTGGGGATCAGATCGCGGGCTGCGTGCTTAATTCCGTGCATTACTCCTTTTACATTTGTGTTCATCACTCGCTCGAATTGCTCCATCTCATACTCTGCCACGCTCCCCTTCTGGATGTTGGTGATTCCTGCGTTATTAAACATTATGTCTAGTTTTCCGTGCTTTTCCATGGCTAAATCTACGGCTGCGCTAACATCTTGCTCCTTGGTCACATCACAGTGGATATATCTCACCCATGGAGAAAGGGATTCCGCAACTCTTGTACCAGAGTCGTCTGCAATGTCTGAAATTATGACTTTGGCTCCATGATTGGCAAACAGCCTAACGGTGGCTTCACCAATTCCTCTTGATCCGCCCGTGATTACTGCAACCTTGCCTTCCAGTCTGTATTTTACAAACAGTTTTCGGAATCGTCTGAAAAATCTTAATAAAATTATGATGGTATTATCAAGAAATTGAGATTACATTAGTGTGTTACAACCCTAACCAAAGGGCTAGAAAAAGAGAGGAAAGAAGAAAAAAAAAGACTAATTACCTTTTTAATATAGCAGCTGCAACAGTTCCTGTAGACATGATTCTCAAGGTACAAATATCCTTCAAACAAGCTTTAGAAGAGCCGGCCTTACAGAATATATGTTACAGATGCGACATTCTGTAAGTAAATGTGCGCGAGAATGCCTTCAGAGCTCAAGTCAAGTCAAGCCAAACACCATTACTGATCGTTTATAGTCAACCAAAAATAGTATTATTAATATTTTTTTAATATGTGTAAAGTATTATTTTATAAATGATAATCTAGATATTTATTAATTTAAAAAATAGTAGAAGAATCTAGTGCTGAGTGTATCAGCATTATAAATATATAAAAACTATAAAAATAAGTTTTGGAGTTAGAAGTAATTTTTTTAGATAAAAGATAAAAGTCTGAATATTATCAATAGTATTAATTTCAGAAATTTCATTTATATAGTCTAAAAGCTTATAAAAAGTTTACAAAATATAGAGATGATTAGGAAGTCAAAACGAAACATAATGCCCCGTACACCAAATACTTGAAGTGAGGAGGTCAAAACAGAACAAAAGCCTCAAACCATAGAGTGAGGAAAACAAAGAGAGGGCACTTTTTATGCAAGGGATTGGATGTACTACTCATATCATTGCAGGGGTAACATCAAAAGCCACAATCCATTGGAGATCTGACATAGGCTCTAAATTGTTTACTTTTTTTTAGAAAATAGCTACCCATACATGCAAAAGCTCTATGTTGTGCATGTGATACTTGTAAAAATTCTCAATGTATGAAAGTCATTCCACTACAACACTGTTCTCACACACACGTGGGTTGTCCCATGGCCTTGGAATGCTAACACCTAGCCTTGCTACTTCCAGGGTAACCTCTAGCCCGCCTAGATTGTTTTTTTTGAACAATTTTGTTGTTAGAACCCCCATCAGATCCTTTTGTTCTCCTAAATCTAAGAGGGAACCCATAAACCGTGAGGTGATATATATTTTTACCTTATAATGCTCTAGGAGATATAAGAGTTAGAAGTAATTATTTAGGAGATATAAGAGCAATACTTTACAATTTAGGTTATTTGAGATTGAAATGATAGATTTAAGGTAAAATTATTGTGAATGGCTAAATTCAAATTATTTAGTATTATTTATTATGTCGTGAAATATAATGGTTATAGATATATTTTCATATTGTTGAACATTGTCTATTTTATTATCTTGAAATTAGATTTTATTTTGTGTGGTGTATTTTGTGTTAAAAGTGGGCATACAATTCAATTTATACTTATTTTTATGGGTACTTATTTTTAAGAATTGGTTATGTATTTTTTTTTCATTTTTTTTTTCAATTCAGATTAGTAATTTGTGAAAATTATTTACATTGGTTATATGATTGGAGAAATGATCCCATAAGTTATAAAATTTAAATGTATATTAAATTTCTATTTGTTTCCTCTCTACTTAGTCATTATTTGTCAATCGTAGTATAAATAATTTTACTTGCACCCTTGGAGTTGTATATTTTAAGACTAGCCCTCATTCATTTATATAGCTAATGAATCAATGGAATGAACAATTCTTGTACACACAAAGAAGTACCAAATGAAATATTTAATGGCATTAATACTACATCAGCTCTCTAGGGCATATTGTATGATGACCAATTATCTTCGATCATTATTCAAAATCACCACCTTGGCATCCATATAGAGTTTAACACAAGGGAAAAACTATAAACGTCACATGCAAACTTCCAACTACAATAACAAGTTTGTACGTAAGTTCAAAAGATGAGGAAAATAAGTTTCAAAATTAGAATTCATGAAGATAATATTCAAGATTGCAAGCTAGACTTCATAGTTGCACCAACTAGATTCTCATCTCTGGGAAATTGATTGAGATGGAAAAATCAGTTGTTTCCTAGATTATTATTCACTTGACTAATACATCCTAGATTCTTCTACAAGAATGAATCAACTTGGGAAACCAAGATAATTTAAGTCTACATTGAATTAGGAGTTATGTATCTTGTACATATTTATTGCTAAAATTATTTGAGTTAGCCTCCTAGGTGTCGATGGTTTATTTGACTCACTCAACAACTTAGGAAAAGTGCACAACACACTTTATCTCTACTAGAGAAAGTTTTATCTCCTATAAAAAAATTATACTTTTGCAAGATCTATTTCACCATGTCATTTCTTTATTGGCTAGATTAGTGATCATTTGTTTCTATTAAAATTATACTTTTAAATTTTTCCTTCAAAGAAAACTAATTATAGATAATCAATGAATTGACTAGGAAAGTAATAGTTTAATTTAATTATTAATTAATACTAATGGTTGGATAAAATTGTAACTTTTCATCTGTGGATCACATGTCAAACCTATTTTCATTCCTAATCTAACTATTCATCTACAAACTTGTGAACCAAATATGGTTAAGGTAAAAGAGGTTAACTAGTCTATTTAGTAACATGAACTAACTCCTAACATTGCTAAGATGATAAAACCCTAGTTAGCTAGTTTTTCTTGATAAATATTTCACTCAATTAGGAAGATAAAGATACATAAATGTTGAATGAATTTGGATAAGGAAAAATACACCGAACTATTGTATTTCACATGTAGATCTCACATACAACCTCCCAAAGTATCTAATTATGTGATTCAACATTATGAACATGTAGAATTCAAGTAATCTCAACAAAAGTACAAAAATTTAGTTCAAAACAACTTACACACTTATTTTGAGAACTTTTAAAGATAGAAAACAACTCTAAAATTCTAAACTATTATTCAATAATGAGCTCTAAAACCTTTTTGAAAGGTCTTTCTATCTATTTGAAAAGAATAGCAACAACATGGTAGAATTATTGAATTTTGAGTTCACATTTCAGAATATGATAAAATTGATCCCAAGGTCTAAATTGAGGCATATTTAATATTTACAACTTGAGCTTCGTTATTGAAAAAATTCCCCTTATCTTATATTCTTGTGAAAATAAAAATGTTAGCATAATTATAAAAATAAATTTTATATTTTGTAACACATGTTAACGATTAAATTATCAAAATCAATTTT
>VDFB02058242.1:618866471-618907716 GCA_007258455.2 Sequoia sempervirens
GAGGATGCCATCGAATGAATGGTTTCCGTTGCAATGACCACCCCATCCAATATTTGGCGATCCTCCACAAAACCACTTTGTTCCTCAGAGATAAGACCATTGAGCCATTTCTTCAACCTTTCAGCAATTAGCTTGGAGATGATTTTATACACCACATTACAAAGAGAAATGGGACGAAATTGATTCAAACGATCCGCCCCTTCACATTTGGGAATGAGAGCAAGGAAAGTAGAGTTTAAAGCCCGAAGCATCTGCTTGTTTACCTGAGACTCACGCACCACCTCCAACAGGTCCAACTTAATGATGTCCCAAAATTCTTGATAAAATTCCACTGGAAACCCATCAGGACCTGGGGCTTTCCCTTTCTTCATCTGAAAAACAGTGGCCTCTAATTCCTCCATCAAGATATCCTGCAAAAGATACTCATTCATCTCCCTAGTGACCAAAGAGGGAATACAAGCCAGAACTTGGTTTTCTTCCTCCGAAACATCTTGAGAGTCCTCCCGAAATAAAGAAGCATAGAACTCAGAAGCTTCTCTAGAAATATCCTGTGAGGAAGATAGTTGCTCACCCCTATCATTCACCAGAACAGGTATAGAATTACCATGCCTCCTAGCCTTCACCGAGTTGAAGAAAAAAGCAGTGTTCTTATCCCCCTCCCGTAACCACTCCACTCTAGCCTTCTGCTTCCAAAAAATTTCCTCACGCAGCTCACACTCCTCCAAAGCTTTCTGGGCCCAGGTCTCTTCCCTGAGTAAGTCTTCAGAAAGACCACACTCCCTTATCTCCCGAGTGATGACATCCAAGATAGCTTGAGCATCAGCCTTAGCATGAAAAATATTGCCAAAGTAATGCCTATTCCATCTTTTAAGTTGATATTTTACATACTGTAGCCGCTTAGAAAAGGAATACATGGCAGTGCCAAAAGCAGGTCTTCCCCTCCGCCACCAATCAGCCATATGCACCTGCAAAGAAGAATCTCTTAACCACATAAGTTGAAACTTGAAAGCAGGGGACCGAGCCACCCGAGCAGAAGAAGCAGAAAACTTAATAGGCCAATGGTCCGAACCCCTCCAGTCAAGAATCTCAGAGTCAGAAGACAGCCCTCCGCCAACCCAGAAACAGGACACCAAGAATCGATCAAGTCTCTCCGCAATACAATTCTCCCCCAATCTCCTATTGTTCCAAGTAAACTTCCCATTTCGAGGCTTAATGTCAACTAGGTTCAAAGCAGAGATGCTATCACGAAAAAGGAAAGCCGAAGGTTCCAGTCTCGCAACACCACCCTTCTTCTAATCTATCTCAACAATAGCATTGAAATCCCCTGCAACAATCCAAGGGAACAAAGGAGCTAGGCTCTGAAGATAACTAATATGAGACCACAATAACTGCTTACCAGGAAAATTAGTAGGCGCATAAATGTTAGAGAGAAGAATAGTTTCCCCCAACTCCAGACTTGAAACAACCACAGAGATCGAGGACTTGGAGGACACCCACCAAAGCGGGCGAATCTTCAATGGATTCCACAGGCAAGCCACCCCACCTGCATTACCATGAGCCCCAATACACTGGCAACTACCCCGCACCCAAAGTTTAGGCATCAACCCCATCATACCTTCAACAGTTATCTTAGTCTCCTGAAGAAAAAGAACATCAGGAGAATGAGAACGCAACAAATCCCTAACAGCTTTTTGTCGAGGGCCACTGTTCAAGCCCCTTACATTCCAAGAGAGGACATTCATTTTGGAGGATTAGAGAAATGTGAATCCAGAGTCTCTACAGACCCAGCCTCCACCAGAGACTCCCCCATCAACTTTAATTTCTCCAAATCCTTCTTTCTCCCTGCTTTAGAAAACTTCTCTACAACCCCTTTCTTTAGGTCCTTCTGAAGAATTCCTAGTGAAGAAGCCTTATTACCCTTTACCAAGCCTGCTTCCGATTTCACCAGAGGGCTGGAGAGCCCTCCTTCCCCAGACACCAGCTCCACAGAAGGCTCAGGCCCCCCAAGTACCACCAAATTCAAGTTCGGTTCCAACTGGGCATCCCCAACTTCTGGAGGAGATTGGATGTGCTCTAGGAAACTGCCTTCTTGAACCCCTTCTGAGATACCGTGATCCACAATCGACAATCCTGGATTCACCTCTTGATGACCAAGGTCATCAAGCACCTCAAATCTATTATAGGAATCTCCATCCTAGCGCTCCTTAAAGGTCCTCTTTTGGCCTCGATTCCTGTTGTGGGCCTTGGTAGGAATGAAACCCTCAGCATCCATAGCCTCAGTTGGCACTGTCTCCTTACCCTTGCCACCCTTTGGGGGTTGCGAGGAGGTTGAGTTGACTACATCCCTGGAGGTTTAAACTTTGGACATCTTCTCTGCAAATGCCCATATTAATGACAGAGACGACAACGAAAAGGAAAAGTTTCATAGTCAAGCTGTTGCAACCAAGAGCACGAGCCAACACGTATTTCCAAAGAGTCTGGGATAGGGTTATTCAAATCCATTTCAACACATATACGAGCAAAAGTCATTACCTTTCTGTCCAGAGTTTGTTGAGAGGGACCCACTGGTTTTCCCAGTAATGAAGCAACTTGATGCAATATGTCATTGCGCCAAAATTCCACTAGAAATCTAGGGAGACGAACCCAAATTGGCACCCTATTCGGAAGCTCCTCCGAAGGATTAAACTCTGCATGCCATGGCTTAATGAATAGACCAACTTGGTTGTGGAAGTAAGGCCCACCTTCAAAAACTCTATTGCGATCTGCCATGCAATTAAATGTCACCATGAAATAGTTGTTGGCTAACAGCATTATTTCCATTTCACCCTCAGGGGACCAAGAGTGATGCACCCATGAATCCAAAAATTGGAGCAAAACCCTCATTCCCAAAAATTTGCATAGCAAAGCATGTTTTGAGAAATACTCGATGTCCTCCGCAATCGATTCAAGTTGGATAACCAGCACTGGCCTTTCCTTGGAACGTTCAAGGCACCCATTTGTCTTCGGAATATGAGAACCACCCGCATGAACAAATCCATTAGTACTTGAGTCATTTGAAAACAAAGTATTATTAAAAACTTTTGGAGAGCAAAATGGGGTCGAAGACCCAAGAGCAGCTCAAAAATCCAAAGGGGATTTGACCCCTGATGACTCCCCCTGAGCCATGCAAAAGCGGATCTCCAAACTTTGAGCAAGAAAACTGAAAAACCCTCCCACAGAGCCCGAACGAGGTAAGGATCGGACCAAAGGAGAACCAAAAACCACTAAAAAGAGGCAGCCGAAAGAGAAGAACACAGCAAGTTGAAACCCCAGGAGAAAAAGCTTCTGCCCCAGCCGCAGCCCACATGCCAGGAGAAGAGAGCACACCGGAAAAAGACACCACCCCAGCAACCTGAACACACCCCACCCACCAGCAAATACTACCCAGATGCAGAGAGAGGACAGAAAATAAACATGCAGAGAGGGCGAAGCCCTCATGCATGGCACGGCCACACACAGGGAGCCGCTTCACTCAGCGCCATCGTCTCCACCTTTTCCAGTGATGATCTACCCAGCTAAAATAAATATTAAATCAAATATAAATATTAAAATAAATTAAATACGATACTTAGCTTAAAATTCTACCATATAGGAATGTTACAATGGTTGTCAATAGTTGATTCAAGCAAAGCTATTATACTCTACAATCAATTACTATTTGGATAAATTGAATGGAAATTTGATTTTTGTGTATGTGGTCCTAAACTTGTGTGAAAACCTAATTTATGATTCGCATATATAATCTAGAACAATATGTAATAGATTAAAAATATTCATTATTCCTAAAATGATATATATGTAAATGTTGATAGAACTTTTTCATTCGCCAAAATATAAGAAATCATTTGTGCTCCAGAAGAATTCCCTAAGATATATTAATGATGTCAATCATTTTCGAATGAGTTAATCAAAGATCTTAATGAAAACAACTAAATGCATAAATAGACATAAAGTTGTCTTAGGTTAGCTCAAAATAAGTAGTGTAAAGGTTGACAAAGGTAAAATTTTAATTTTAATTATTTTAAATTTTACAGGTTAGATTCGCAACCATAAAATTGACCTAGTTTGAGTAAATTAAGAATGTTACTCAACATAATTATAATTAAATTAATGTGTGTGTGTGTGTGCGCACACACGTGTGTGTGTATATATATTCTATTAAGAGTGTATATATAAAATTGTCAACAATACAATTAATAGAATTGTAAATAAATTTTTTATGTTGTTATAAGTACCATAAATAAATTTATCAAGAGATTACAATATATTACAAAAGCTTGAAAATCCAAGATAGATCTTAAATCCATTGTATAAACAAATTAATTAAAATTAATTGTAGAAAGGAATTATTGTTCTTTTTATAAAAGTAAAATTTAAAACTTTGGTTCTTTATTAATATAATTTATAATGTAGACATGCATAAACAAACCAAATATAACACAAACCCTTTTCCTTGCAAAAAATAAAATAAAATTATCATTGAAAAATATAAATCTAGACAAGTTACATGTATCTAAAAAGTTCATACAATTTAAGACACATTTTCATAGCTAAATATGTGCTTCAAAATATACTTTTCAATTTTTTCAACTTCAAAGTCCATCCAATTTTTATGTTAAATATAAATTAAAAAAAAATACAATAAACAAATAAGTACTTCCATTTATTGAAATACAAATGTCCAAAATTTGTACCTATTCCTTAAAAACATTGAACATACTTTAAAAATAAAAGCTTCATTAATTAGGAGTTTGAGATCATTTCAAATGCAAAAAATTATTCTTTAAGACACATGATATAATATAACTTACATTATATATTCTCTATGTTCATTCTTTATAGAGAAAGTTATATAAAAAACATAATTTTATGTCTCTCTTACATTTACTTAATATAAAAATTCTGAAAAGTGTTTAATAAAATAATACATTAAAGTTAAATTATATCATCTTCCACGAGGGAGCTATTTAGATTACATGATGATTCATAATGATGGTCAAAATGTGAGGGAAATGATATTGTTAATAAAAGTTTAGTCTAAGAAATTATATAGTATCTTAAAGAATAATTCTTATAAGTAAGAGAGGCATTTTTGGTGGTGCACTTTGATTTAAATAATACAATTTACTTTCAAAAAGTGCAATATAATAGCTCATTAAAGTTAAAAATTATATAAGCTTTTATGAGTGAACTATTTAGATTGCATTATGGGTCATAATGATGGTCTTTTAGGTAAGTCAAACAATCATTTATATTCAAAATTCATTAATCATTATGATGATATTTAAGAATATTTATGATATTTAAAAGAATATTTTTCTCTCTATATATCTTTTATAGTGTTGAATATCTAACCTCTGAATTTACTATTTAGTAAGTAAGTTTTTTGTCTTAATATTATATTGTAACATGGTGATAATTTCATAATGACATCTTTTTACTTTATGTTTTGGATCTATTTTGATTAGATTTTTGTAAATGTAATTATTAGCTTATAATTAGTATATTTATTTGTGAAATTAGATCACAATATCTCATATCTCAGTCTCCCAAAACTTCACGACAATCCTTAAATTTATTTTTCATCACCTTGGATTAAATAAACAAATATAGAATCAACCTAGGTCATTTATGTGGTTACAAATCTAATATCTAAAATAAAAGTTTTAGGTCTTTTTCAACCTTTACACTACTTATTGTGAGCTATCTTAGGACAAATTTATGTTTATTCCTGGACTGAGTTGTTTTATTAAGAACTCTCATTCACTCACTAAAAAATCATGTTGGAGATCATTCAGATATCTTAGGACACATTTATTGAGCACATATCATGTCTTACATTTTAAACGATGAAAATAATCTATCAATATTTACATTAAAGCACATCATTTGAGAAATAATGAATAATTTTTCTATTGTCCTTTATCCTTTCACTTATAGATGAAATATGGTCTATTGGGGATTTGAATGAGGAGAAATTAACCCTTATGATTAAAAAAACTCAAAGATTTAATAAATTCCAATCTAGTGCATATTCCTCTAAATTAGATATGTGAATCTTAAATTAGATTTGCACACAAGTTTCGGACCCCATACATAAAAAATAATTTTCCATTTTCCATTCAAGTTATCTAGAGTCATTGATTGTAGAGTCTAATATTTATTTTAGCTAACAATCCCAACTCTATTATCTAAAATTAATATTTAATTAAAATATTTATTTAATTAACCTAAATAAATATAAAGAATTATTAGTATATTTTTTCATTTTTCCTAGAAGATTGTATAATATCACTTGAAAACAGCATTTTAAAAGTATATAATTAAGTTGTCTTTCCATAGGAATGCAGTATCATATTTATTGAAAAATAGTGAGTAAAAAATTATATCTCACTATTTATAATATTTAGAAAATAAAAAATGATAATTAAATTAAATAAAATTTAAGAATAGTTAGAACTAATCAATAATTGATTAAAAAATCAACAATATTTTATTTTCTTTCATAAATTTTTTTTTTGTTTTAAAACACAAAATTTAAATTTTGATTCAAATAAATTATTTTGAATTAAAAAATATATAAATATAAAGATCATTTCTTAGATGACAAATATTTTTTTAAATTTTAAAATAATATTATATATAAAATAATATTAAAAATAATTTTATTTTTTTATATAATATTAAAAAACTATACACACATTTATTTTCTTTCATAAAACTTATTTATTTTTTAAAACACAAAATTTAAATTTTGAATAAAATAAATTATTTTGAATTAAAAAATATATAAATATAAAGATCATTTCTTAGATGACAAATATTTTTTAAAATTTTAAAATAATATTATATATAAAATAATATTAAAAATATATATATATTTTTCTATAATATTAAAAAACTATACACACACACATATTCCACATTTTACATTTTATTTTCTATTTCATAAAACTTACTAAAAAATAGTTAATTTTTTGAATAAAAAACTAATATAAAAGACACTTCTTAAATAACAAAGTATTAAAATAATTATATATAAAATAATATTAAAACAATAAAGAAAAATTAAAATTGCAATCCTTAATTATATAAACTATGGTTATATTTTTGACAATGTGACACTTCTTTTAATATGCTCATGGCCATTTTTCAATAAAACTTACTTAAAAAAATATGCTCATCGCGATGAAAATAATTCATTAATGGTGGAAGCTGTAAATAAAATCCTTAAAATATGCTTGATGAAACCATAAATAAAGTTGATGCAGGAGCATCCTTGGGTCATGGAAATATTGCATCACCCAAAAATATTTTCATTTTGGTTTGTATTTGTTTCAATTTCTGTTCAGTTCAAGTTGGTAGATCCAGTGATTCTTTGTGTTTGCTCACTAGACCTTGTGGATCTATGTCTACATCGTGGACATGTTCATTTACCTTATTCCAAAATTTGAGCATGATTGGTTCATTTTCCAACAAGTTATCGCTTCCTGATTTTTATGGCTATTCTTGAACCGGCACCAGAATAATTTTCTTATCTTGTGACCAATTTGATCACTTGTGGATAGTTTTCGTATTATGTGGATCTTGTTAGTGTGATTTGAAATGTTCCATGGGGTTTCCCCAACCTTGATTTAGGTCCACACTTCATCTTATTCATTCACCGAGGAGTAATTCAATTTTGAGGCCGACATATGCATGCACACATTACATTTTCTTAATTAGAGATTATAATGATCTTTGGGTTGATGTGATTGTTTCTAGATTTATGAATGTGTATAAAGCATTGTAATTGATCATTAGAAAGTAGTAGTGGTAGTAGGGTTAGAGATTAGAGAAAGAAATATTTTCTTTGTAGGATTTTTGCTCGCATTGAGGAGCATGTAGGAAGAGGGTATTATGAGCATTTTGTAATCAGGCCTGTGAGCCAAATCTACAAGTCTGGATGTTGTCGGTTGTTTGTAATTGAATTTTCTGATAGTAAGAATGTTTGAATTGGTATTTGCTTCCAATATTTGTGTTGCTTTTGTTGTGTGACTCTTGTTGCATGGTCCAGATTGTTCTCTTTGAGGACCCTCCGACCGTGGCTACATCAAATGGTATCAAAGTTGGTTGTGAACTTGTGAATCTTGAGATGAGAGTGGGTTGTGAACCTATGAATCTTGAGATGAGAGCTGGTTGCGAACCTTGAGGGGGTCAAGATCCTTGTGGTATTCCTTGGGTGAATAGATTGTCGATTTGAGGTAGGTTCTAAGTGTTTTCAATAGATTTTTGAGAGAGAGGCAATTAAAATCTTGTAGTCAGATTGTTGAATTGGGGTAGTTGCATCGAGCAGGGGGAGAGATGTCATTGAGAAGGATGAACCCTAGAAGAATGGAGCATATGAAGGAATACTTTAGAAATGAGATGAGGAATGAGATCTGGAACCTCTTGGGTGGGTTGAGGAGAAACCCTAAACCAGAGGATGACTATGAAGAAGCTATAGAAGAGCTAGAGACTAAAGAAGCTGAAGGACTGACAGATGAGGGAGAAGAGAGACTATTGAGAGTAGTGGCACAAGCAAGTAGAATTCATAGGGTGCAGGTTTGTAACTTCTCTGATACATTGAATACAAAAGACTTGATAGACTAGATAGGAGAGTTGGAAGACTATTTCGAGCTTGAGGATATTAGAGACCCATTGAGGGTTAGGTTGGCACAAACTAAGTTGAAAGGACATGCTGCCTTATGGTGGAAAGAATTGTAGAGGGATAGAGTGGAGAATGGTGAAACAAGAATCAATCAGTGGAGACATATGGTTGCAAGGTTCAAGGCTAAGTTTATTCTAAAAGACTATGAGTTGGAACTATTTAAAAAGTTGCAAAACTTGAAGCAAACAGACATGAGTGTGAAAGAGTATACTGAGGAATTTTACAAGATGACAATTAGATCTAGGCACCAAGAGATGACTAGAGAGAAGGTGGAAAGGTATATAAATGGTCTTAGATTTAACATTCAGGATTAGATGAGTATGCCGAGGATTTCCATAGTTGAAGATTCCTATCAATATGCTCTTAAGGCAGAAGACAAAGTGAAGAAAAGACAGCAGAATAATCCCAGGGGGAAGGAAAAGTAGATAAGCAGTAGCAAGGAGAAGTAGATGAGTGAAGAGGAATCAAGACCTAAGTGGAGTAAACAATTAGATCAGAGGATACAAAGGAGAGGAAATAGAAGTATGGATTTTTTGGGTAAATGTTTCAAGTGTGGAGAATTTGGACATCGATCTTTTGAGTGTCTTGAAAGATCAAGTAAAGGAACTGGTAAAAAGAATTGTGTGGCACAAGAAGACTAGGTGACTGAAGATGGGATAGAACCAGAGCAGGGAGAGTTTCTTATGCTTAGGAGAGTCTTGATGAGGTAGAGCAGGGAATGGGTTGGCACTTCACAAAGGAAGAATATTTTTTGGATTGTGTGCAAATCAGGAGGTAAGTGCTATAAGGTAATTGTGGATGCTGGAAGTACTGATAACTTGGTATCTGAGGAGATGGTGGAGAAACTTGGTTTGAAGATGATTCCACATCCTTGTCCTTATAGGATAAGTTGGTTACAAGATGATCATGTAAAGGAGGTGAAAGAATAGTGTTGGGTGAGCTTTAATATTGGCCCCTTTAGAGATGAAGTTTTGTGTGATGTTTTATCTGAGTGCTTGCCATATTCTATTGGGTAGACCTTGGCAGTTTGATAGAGGAGCTATATATGATTGCAGAAGGAATCTGATTAGTATAGAGAAGGATGAACAGAAGTTCACATTTGCTTCCTTGAAGAATAAGTAGTAGGAGGTGAGGAACTTGGGCCTTGTGAAGAGTTGTAGAGTTGAGAAGCGAGATGCAAAGGTTGTATTGGAGGAAGGCATGGATTTGAAGAAGAACCTTGAGGCTAAATTTGAAGGTGAGATGGAACCAAAAGAATGTAACGGAAAAGTTGTGTAGTACAAGACTTGGATTGCAGATAAGATGAAGTCTTGTAGAGTGGTAGATCAGATGGGTGGAAGAAGGTGAGTGGTGGTAAATGTCCCTTACTACTTTGTGTAGGTATGAGGTAGGGAAAGGAAGATAGAGAGAAGTTACAGGATCTAACAAAAGAAAGCGGAGAGGTTAGGAGGAAGAGAAGTACAAATAGAGAAGGCATTTGGATCAAGAATGAGCATGGGATCTACGTCCCGAATCTAGTCAAATTTTCATGAGTTCCTCTCATGGAACATCTTTTCTCATCAGGGGTGTCTGATGCAGGAGCATCCTTGGGTTGTGGCAATCTTGCATCACCCAAAAATATTTTCATTCTAGTTTGTCTTTGTTTCAGTTTTTGTTCAATTTAAGTTGGTAGATCTGGAAATTCTTTGTGTTTGCTCACCAAACCTTGCAGATCTATGTCTACATTGTGGACGTGTTCATTTACCTTATTCCAAAATTTAAGCGTGATTGGTTCATTTTCTGGCAAGTTATCACTTCCAGATTTTTGTGGTTGTTCTTGAACTGGCACAGAATAATTTTCTTATCTAACGACTAGTTTGATCACTTGTGGATCGTTTCCATATTGTATGGATCTTGTTGGTGTGATTCAAAATGTTCCATGGGGTGTCCCTGACCTTGATTTAGGTCCACACTTCATCTTATGCATTCACCTAGGAGAAATTCAAATTTGAGGCCGACATATGCACACACACATTACATTTTCTTAATTAGAGATTGTAATGATCTTTGGGCTGACGTAGATGTTTCTAGATTTCCAAATGTGTATAAATCATTGTAATTGATAATTAGAAAGTAGTAGTGGTAGTAGAGTTAGAGATTAGAGAAAGAAAGAATTTATCTGTAGGATTTTCACTCGCATTGAGGAGCATGTAGGAAGACGGTATTATGAGCATTTTGTAATCAAGCCTATGAGCTGAATCTGCAACCCAAATGTTGTTGGCTATTTGTAATTGAATTTTCTGATAGTAAGAATGTTTGAATTGGTATTTGCTTCTAATTTCTATGTTGCTTCTGTTGTGTGACTATTGCTACATGATCTGAATTGTTCTCTTTGAGGACCCTCCAATTGTGGCTACATCAAAAATCCTTTTAAACCATACACATGAATAGAACGGAAATAGAATGGAGAATGCCAAAATAGAAAAAGAAGATGTGAGATAAGGGGGCCACATGACTTCCATCTAAGTGTTGTCAAAGCTTAATGTGTGATGTTTAAACCCGGCCAGAGGTTGGAGATCAAGTGCTTTGCTAATAAAAAGGTTGTTTTCCACATATGTTCATCAAAATTAAAATCCCCTGCATCAAAAGGCTTGCTTTTCCCTATTTGATGTTGCATTGAAAGGTGGATACCCACAAAGTGGTATGTAGAGAATCACCCCTAATGACCACATATCACTAGTAATAGAAAAAATTTGTTGGGATTGTGCCTCTAGTGAGACATAGTCAATGGATTCGAATAATCCAACAATTGGTTTTGTACAATTTTCTATCTAACATAGTCCAAAGTCCATAATTTCCAATGGGGAACCCTTATTTGAGGTCAGGAACAAACAATTCTCAGGCTTCAAATCTTGATGCACTACTCTGGCATCATGATGACGACTCAATCCATTTGCTATCTAGAAAATTATGGTGGCAACTCCAACTTCGGACTATCATTCCTGTGCTACAAACCTAACATATAATGTTCAACACAAAGAGCTTGGGTAGACCATTGATCAAACATTCATCTATGGCTTGATGCAACTCAAGAAAGACAATAAAGTTTGACACAACTCATGGTTCTATGGGCTACACAATCATCTGCCTTAACATTGGATTTGATGATTCCATAGATCCAATGGCATCATGATGACACATAAATCTAAATGGGAAAAATATAAAAATATCCACCATAAAATATAGGCAAAGGATCATGTGTGAACACAATAATCAAGAGAGAGACCCTATCAACCACTACCATCATCATCCATGAGTTAATGGTACAACAAAAGAAGCTAACTACACACTACCATTATTTAGAGATATATGGGTGCATTACATTTCTACACAAAATAAGAAAATATTAGAAAAGGATCAAAGGCGATGACATGGATATGGATAAAAAAAATCATTTGTTACATGAAAATATATGTTCATATTTTAATTTTCATTTTATAGAAATAGTCAATAAAATATGTAATATAAAAAATTATTGAAAAAATAGTTAATATATATTAATATTAATTATTTATTTTCAGGAAATTATAATAATATATTATTTCAATATTAACTTATATTATAAGAAAACAATACTCATTAAAAAAATAATGCATGTTTTACATCATTAAGCTTAATAAATAGTAAGCATTAGGAGGCATTACTTTTTCTCTCAAACATTTTAAAGTCCATCCTAATATTATAGTTTTGAGATATAACTTTGAGCTGTGTTTTATATTAGTGATGATGAAGATTTTGATATTTAAATTTTTATTTTTAGAAATCTTGAAATCATTAGCATTTGTTGGATTTTATTGATTATGGTGTAAAATAGAATTAGGCTGTAAGTATAGTTTAATTTGTAGACACTAGTTTTTTATATAAATTTTTCTTTTGTAAAAATGTACATTAATATTTTTTACTTTCATTATTATATGTTGTTAAGATAAAATTTGATGTTGGAAAACATCTTTAATATTTGTTTTGTGTGAAGTTAAAGTATAAAACTCTCTTCAATTCAAATCAAACCCCTCTATCAATTTCAAAGATTGAAGACAAAAGAGAGAGTGTGTAAAATGCCCAGTTTAGTATTTGTTAATGCAGTTGTTGTCCAATACACTTTCAAATGATTTTTCTTGATTGAAATTTTATAATTATTAATGATCCTAAAATGAGATTATTATTAATGCCTTAAATTTTCTCTTTAATTATAAGACCATAGACACACAATTTGAAATATTAAATGTATACACCCACCAACAACAATAAAATGTTCTAAAAATCCACTCATAAAGATGATTTTTTTAATTTTAAAAAATATATTTATAAACATAATTATATCCAAGTAGATAGATTTATGTCTACAATATAATAAACTGTAGATACCCAAATAAATTATAAAAATTTAATACAAAATCATATAAATTTATACACACAATTACATCATATAACCAAAATAAATGTATATAAAGAAGTCAAAAACAGGTATTATCTTTTATCCTCTAAAATATTATACACACAACTACATCATAAATAAAATATTATACACACAATTACATCATAAAACCAAAATAAAAAATGTATATAAAAAAGTCAAAAGCAGATATTATCTTTTATCCTCTAAAATATTCCAGAGTTTTAATTTTTCAATATATCTAAACATTATAAAATCACTGTTGTGATGTGTAGTGTTTAACTATTCAACAAGAACTCTAATTATTACGTTCAAAGCATGTGTTCCTATCCTCCAAGCATCTTAGACCTCGTGATTATTTCAGATACTGTTAGAGCTCCCTGACATGCGTTTGTCTGAATAATGTTCGATATAAAGTCGGCTCGTCGAAAGCCATAACTCAAGCGCATTTTCTAGCTCGAAAACTAGCTCGAGAACATGTCTACGACACAGGTTGCAGCTACTATTTTCAAAAGGTTTTGTTTTCTCTTAAACATTCTTCATTCTTTTAGGGTTATCTGAAATGAAATTGTTGTTTTCTGGAAGCCTGGTAGTTTATTAAGCAATATGTATTCTGATTTTACACTCTTAAACAGCTCTCTGTGTCACTGTATGCCAAGTTTTCTTCGCATCATAAGCACATAGAAACATATATTTCTTTTATTGAAAATGTATTTGTTAAATGCAGACTGCAAGGCAAGGTAACAATAATTACAGGCGGATCAGCAGGCATTGGAGAGGCCGCTGTTCGGCTATTCACAAATCATGGAGCGAAAGTCATAATTGCAGACATTGCAGACGACACCGGTGTGAAAATGGCTGAATCCCTTTTTCCCTGGGCGACATACATCCACTGTGATGTGACCAAAGAGCAAGATGTAAGCGCAGCCGTGGATTTGGCCATTGAAAAACACGGAAGACTTGACATCATGTATAATAACGCAGGAGTCGCCAAAATCCAGAAAGGGAGCGTGGCAGACTATGATATGCAGGAGTTCGAGCGAGTGATGAGCATAAATGTAAAAGGGGTAATGCACGGCATCAAGCATGCAGCCCGCGTTATGATCCCCAATAGAAAGGGTAGCATTATATCAACATCTAGTATTGCAGGAATAATAGGAGGTGCTTCTCCTTACTCCTACACTGCCTCAAAACATGCCGTAATTGGGCTCACTAAAAATGGTGCAGCCGAGCTGGGGAAATGCGGTATAAGAGTGAACTGTATATCCCCAGCTGCACTTGCCACAAATCTGGCAATGAATTACATGGGAGTAACCCCTTCACCAGAGGCAAGGGCCCAGGTGGAGGCCGCGGCTCAGGTCATAGCCCCCTTAAAGGAAGCTACTCTAAAGGCAGAGGATATTGCAGAGGCTGCTTTGTATCTGGCCAGTGAGGAATCCAACTATGTGAGCGGTCACAATATAGTGGTGGATGGGGGAATAACAGTTGTAAACAACAATTGGGGATTGTATTAGATAACATTTTTTGTTTCAGATTGTTAGATTTAGAAGTTATGATGGGGGCTCTATAAGAAAAAAATTAAGCCTAAAGTTGAAGTTCTATGACTGCAAAATTGATCTATGACTTTGATATAATAACAAGTTAGTGGAAATAGATCTCACGTTATAATGGTGAATCTAATTCTCAGGTGGTGGTGACTTTGTTGAAGAGGCAGCGATTAGAAGGTGTCAGTTGGCATTTAGCTTTGATTATAAAACAGATTCTTAATTTGTGTGTTTCCTTGGAATCTGTTACTTTCTGTCATATTCCTAGAGAATGGAATGGAGTTGCGGATTGTTTAGCCAAATGGGCCTCTGATCATCTGCAGAATTGGAACATTGTGGATAGGGGTTAGTTACCCTAGATTTGTTTAAAAAATTAGACCACTTAGTGAAGATTGACAGGGTCTCTAATACCCTTGCTTTGTACTTCTTTGTTTTAGTTTGAATAATTTTTTACCCCTCTTTTATTGTCACAAATGTTATTTTAATTATTGAAACATGTTTAAATATTTGGTCCTTTTTTCTATTTATAAGCTGTCATAGGAGTGTTGCAGAAAGCATAAATTGTGAAGCTTACATGCTGAAAGAGAAGCTATAAAAACCAAGGATTGATTTTTTTAATTCACAACCCAACAAATATAGGTTAAGATGACAACATAGGAATGATTTTTTTTAATTCACAACCCAACAAATATAGGTTAAGACAACAACACTTATAATAGGCCCTACATTTGTTGAGAGTTTTCGTTTGTCAAGATAGAGGTTTGGGTTTGAATTTGATGGTCATATCAATGTATTTATGCATGTTAATCATTAAATATCATTAAAAAATTAGAAAAATTATATCATATGAAAAATTAAATTTTGAACAAATAGTAAAAAAGATCTTAAGAATTATTTCTAATTTCTTTATGCATGATAAGCCATAGTTTTTAAAAGATGATTTTAAATGCATACCTATCATAAAAAAATATTTGTAATACTTCACAAGAAAAGAAATCATAAAAAATTATTTGTCAAAAAATCATTAAGATTTCCAAAATGACTTGTGTCATACAATAGGAAAATCAAGCCAACTACAACACTCAAGAAACCTCTGAAGAAGGATGGCTCCTATCAAATTTATTTGAATACTACTGTGTTAATATTCACGTGGAAAAGTGATTGAAATGGATACAATTAAAGCTCCACATGTATAAAATGTAATGGGGCCAATGCACCAAATAGAAAATGGAAAACTGTACAAATAACTCAAAATAGGTATAAAAACACTCAATATATTGAAAATAAATAACCATAAATCCATCTTATATTCTAAAGGTAATAAATAGATATATAAACTCTAAGATAAACATCAAATAACTATACCTTACATTTTTTTTTTGATATATTAATTTGACACTAAAGGGATAACCCAAAATACAACGCATTTAGTAAAATTTATCAAAATTCCCCAAAATATTGAAATTATTCCTACTAGCAGTTCATTTTCTGCTCTCATACTCCTTCGCTGCCCCTACACCCACATCCTAGTTTGCCTCCTCAATCCCCTTATTGCTAGGAGGGCCACCATCACCAGTTCCAGTTGCACTTGATATGCTCCTGTTAGCTCCTTTAATAGTGCTACATGTCCAGCCACCATCTACATTTGTGCGTCCACTTCTTCTCCTTCACTCCACACCATAAATGGGATCCACGATCCATTGTAGCTTAGTGTAAGCACCAGCCATATCCCCACTTTTGGTCTCAGCCGCCACCCAACCACAACCCATTCTAGGTGTTCGTCCATGCCTTCTCTCCATCGGGCCTTGACCATCCTCCTCATTAGCCACTTAACCATCCATATGTCCTCCCACACCTGAAGTAGCCATGCCATAAATATGGTAGTTATGTCACTATTGACTCAGTAGAGATAATTGGAGGCCAGGAAATAGACCCTCAGTATGCAAGTTCATAAAGCCACCTCACTGTAATCCACTCTTCCTCATTTAATCCACCTTGTCAGTTATATTAATGTCTCGCGTCCTCTAAGCACTTCATACTCTATCCTTTGTGCATGTGAGCAGCATCGTATCTCCTGAGATCGATTCCTCATAATTCATAATCATATAAATTGCTCTTTTGGATACTTTATCAGCCTCCACATTGCCTCTTCAATAAATATGGGTTATTTTAAAATATTCCGAATGAGTAAGGATTTCCCATATCCTAGAGATGTAATTTCGATTTTTCCAATTAGTGGTTTCCTTTTTTAGATGGCGTTGATTATTATCAGTGAATCTCCTTCCAAATGCAGCCTTTTGAACCTCGTTTTTTTGACACATATTTATTATGAGCCATGTCAACTATATTTCTACTTCATTATTCATTTCCAATTGCAGCTTTCTTACTTCTTTTGTAAGTATCCTTTCTTATTGGTCTCTCATGATGCAACATGCTTTTGATGGACCCAAATTCCCCTAGAGGCATCACTAAAGTTATCTTTCACCCAAACTTCATTCAACGGTTGTCACTTCACATCTATCCTTGGCTTGATCAATGGATCAACTTGCTTCCTCCCATAAATATGGAGCATAATGAGCCTTGGCCATAAATATTTCATCTGTTCATCACAAAATGTGAATACGTTCCTCTTTGTGCTTTGACAAGTTGTAGCATTGTTCACAATTTCAAAAATGGCCAAATCAATTTTATTGATGAGGTCTTCCAAAATTCTCTCTTTCTCTGGAATATACTCATGTTCCTCTCTTTCCAAATCTCTCATATCATGATTAATGGTGGTTTCTTCTATATGCTTGAGAAGAATGCTCTCTTCTTCATCCTCAACCACTTGTTGAACATTTCCACTAATTTTTATGGGTAGGGGCCTACCAATATAACTTGTTTTTCACCCGAACCCAACATGATTTGGCCACATCACAATTTAGCATTAGATGGTTTGTTGTCTCTCCTTCATTCATGCACATAATACACTTGTGAGGGCCAACAATCCCAATCCTCTATGGCCTATCCCCTATGAGAATCTTATTTTGCAAAGCGAGACAAGAGAAAACTCCAACCTTTGATAGAGAGTCCTTTCCTCACAATAGGCATGTATGTGAATCTTCCTTCTTCAATGATGCTCGTTCTTTGTCATATGTTATCCTAACATTATATATTCCAAAATTAGTTGCACACCATTTCGCTTCATCTTCTCCTTATGCTACGTGTATTCTATTAGTGTAGTGTTAAGTTCAACTCAAGTTAATTATTTGGGTGGTTTTTTCCCGTATTGAGTAGTTTTTCACCCATTGCATTTTTCGTGCCTTTAAAAGACTTGTACAGTATGTAATTTTTCATCTCATTTCTAAATACCATTCTCAATATTTGGAAGAATATTTGTATTTGCTTCTCTCGTATGTGTGAGGGTGATTTGTTGTTGTAGGTTGAGGATCTTGGGAAGGAGTTTCCATCTCCTACATGGTATTAGAGCTCCTCCACCCACTCACCTTCCTAGATAGTTTTTGTAGAGGAGATCCAGATAATTTTTCACCTATTAAAATTTTTTGGCATTTGAAATTTGTAAAATTTTAAAGTTGCCTTATTGCTGATTTTTTCTATTCAAGAGGCCACAATTTCTTTTTGGGAACCATTTGGATTGATCTAGAGGCTTGATTGCATTGCATAGGAGTTATGCATGGGTACCTAACATGGCCTTGTAGCCGGGACCCATTTTGAATTTTATTTTGCATAATAATCTCCCTAAGTTTGCACTTAAGGAGGGGTGTTAGTTTAGTGTTAAGTTTAACTTAGGTTAATCATTTGGGTGGTTTTTTCCCATATCGGGTAGTTTTTCACCCATTGCATTTTTCATGCATGTAAAAGGCTTGTATAGTATGTATTTTTTCATCTCATTTATGAATATCATTCTCGATATTTGGTAGAATATCTATGTCTACTTCTCTCATATGTGTGAGGGTGATTTGTTGTTGCAGGTTGAGCATCTTGGGAAGAGTTGCCATCTCCTACATACTCTTCAGTACTTGAGGACATTGGTTAGAGCTATTTTGTGTTCCTCTAAAATATCTACATGCTAGAGGGACTTCTATTTCCATGTCTAAATATCACCTATAAGCATTAGTTCCAAAAAATATATCACTTTACTTCCTCACTCCTATAGTATGACTCCTTTAGCCTCATCTACTCCCTCCACTTCATCTATTTGTTAAAAAATATCCTAGGATTCTTCCCAAAACCTAGCCTAATGATCACTCTTGATATCCCATGTTATGTGATTAATCACCAGGCCCTTGTAGAACATTAGAAAATTCCAATTTTTAAAGCCAGTTGGGAGATTTTGTCTTGTTAGAATTCTCCAATGTTTATTATAGTCCAAGTATTTATTCTATAGAACACTTGAACCATTTTTATCTTTTTTTTGATACATGTTCCACACTAGTTTGGCTTATAATACAATATTCAATAAGGGAAATTTACTCAAGCAACCTCCACCCACCTCTCTTGGTCTACAAATCTTATCTTAGGCCACAAGGGGTATTCTTTTATGTTTGTTGTTGTCATTCTAGAAAATTTTCCCCATTCATCTTTCAATTTGGGCATAAATTCTTTGTGGAATCCTTATACATGACATGGCATAGATTTGAATGTTTGAGATAATTGATCGGAGCATTGTTATTATGCCTAGTACAATGAGCCACTTACCTCTCCACACTTCAAATTTGTTATTATAGTGTGACAATATATTGTCCCATAGATGATATTTACTTGCTCCCCCAAATATCATGTTAGACCCCAAAATATTCTAGGGAGTGATCCCATTATGACCCCTCTAATCCTAGAAATTTTAATTTGTCTCCTTGAGTCTATATTGAAAACACATATCTGTAATTTCCTCAATTTCATTCTTTGTTCCGATGCTTGACAATATTTATCCAACAAATTTCTTATTACCCTTGATTCTATAATGTTGGCCACCTCAAAAAAATTGTGTCATCTACAGATTATGTATGTCCTATATAGGGTCCATGTTGGGCACTACCTTAATACCTTTTCACCTCCCTATTTGGCTCTTAGCTCCTATACTTTTTCTCAGTGCTTCTGCCATGATGATGAATAGAAATAGGCATAAAGGATCCTTGTTAAGTTTTGAAAAATTATTGGGGAGTCCTATTAACCAAAAATAAAAATCATGATCCTCAATGCATCTTTTTATCCACCCAGTCCATTCTTTTCCAAACCCTCATCTTGCTAGAACCTCTAGTAAAATTTCCCTATCCACTTGGTCATATGCCTTTCAAATGTCTAGTTTTTTATCATTTGATTGACATTTTCTTTTCACGCCATGCTAATTACTTCATGTACTAAGAATACCCCTTCGACAATTGCCCTTCCTTGTGCAAGCCCACATTATTATCCTGAGATTATTACCACCAACACCCTCTTTATCCTATTCAACAAAACTTTGGTAATTACCTTATACAATATATTTCATAGCTCGATATGGTTATGAAATCTTTCAGTGTCTCTGCATTTTCTTTGTTTTGTATCTAAACTATGAAGCTATTGTTAAGATCTCCCACCATGACCTATTTCTTTCTCGACTCCTCAACCATACTAACCAAATCAGACTTTACTAAATTCCACAAGGTCTAATAGAACCTTGCAAGGAAGCCATCAAGTCCTAGAGCCTTATTAGGGCTCATTCGGAAAATTGTTTTCCTAATCTCATATTACAACACTAGGCTCATGAGAATTTTATTTTTTGTTTCATTTATGAGACCTAAAATATTATTTAATATCTCTTAATGATAGGGATCTGATTGAGTATTATCCTTTGATAGGAGGTTTTTGAAATATGATACTATCAACTCCTTGATTTCCTTTCGATCATATATACTCCTCCCCTATTCATCTTTTTATTCTAAGATCTTGTTTATACTTGTTTTCACTTTGGTACTCATTCAGAATAATTCTTTTTCACATAAAATAGAGGTAGATTTTTATTCATTTATAAAATGAAGTATTCTACATAATAGCCTATTTTATGGTTACATCTAAATAATTATCTAGATATATATATTAGTGTATATAGATGAAATATGCATATACATATATGACATAATACAAACAATGTACATAAAATGTATCTATCCCTTTGAGGTCAAAAAATTCATTGTTCCACACTAGGATACATAGTTTACTAAACTAATTCCCATTAGTAAACCTGTTCATTTTATTATGTAGATATGAATTATCTATTTATCAATTTTATCAATGGGATTAGTGATCATAAATATTTTACTAAAATATTATTAAGTTCAAAAATGGAAAGAATATTTCACATCTCATACACATCAAATTATGTATAAATTCAAAAGTTAGAAAAAATTGAATCCAATTATTTTTCTATTTGCTTCCGATTTTTTTATTGTATTCAAACATTTTAAATCATTAAATAGAACGATTTGACAAAATCAAAAGGATAAATAATCATTAAAGGTTCATCTTTTTTATTCTCATTAGGTAATGAAAGAATAGTTCCCTTACTAAGTAATTTAGTTTGATCATTTGAAAAAAAAGGTGGTGTGAACTAATCTTTTATGAAACAAAAATTGAGAATTTGCATGAGACATTTCTGAGCTCACTTGACAAGTGTGTGAACAAGTGCCAATAGATGTCTCAAATGATGACGACACATGTCTCAATGCTATGAAGTGAGACAAAAGTATGAAATATCCTATGTAAACTTAAGCTATATATCAATGTCAATCCTAGAAAGGTTATATCCTATCTAGATGGATAAAAACACTATTTACACTAACAACTCTTTCACAAAGAAAATGACCAACACATATACAAACTTTTAACTCTAATCTCCTAAAAGTGATATTTATGTTTATAATTTTAAAATGATATAAATCAATGAAATTTAGAAATCTTAATTTAGTTTATGTTTATATATATATTTCAAATTAGTTGCATAAATTTTTATATAAGAGTAGAATTTGAGATTTGCTATAAATTTTAAAAAAGTTGAGTTTGATGGAATGTTAAAACAAGGAGCAAAATATTTTTATTTTCTTTGACATTTTCTCTCCACATAGATCACTAGAAAGAAAATCTAGTGCATGGAAAAAAATGATAAATATTTACTTTTTAATAAGTTTTTAAATTTGAATTTAATCAAAATGTGGTAATTCGTGTGGGATGTAGCTTTTATGTAAATTTTCTATGTTTTTATTTATTTAAATCAAACCCTCTTGAGAAGAATTCTCTCCTCTTGTAAAGTGTATATTTTTCAAAAATGTTAAAATTTTTTAATATCAAATCTCTAATAAACTTCATGTTTGATTATAAAAATGCACTTGCAATACATTTATAAAAATCATAATAAAACTGATCAAAATATATTTCAAAAAATAGATTCTAAACTCTGAGCTCTACAAAAGAGCTTCATCTTTTCATGAAAGTATTGTTACTTTGAGAAATTCAAAGTTGAATTTCTTTTATAATTTTTCTTAAAAGAGGGTTTAAGCTTCCACATAAGCAACCACGTACATTGTTTTGAAGGAAATTGTGACCTGAAACCCTCTCAATGGATAGAGTTTTGGTCAAAACCTTACAAACAAATCTAATTGTGATTTCAATTTTCAATTAAAAAAAATATATTTTATAAGTTTGAATGAAAGGTTTTCACCTAAAAATGCTAAGTTATGTCAAATAAAACTATTTCAATCGAAACTTTTTAAAACCAAACAATTTTATTTAAAATTATTTTGTTTGTGAAAAATGTGATAAAACTCTGCTTTTACCCATAAAGATATTGTTCATCAACCACATCTTTTTGTCTAAACTTAGGCCATAACTCACACTCCATTGATGAACCTTGCAAAGGAATCTTTATGTTTTTGAGACATTAGATTCTTGTCAATACTTGCTTTACTCAACATGACATTATTTCCTTTATTTCATCCACATTTGATCACACATATACTTTTCTTTGAGGTAGAACTTCTTTAGTACATTTAAAGTATTTTTCCAAATAAAAATAAAATAAAATATTCTTAGATCAGAAGAGACAAACAACATTAAGAACTAGCATATATATATATATATATATATATATATATATATATATATATATATATATATATATATATATATATATATATTAAATATATATATATATATATATATATATATATATATATAATATGTTGAGAGTTATCGGAAATATTATTTATTTATTTATTTGTCTTTTAGTTTATGCAAATATTTGAATTATTTTTATTATTAATTTGTTTATTTGATATTTTTGTTTCATCAAATCTAATGTAGTTGCACATGACTTCCACCTCCCTGTCATTTTAAATGCAACTTCAAAAACTTTACACAGATTGTTGGATATCGCCTCTGATATAAACAGTCAAGTCTTAAATTTAAAATCATTATCGCCTCTGATATAAACAGTCAAGTCTTAAATTTAAAATCATTTGTTATGTAAAATAATGTAAATTTTCAATAATCTTATATAATAGTGAATTATTAAGATAATATGTTCCGGCTCTTGGAAGTTGCCCATATTAACGTTACTGACTTTCAAAATTAAACGCTTTCGTCGTACGCAAGGAGAAACATTTGTTTTTGTTTATTAATATCCTTTGTATAAACTAAAGTCAAAACTTTTTTATTTTCTTATCAATACCCTACACATGTCTAATTTGATTCGCAAAAATTTACATATTTGTCCACTTCTTGTAGGGCATATTGGCAGGAATAGTGCGGATATACATTACACCTAACCTATTATAGGGTTTAATAATGATAATAGCTAATAAAATCTAAATAAATGGTTCGTTAAAAGTAGTTTTGTTTTTTAATTAGGGAGTGGTTTTGTCTTTTTATGTTTAATTGACATTATTGTGATTGGTATGATTGAAACTATAAGTTTGATACTTAAATGATACTAGACAATAAGGATTGATATTTTTAATATTTGATATTAAATTGTATCTATAATATAACTTTTTCTAGTATAATTGCGTATTAGAAGGTGATTACATTTCTTGTGCTAATCTCTAAAATATAATCATTTGTGCAACTACTTGCATTTAAGATTAGGGTAGTTCTTCAAGTACCTCATACGTTTATCATGTTAAGAGGGAAATTCTATGACTTCTTTACTAATGGTTCAAACCCTCAATATATAATAATAAAAATCATACAACATAGAAATTCAAGTGCATATGATTATAAATCATAGTATATGTTATGCAATTCTAATGCAAATTTTGTAATGTTCTTGATAGATCTTCTCTATTACACTAAATTCAAAGACTGCTAATGTATTAAGTTTTCATGTTAAAAGCAGTATCCTAAGGGCCCCACTCAAAGTATTTCACATATAGTGTGACGTGTAAAGATCGTATTATTGTAAAATGCTAAAGAAAATGTTTGTTGCAAAGATAAAGTATGGTGATGAAAAATACTTTCGCCATTTTTTATGCATGGGTTGAAGTATGAAATTTTCTTGAACCCAAGTCACACCTCTTTGCTAGTTTAAAAAATACTGAAGGCACAAGAGGCGAGTGTGAAAATGCCTAGTGTGGTATTTGCTATATTAGAGGTTGTACAATTTTATAATGGTTGATGATCCTTAAAATAGATAAGAATTAGTATTTTATATCTTGTATTCATAACTAGATTCTAATATTAACTTTTCAAAATATTATGTATATAAGCCAACAAACAATGATTTAATTTCTAAAACGATTAATTTAAAAAGAAAAGAAAATAATGTTATTTTTAGAAATTATTATCATAAAGATGATTATATATAGAGAGATAGACTTGCATCTATTTTTTACTCTAATGTACAAAAATAAATACTATAAAATCTAATTAAATTAATAAAACCCAAAGAAAATTAATAACAATTTGATTTCACTATCATATAAACTTATACACAAAACAAATCAAGAGAAATCATGAAACCAAAATAAATATATAATAACAAAAGATCAAAAAGACAAAATGTTCTGTATTATCTTCCAAAACAATCATTATAAGAAATCAAACATCATATTTGATTAAATGTTACAAAACTTTATTTATAAACAAAAGACTTTCCAAACAAACTATGATGATGTAAATGTAAAACCTTATTTATAAACAAAAGACTTTCCAAACAAACTATTATAAAAATTTGAAAATAATTTGAAATTATCAAATAAAATTTGATAATACATAAATTAAAATACTCAACTATTAAATCCTCTTCCTATAACTTAAAATCATTTGTACTTATCCTCCAAGCATCTAAGACATTTTTGATAATTTTAGATGCTGTTAGGTTCCCTCTGTTAGGAAAGGGTGCCCACTGGCCCCTCTTTATATGTGCTTGTAGCTGAAGTTTTTGGTTACCTATTGGCCAATGCGGTTTCCTAGCGGTGGGTCAAGGGCATTTCTCTGCCCAACTCTCAGGCTTAGCTTGTTAATGGCCATTTTGTTGATGACTCATTCCTCACCCTTCTAAAGGACGAAGACTTCATTGCGGTGACTCTTGAGTGTCTTAGTACCTTCTATCTTGCTTCTAGCTCTGCCATCCAGTGACATAAAACTTTGTGTTACTGACAATCTATCTTGCCCTCTCCACTGTGGTTGCAATAGTATGGTTGGAAGTGGATTGGGCCTGGCGAATTTTTTTGGTTTCTAGGCATTCCCTTTGCTTTTCAAGCGTCTCCGGCTGAGCTTTGGCAAGCTGTGCTTTCCAGAGTTGAGCAGAAGCTTGCTTATTGGGTTACTAAGCCCCTCTCTTTAGCAAGGAAATTCCAGGTGTGTTCCAAAATCCTAGCGGCCACCCATGTTTATTATTCTTCTTGTTGGGCCCCCTCCAAAGCTACCTATGGCAAGCTTGAGAAACTACTTCGTGACTTTCTCTGGGCCTCCTCTAAAACTCAAAGAGGGTTTCATCATGTGGCTTGGGAATTTTGCTGTCTTCCTAGAAACTCGAGAGGTCTCGGGTTGTTATCTACTTAACGACAAAGGATTGCTCTATGTGTTAAATGGATTATTTGTGCCCTTACTGGGGACGAGGCCTAAAAAATTCTTCTCAAGCATAGTATTCAATCCGGTTTTCCTGTTCATAGAGTTGCTTAGAAGGGGATTGGCTTTCAAACCCTTCTGGTCATGAATGAACCAGTCCAGATTGTTGGGACTTTTGTGGCCAAAAGCATTTGGTGGGCCTAGAAAGTTGTCAAACCTTGGCTCTGTTTGGCCAGCTCTAGTTTTCGAGATGGGCTCTCTCAACCGGTACAATATTTGGTGGTCACCTCTTTTTACTAGCAATGGTCAGCCATTGGCCAAGTTGCCCGGGCTTAAGGCACCCAGATTTCACAAAAAGGGTATCCTGACCTTGCATCATATTTTTTCCAGACCCACCATGCGTATCATGTCGTGGGATGTTTTTCGTGCCCAGTACAGGCTTCATAATCAGGACCATGCTACTTATGATGGTTTGGTGAATGCCATTCCTACTAAAATGCTTCATAAGTTTGGAATTCATGGGACCAAACCTTGGTGGAAAGACTGGAAGTGGTATCCAGACACCTCTTTCATGAACTACAAGCATCGGCTTCGTTATAGGTGGCTCTCACCACATTTTCCTATGATTCAGAGTTTGAACCAGAGGTGGCTTCTTCAATCTCTCGCTCATGTCTAGCGTAAAATATTTGTTGCCACTTGGTCTGCAAGTGTTGAGCCAAATTTTGCCCACTTTTCCTAGTGTATTATTTCCCAGGGCTTGCCTATGGGCTCTCGGCTGGTCCACCTAGGGGTCTAGGACCCTCGCTACCCTTTTTGTAGGCAAGCTGAGAATTTTAAGCATCTTTTCTGGTTTTTTCCCATAGCTTAGTAGCTTTAGACTTCGATTCATGACTTTTTTCGGCCCTTTCGGCCAGAACCTTTCTCTTGGCATATGGTGTTGCTTGGAGATTCTCCCAGATTTCTTGCAAAATTCACCCAGTTTTGGCACACTTTCAGGGTGGAAATTCTCTTCAATATTTGGAAAGACAAAAATGCTTGCATTTTTTCACATACTCAAATGGATATTCATGTATCTTTATATGTTAAAGCTATGATTTTATCTAATGTGCTTTTACAGGTTCAAGTGCAAGCTAACAAAGTTGCACTTAAGGTTGCTCACCTCCAGGTTCTCTTGGACCATTGGGGTAATGCCCCTTGTACTGTTGCTTGGGTCCCTGCTTCGCCCACCTCTTCCTGTAGTCGGTCACCCTCCAAGGGCTGACAACGGAGTGGCTCTGTGCGTCCCCGTTCACAAGCCTCACCTCGACAGGATTTTTGTACTCCTCGGTGAAACTATTCTCCTCCGCCGCGGGCTAGCCAAGGGTGGCCTTCTGGCAGTGCTTCGGGGAGCGGCGATGGTGGTTCTGGGTGGTCCTCTGATGATCCTCCTACTTCTGGCTTTGGTTGGCCAGTCACTGGTAAAACGTTCCCGTGTCTGGCGCTTGTAATCTCGCCTCGGCACGAGGAAGAAGATAAAGAGAAAAAATATGCTAATGATGGTTGGGGTCCTCCTCCTGACATCACTCCAGACCCCGTTGATGTATGGGGGAAAATTTTGGATGATAGAGACCCTCTTGGCACTGCTTTGGCCACTTCATGGCCTTTTTTATCTTTGTAATTTTGGACTTCTGGGCTTAGCCCACGTGATCTGTTGATTTTCTGGGCATTTCCCATGTGACTCTTGGGGTGTGCCTTTCTACCACCCACATTTTTTTGTGAATATGTATCTTTATATTTGAATTAATATAGATAGCTACCTATTCATAAAAAAAAAAGGAGAAAAATATTTTTATTTTCTTTGACATTTTCTCTCCACATAGATCACCTGAAGAAAAGCTAGTGCATGGAAACAAATGATATATATTTACTTTTTAATAATTTTTTAAATTTGAATTTAATCAAAATGTGGTAATTCGTGTGGGATGAAGCTTTTATGTAAATTTTCTATGTTTTTATTTATTTAAATCAAACCCTCTTGAGAAGAATTCTCTCCTCTTGTAAAGTATATATTTTTCAAAAATATTAAAATGTTTTAATATCAAATCTCTAATAAACTTCATGTTTGATTATAAAAATGCACTTGCAATACATTTATAAAATTCATAATAAAATTGATCAAAATATATTTCAAAAAATAGATTCTAAACTCTGAACTCTACAAAAGAGCTTCATCTTTTCATGAAAGTATTGTTACTTTGAGAAATTCAGAGTTGAATTTCTTTTATAATTTTTCTTAAAAGAGGGTTTAAGCTTCCACAAAAGCAACCACATACATTGTTTTGAGAGAAAGTGTGACCCAAAACCCTCTCAACAGATAGATTTTTGGTCAAAACCTTGCAAACAAATCTAATTGTGATTTCAATTTTCAATTAAAAAATATATATTTTATAAGTTTGGATGAAAGGTTTTCACCTAAAAATGCTAAGTTATGTCAAATCAAATTATTTCAATCAAATTTTTTTAAAACCAAACAATTTTATTCAAAATTATTTTGTTTGTGAAAAATGTGACAAAACTCTGCTTTTACCCATGAAGATATTGTTCATCAACCACATATTTTTGGCTAAACTTTGGCCATAACTCACACTCCATTGATGAACCTTGCAAAGGAATCTTTATGTTTGAGACATTAGATTCTCGTCAATACTTGCTTTACTCAACATGACATTATTTCCTTTATTTCATCCACATTTGATCACACAAATACTTTTCTTTGAGGTAGAACTCTTCTTCTTTAGTACATTTAAAGTATTTTTCCAAATAAAAATAAAATAAAATATTCTTAGACCAAAAGAGACAAACAACATTAAGAACATATATATATATATATATATATATATATATATATATATATATATATATATATATATATATATATATATATATATATATATAATATGTTGAGAGTTATCGGAAATATTATTTATTTATTTATTTATCTTTTAGTTTATACAAATATTTGAATTATTTTTATTATTAATTTATTTATTTTATCTTTTTGTTTCATCAAATCTAATGTAGTTGCACATGACTTCCACCTTCCTGTCATTTTAAATGCAACTTCAAAAACTTTACACAGATTGTTGGATATCGCCTCTGATATAAACAGTCAAGTCTTAAATTTAAAATCATTTGTTATGTAAACTAATGTAAATTTTCAATAATCTTATATAATAGTGAATTATTAAGATAATATGTTCCGCCTCTTGGAAGTCGCCCATATTAACGTTACTGACTTTCAAAATTAAACGCTTTCATCGTACGCAACGAGAAACATTTTTGTTTTTTTTGTTTATTAATATCCTTTGTATAAACTAAAGTCAAAACTATTCGATTTTCTTACGAATACCCTACACATGTCTAATTTGATTCGCAACAATTTACATATTTGTCCACTTCTTGTAGGGCATATTGGCAGGAATAGTGCGGATATACATTACCCCTAACCTATTATAGGGTTTAATAATGATAATAGTGGTTCGTTAAAAGTAGTTTAGCTTTTTAATTAGGGAGTGGTTTGCCTTTTTATATTTAATTGATATTATTGTGATTGGTATGATGGAAACTATAAGTTTGATACTTAAATGATACTAGACAATAAGGATTGATATTTTTAATATTTGATATTAAATTGTATCTATAATATAATTTTTTCTAGTATAATTGCATATTAGAAGTTGATTACATTTCTTGTGCTAATCTCTAAAATATAATCATTTGTGCAGCTACTTGCATTTAATATTAGGGTAGTTCTTAAAGTACCTCATATGTTTATCATGTTAAGAGGGAGATTCTATGACTTCTTTACTAATGGTTCAAACCCTCAATATATAATAATAGAAATCATACAACATAGAAATGCAAGTGCATATGATTATAAATCATAGTATATGTTATGCAATTCTAATGCAAATTTTGTAATGTTCTTGATAGATCTTCTCTATTACACTAAATTCAAAGACTGCTAATGTATTAAGTTTTCATGTTAAAAGCAGTATCCTAAGGGCCCCATTCAAAGTATTTCACATACAGTGTGATGTGTAAAGATCGTATTATTGTAAAATGCTAAAGAAAATGTTTGTTGCAAAGATAAAGTATGGTGATGAAAAATACTTTCGCCATTTTTTATGCATGGGTTGAAGTATGAAATTTTCTTGAACCCAAGTCACACCTCTTTGCTAATTTAAAAAACACTGAAGGCACAAGAAGCTAGTGTGAAAATGCCTAGCGTGGTATTTGCTATATTAGAGGTTGTAAAATTTTATAATGGTTGATGATTCTTAAAATAGATAAGAATTGGTATTTTATATCTTGTATTATATACTAGATTCTAATATTAACTTTTCAAAATATTAAGTATAAGCCAACAAACAATTATTTAATTTCTAAAAAGATTAATTTAAAAAGACAAGAAAATAATGTTATTTTTAGAAATTATAATCATAAAGATGATTATATATAGAGAGAGATAGACTTGCATCTATTTTTTACTCTAATGTACAAAAATAAATACTATAAAATCTAATTAAATTAATAAAACCCAAAGAAAATTAATAACAATTTGATTTCACTATCATATAAACTTATACACAAAACAAATCAAGAGAAATCATGAAACCAAAATAAATATATAATAACAAAAGATTAAAAAAACAAAATATTCTCTATTATCTTCCAAAACAGTCATTATAAGAAAACAGACATCATATTTGATGATGTAAATGCAAAACCTTATTTATAAACAAAAGATTTTTGCGAACAAACAATTCTAAAAAATTGAAAATAATTTGAAATTATCAAATAAAATTTGATAATACATAAATTAAAATACTCAACTATTAAATCCTCTTCCTATAACTTAAAATCATTTGTACTTATCCTCCAAGCATCTAAGACATTTTTGATAATTTTAGATGCTGTTAGGTTCCCTCTGTTTCACTTAAAAAATGTTATGGGTAACATGTCCCCTATAAAGCCGGCTCTTCGAAAGCTATTATCCAAGGGTATTTTCTAGCTCAAGAACATGTCTACGGGAGAGGTTGCAGCTGTTCTCTGGAGAAGGTTCTGTTTTCCTTATTTTAATGTTATCTGATATGAAATTGTTGTTTTCTGAAAGCCTTAATGTAAGTAAGCAACATATATTCTGATTTTACACTCATCAGCAACTCTCTGTATCTGTGAGTGCCGAATTTTCAATAAACCATAAGCAGATAAGAAAAGAGACTGCGAATTCTCATGAACTAATTCTTTTCAGGTTATATTTTTAACAAAAATGTGTTTGTTCAATGCAGACTGCAAGGCAAGGTAGCAATAATAACAGGCGGATCTGGAGGCATTGGAGAGGCCGCTGCTCGGCTATTTGCAAATCATGGAGCCAAAGTCATAATTGCAGACATTGCAGACGACGCTGGTATGAAAGTGGCGGAATCGCTTTCGCCCTGGGCGACATATATACACTGTGATGTGCGCAAGGAGCAAGATGTAAGAGCAGCTGTGGATTTGGCAATGGAAAAGCACGGAAAATTGGACATTATGTATAATAACGCGGGAGTGACCAACATCCAGAAAGGAAGCGTGGTAGAGTATGATATGCAGGAGTTCGAGCGAGTGATGAACATAAATGTAAAAGGGGTAATGCACGGCATTAAGCAAGCAGCCCGCGTTATGATACCCAATAGAAAGGGCAGTATTATCTCTACAGCTAGTATTGCAGGGATAGTAGGAGCGGTTGGTACTTACTCGTACACAGCCTCCAAGCATGCCATCATTGGGCTCACTAAGAACGGTGCTGCCGAGCTGGGGAAATGTGGTATACGAGTGAATTGTGTTTCTCCTGCCGCAGTTGCCACAGATCTGGTAATGAATTATGTGGGAATGGACCCTTCACCAGAGGCAAAAGCCCAGATAGAGGCGGCGGCTCAGATCATAGCACCCTTAAAGGAAGCCATTCTTAAAGCAGAGGATATTGCAGAGGCAGCTTTGTATCTGGCCAGTGATGAGTCCAAATATGTGAGTGGTCACAATATAGTGGCGGATGGGGGAATAACAGTTGTAAACAACAGTTGGGGATTGTATTAGATAGCTTTATATTGTTTTTAACTGTTAGACTTAAGTTGTAAGCATAAAGTTGTAGCTCTGTAACTGCAAAGCCCATTAAGTACTTTGCAATAATAACACAGGAAAGAGATATATGTCTTCACAGTTCCCTAGATTATAATATTAAATAAATAATACTTTCTTTTTTGATGATGATCAACTGGCAAAGAATGACAAAACTAGATTCCAAATGTGTCAGCTAAACTGGTTCTTCTGCTGTCTAAAATATGTGTCCAGGGCGGTCAGCTCGCCGGCCTTCACGCACAAACCTGCTAATTAATGGCACAACTATTCCCACAGTTGCTCCTTATAATATTTAATATTGAAGCTTGTTACCTGTTTGTCGTTTTTTTTTCTTGTATGTTTTTGGATTCTGTAGGAGACCATGTTCTGTCCTGTGTAGCAGCAAGGCTATTCTGTCAGTGAAACATATTAATGTAAACGGGCTTGCGTAGAATGCTCTGTATATATAAATTATAATCTTGCATGTTTAAGGCAATTGTTCATTTAATGAATTAAAAATTAAACAGTACAATATTTATAAAAATAAAGTGAATGGTATTTAATTGCACAAATTCCGACTACATTCACAACGGCTACATTCACAATAAAAACAAATCTTAGAAGAGTGAAGTCTAAATATAGCATAAAAATTAAGTAGTTAAAGCAACAGCAGCGAGAGAGTTATTTATCATCAAGTTTTCTCCTAATATAAGCCATATTTATTATCAGTTGACTCCCAGCCAACATGTTTTTTAAATTCTATAAATGATAAATTTCTACTCTATAATATTATTGTACAAAAAGTAGATGAACATTTTTACTCCACAATAGTCAACATATGGGCATTGGTGAATGTTAGAGTTAGTTGTTGGAATTAAGGTCTTGTTACTAGAATATGAATCTAATTTAAATTAATATTAGGGAAGAGGGTTTACTAATTGTGTATTTTAATAATGTATTTCTCATATTTATATGACAATTTTGAATGGTTAAATTTTTGTAGCAATTTATTTTTAAGTTCATTATTTAAATTTCAATGTTTTTAGTCATGTAATTAAATATAATATTCAAGGTTTAAATTTAATGGTTATATAGTTATGTTTAGGTATTTTATTACTCTATCTTACAAAATGAAAAATATGGATAAACTCTTAAATATTATATAGGATTATTTTGATTTATATTTAGTTTATATAAATTTATTTATAGAAACTATGTTTTAATAATTGAAAGACATGGAAGAGTGAAAAATTAACTACTTCAAAGAAAAATATTCTTTGAGAGTTAATTTCACTCTCTACATTAGGAGAAACTAGTTGCTTAGATTTACCTAAATTTACTCTAATTATTCTTTATATAAAGATATATGTTAAATAGAAAATTATAAATTAAAACCTCAATGTTTAATTACATTGAATATAAATCAATTGAAATATAAAATATTGGTCATAGAGAACATAGAGTCTCAAATTGGAAGCCTATACCAAGGACACTAGCATGTTGCATGGATCTCCTCATGTCTCATTATTGTTCATACCAAACACAAAAAATAAAAGATATACTAGGTATACATGTACCTATTGTATGCATACAATACAAGAAAACATAGTTTTAAAATATATAAAATTCAAAGATTGTGAAAATAATAGCAAAAAATACTATTTAATATTCAAATGAAGGGCAACTATAATACAAAAGGAAAATTTAGACAATTTATCACTAAATGAAACTTTTTTTTTTTTAATTAAGAAACTTGTAAACAATAAAAAGAAAGAAAAAATATTTTGGTGGCTATTGAGTGGATTGCCTCAATCAAACCCCATTTTGATCTTCCAACTTCTACAAACAACCTAAATATTTAATATTTGTGAACTAGGAAATATAAATGCTTTAAATTGAAAAATAAAATTGATGGATATAAAGATAATCCTAAATACACTATGCAAGCACTTAGAATTTATAAATAAAAATAGAAAATGTAAATAAGGAGAAAGGGAAAAAAAAATGTAAGAACAAAATCACTTGGAATCTTGTGAATAACTCTAAAGAAGATAGTTGTAAGAAGTAGTTGTGACATTTTAAGATGTATAAGAATGCATCTTTCATGATGTTTAAGAAGTGGGTTGTCTTTATTAGACTTTGGGAGTTTTCTTATCCTCTATTAAGCTAGTTTTGTTCTCTAGTCATGCTAGATGCCCAAATTCTTAACAAAAGTATTGAATCTTCTAGGAGATGCTCAAGTAACAATTTGACACTTGTTATGAGGTCTTAATTACATGTAGACTACTTGGGTCATGGCATTATCACTTCGTTTGCATTATCATTTATGATATCTTCAAGCCTTGGGATGATGTTAAAGGAGAAAATAAGAGATTTTTTTTATAGGGTTATGCGACCAAATTTTAATCTATAAAGAGGGTGTTGATCTCCATGGAGGAAAGAGCTCAATATTATATTGTAAGACATTTACTATTTTCAAATAATACACTAGTTCAATATCTCAAATGCTTGGTTCTTGAAAGGATTTTCCTAGGGTATATCTACGTCATTCTCTATCTTGTAGTTAAATTTTGATGTATCTGTCACATTCTTTATTTTATATTGGTAGTTTGCATGCATAAATTCTATTAATATATTTTTTATATTTCATTAGTACAATAATTTTCTTAAATGGCTAACAAGGAAATATCGACATTGCTTAATAATTATGTAAAAATGATTTTACTAATAAGAAGTTTGTGGGTATATTATCAATATTTTGTATTAGACCAAATTTCATGTTTTTCATCTGTTTGCATGTGATTTGTATGTACGTGGATATTCTTTTATTCTACTTGCACATAGACTTACATGTTTGTCGCATGCAGTTGCAAGTGATAGACCACTGGTGATCTAGTTTTAGGTATTCCTCTAGTTTGATTTTGGGGTTATGGATATTCCTTTGTTTTGATTTTTTAATTTTGGGTATTTGTCCATTCTTTTTATGAGTTTTGGGAATTTCTTTATTTTTATTTATTAAGGATAGAAAGAATATAGGAATCCATTGGAAGGAATTGACTCATTATTAATTTCCTTTTATAAGTTTTATCTTATACTAGATTTCATTTATTTTTAATGAAACAATATAGAAAGAATCAATCAAAAGAAAATAGGATCAACAAAGTTAGTCATGTATGAAGTATGTGACTACTATCTAGCATGGCATTTAATTTTCATTATCTTGTAGTCATGTTTAATTTAAGAGAGTTCACATGGGGTTCTTTCTTGTATCCCTTAGTGACATGGAAATTCAATAGCTATGTTGATTGTTGTATGGATTTATTATATTAGGTTAATGGTTTAAGACTCTATTTTCATTTAAACACTAGATTATTAGCCCCTAGTTACAATTTTGTGACGTGATTACTCTTTTTGTGACCTTAAAGATTCTTCAAAACCTAATTCTTCTATTTTTATATACTTAGTGATGGCTATGGAATTTTTCTTCTAGTTGCTTGAGTTTTCTAAATAATCCTCTAATCCTTTTGATATTTGTACTTTTGTGTTTTATATTCATGTTGTTTGGATATATGAGCTTTATATATTTCCTAATTAAAATAATATCTATGATATTTCATTATTTATTATTATATTTCTTAGAATAAATGAAAAAATCCATAACATAGTGGACCACTTCAAGGGGGTGGCCTCCAATAATCATATAAATATATGAATTCAATATTTGATGATAAAATGATATGGGAGAGAGTTATGTTCCTTATTTATAGGAAGAACTATATAAGGACACATCCCTTCATTCTAGTTAAGAAGGGTTAATGTATTAACTAATACTAATGTTAGTACTAAGCATGTCAAAATTCATTCTCCTTATTATACTTAAAAATATGTAACATGTTTAGCAATATATTATATTATAATCATAAGATTCAACTCCCCTTTGTTAGGAATTGGGTTTTGTACACCTTGCATAATGTTTATAATGTTTAATTTATTATTATGTGCATGGTGCACCTAGGGGGACCTAGAAGTGCGTGCATTACTAGGAGTTAACATTCTTGGGGCCACTTTATGTTGTATGTAACAATGGGACATAAACTTGTTGAATGTAAGTTGTAAAAATGTATTGATTTAAGATTGGGGAAAGTAATTTAATATAGTACCCAATATTAAATGAGGGCTCATGATTTTGTAATCTCATGGTTTTAGTCACATGGTTTTATGTAACACGAATTGGTGGTTTTGTGTGAGCTAGTTTCTATAAAAGAAAACATAAGGGTAGTTGTCTAAGGTTGGCTTGTTAGGGTTTTGAGTCTTTTTCTAAAGAGTGCATATGTGAAGAATTCCATGGGATTGTTGGTTACATGCTTGGAAACATGGAGGATACATTGAGGAGGCTTGATGTTTTAGAGGTGTTCATGGAGGCTTTGAAGATGTATTGTAATGTTTATTGTTGAATAATACATGAGTCATGGATGCTTTTGAAGGCTGGGGGTTTCCCTCTTGAGGATTTTCTAATGGTATATATCTTGTGTCATCATTTGATGGGTATATTGTCTATTCTCTTGCATGTGGATTCTAAATAATTATTTATATAAATCTCTCTTTTGGGTTATGAGGAAATTGCCATTAGATGGCTGAAAATTTCCTTTAATTTCGTATTAGAGCCATGGTTGTTGTTGGATAACCCTAGGTTGAGCAAGTCTTGTTTAACTTTAAATAGATGGTCTTGCATGAGAGAATGAAAGACATGGTGAGATATGAGGGTTTTGCAAGTTGTTCATTGCAGATCCAAGGGTTTTGGGTTTGATGTTATGATGGATTCTTTGCAGATTTTGGGTGTGAGAAATGTTGGGTCAAAAGGGTTTCTTGGATTTGTGTTCATGCGAAGGTTTTGTGGGAGAAGTGTTGCAGATGACCCCTTGGAACAAATGGGCATCACCATTAGATCCATGATAGCCAAGAGATGAAGATTCATATAAAATTTTCCCTATTTTGGTCACTTTGAAAAAATGCAAAAAAATTTAGCCATACAACTGTCTAATTTTACCAATTTGTGGACAAATATTAAAAACAAAAAATTTATCGTTCCTTCATAAAATTAAATCCTACAAAAAACTCAATTGAAAAAAAAAATGTGGGGGGAGCGATCCACAAACCCCCCCACTCGTATTGGTAGGCTTGTCAACACCTACCACACCTGACATGGTAGGGATTGTCACCTTGCCCCATTGGTGACACATTGCATCACCTATGGTTTAGGGCACCTAGTCTCTTGGGTACCCAACCTGGGCCCTACAAGGGCTAAGGAAAATTTTAAACTAGAAAATTAAAAATTAAAACATAATTTAATCCATTTTAAAATCCACTGAATGAAATTTAAAACCATGGCCTTTTAAATGAAATCTATTTTTTTTTATTATGTCATTCTTTCTACTGCCACCAATGGTCATGCACCACCTAGGTGCCACCTCCACTGGTGGCTCCGCCCAGTGGCCACTGCCCAACCACTAGCATAAAGTGCAATTGGGAAAAATTTATTCAAACAAGCACAAGTTTCACCCATATTATCATATTTTTGACTTCTTATACTCATTGGAAATATCTCTTTAAGCACTATACTATGGTTCAAGTTTCGTTCCTTGATTTTGTTGTTTTCATCAATTTTTGGGCCCTTAAAGTTAGATGTTATCAGTTTCTTGGTTTTGAGCGTAACTCTTGCATGCAAAATCAATTTTTTTATTTTGAATAAGCATTGGAGAGTGCATGTGTAGTGTACTGCACAATGGTCTAGTCATATGTTTAGTTTGTAGTGGAGACAAAGATTTGTACTTGTTTGATCACTTGTAGGTTCTTAGAATTTAGGGTATGATAGTGTGAGCATCGAGAAAAATCACAAGGCAAAACCTTGAGGGAGTATGTTTTTTCATGAAATTTTCATAACGGTACAATTAATTATTAGTTTATTCCTTCCTGGTGTAGGTTTACAAGTGTTTTTAGAGTTGGACTTTGATGGTGATAGATACACAAGGTGTCTTCAATTTTGAGGAAATGTTTGGAAATGGTTTGGTACTTGGAGTCTTAGGTGGGTAATAGTTGAGTTCATGTACAACATTCGTGTTGATTATGGTTTCATGATTATGCATGTACACTTTTGCATTGGCATGACATAATCAAGTTTTTGGTGTTTTTGCAATGATTTGGTGTGGTGTTGGAAGGTTGTTTCTTATCTCCTAGATGCTTGTTTGGTTTCTTGACTATGGTACTTGGGTGTGGACATGTTTGGAAAATCAAATCTGAGATTGATTTTATGTTTGAGTCATTTGGTCTACAAAATTATTCTCTTTGATATATCATTTTGTAGTTTACTAGTGTGATGATGAGCTTGCACATTTCAATGATTGGATCTTTGAGTTATGTGATTGATGGGTATGTACAATCTATTGATTGCAGTGGGATGACTCAGATGTGGAATAGCTTGATATCCACCATGTTTGATTTAATGTTGTTGTAGAATTTCTTATTTGGCCTTGTTTGTGGTAATTTGTACATTGGCATGTGTACTTTGAGATGAGACGATGGATGATGTTTGTAATACTTGGATAGTTAGTTTTAGGACTTATAGCATGATGGGTTTATCACTTTTTAATGGATAGCTTGGTTACACTTTTCAATGGGAGATTTTGACATTGATGGATTGGTGGTGTTGGATATATTCCTGATGGTTTGTTGGCAATTGTGTCCTCATGGCTTGGATATACTAGTTTCACTTGATGTTATTGACATTTTAGTTGTGTCTAGACCTATATTATCTTCATTTAGGAGATGCTTATCATGATTCCATGTGTGACTTGATATCATGGTTTAGTGGGAGTTTTTATCAGCGATGTGGATTCACCATTTGATGGTGGATGATCTTCTTTAGTGTTGCAAATGTTCAAATGATCTCTTAGATTCTATTTCTATAGAATGGTCTTTCACATTTGTAGGTTCACTTATGGGAGATGGTTATTTTCATGATGATTGGATATGTTGACATCTTGGAGCCATGGAAGACTCATGGAGTCTTTGATTGGCGTGTTACATATGCTTTCTCTTTTGACATGTTATCCTTGTTTAATAGGATTATTGCTATTATGTCTTGGTATACTCTTTTTTTAGTACATTAGAATTTTGGCATAATATAAATGTATTTTATCTTGATTAGAGCATATGTTAAGTTCATATGGAGCATGTCATGTACTAGGAGGAGATGGTTAGATCATGTTTTAATGTTTATGTTCCTAATTTTTTATTAGAGCTTTGACACTTATCTTGTTTGGTTCTCTTTGTATTAAGTGCATGATCATTTTCTTGACTAATTCATGATGTTGTTATGTTGCATTTGGAGTTTTAAATGTATTGATCAGTTACAAGTGCTAATGGATACATGGAGACTTAGGTGAGGCTTAAATTTCTCGTGGTTAGAGACACGTTGATGTGGTTACTCTTGATGAGATTTCAATAGGATGTTTGAAGAGCCTCCACCGTGGGTGGATGTGAATCCAACATGGACCTATGAGGAGAGTGCTCATGAATGAGTTGTGCTAGCTTGGATATATTGGAGGATCATTCTCATTCCCCACACTTAGTCTACTTAGTGGTTTACTTGAGAGGTATTTCTAATTGTTCCTTTTAGGTGTTTTGGAATTTATGCTTATCTTTCATAGATATCTATACTAAGCTACAAATATATGGGTAGTTATAGAGGATCAATTTTGAGAGATGTTTTGTATTTTTTATCTCCTTGCATATATGATTTGATATTTTGATTCCATTATGAGAACCTTAGGAGATGGATTATGGGTCGATTTCCTTCTTTGGGAATGGTTACTTTGAGATTGATATTCTTTTTCTAAGAGGCTTACATCCACGTTAGTTACATGATACATATTTTATGTCTTATCTTGTTGATTGAATGATTGAGTGTTGTGGAGGATATCACACATGACACAGTTAGCATTTAGAGGTGTATGTAGAAAGTGTAGTGTAAAAAAATATATCCCTTTACATTTTCACACTTAATTTGGGAATTATTAGCAATAAAATGGATCTAATGTTTCCTTGATCTAGTGTTGTAATGTGTTTTACACATTCACATTACATTTAGGGATCATTTAAGCTAAATAGACCTAATTTAGCCATAATTTAGTGTTGTAAAGTGTATCTATTTATACCTTCATATTGAGTGTTTGTCCTTCTTACATTTATTACCAAGTCATATCATCATTAATAGGCCCCTAATACCCTTTATAAAGCATGCTAATTCTTATTTCAACTGAAATCATGACATAATCAACAAATACACTTAATATCCTAACTCCCCGACATTTTCTCTACCTAAAAAGCCTTGGTGGGACCCATACACCACCTTGGGCATATGAGCCCCACCCATATGGGACCCATACACCACAAGTGGCGTATAAGTCCCATTTGGACCCTTTTTAGGGTTTTGAGCAGGAAACCAAGGTTTTGGATTCAAATTTCATGAATGTCAACATTTGGGATCTAATAAATGGTAAGTTAGATGGAATGCCTATATAAACAAAGTTTCAAATCATTATCTCACCTAATCCTTCATGATATTAACCTAATACTTCCAAGAGAGCTTTCCTAATAGCAAGTTTGTGATTACAAGAGTTCACAAGAGTATTCAAGGACATTCAATAGCATCTTTAAGGGGCATTCAAGGGTAGAATTCTTCACCAGGGTGGGTGCATGGAGATGGGTAGCAAATTTGTGGCCACTTTCAAAAAAAAGTTTTGAAAAGTCATAACATGAACGTGCTATAACGTCAGTGCATTATAATGCACTCGCGTTATAGCTTTGTGTGTCGAGCCTGAGGCTCGGCCATAACAAGCCCATAACATGAGCACATTATAACACGCTCGTGTTATTGCATGTTAAAAGAAAATAAAATGAAACTCATTCATTCTAGCTAAAACAGTCATGTCTATGCTGATGAGGGCGTGGTTTGGTGGTCAAGTCGCTTGGTTGTAGTGATGGCCACCAGGGTTCAAATCTTCGCTGGGCCAAAGTGCTCACAAGCCTTGTGCCTTCACTGGGCTGTTATGCTCACGGGTTTGGTTGTTTCTTATGGTTTCTTGTATCTGGTTCATAGCTCCGATCAAAAGCGTTTACCCCTAACAAAAAAAAAAGGTCATGTCTATAGTTCTTCAAAACATGCTCATGTTACATATGAGAAAGCTGGTTTTTTTATAGATTTATTTTCTCTTTTTGTCTATACTCATTCCAACTCTCTCCCACTCTCCCCCACCCTCTTTCCTACCTCTCCCACTCTCTCTTACTCTCTCCCATTATCTCCCA
>VDFB02058242.1:618907816-618928594 GCA_007258455.2 Sequoia sempervirens
GAAAATTTCATGAAAAAACATACTCCCTCAAGGTTTTGCCTTGTGATTTTTCTCGATGCTCACACTATCATACCCTAAATTCTAAGAACCTACAAGTGATCAAACAAGTACAAATATTTGTCTGCACTACAAACTAAACATATGACTAGACCATTGTGTAGTACACTACACATGCACTCTGCAATGTTTATTCAAAATCAAAAAAATGATTTTGCATGCAAGAGGTACGCTCAAAACCAAGAAACTGATAACATCTAACTTTAAGGGCCCAAAAATTGATGAAAACAAAAAAATCAAGGAATGAAACTTGAACCATAGTATAGTGCTTAAAGAGATATTTCCAATGAGTATAAGAAGTCAAAAATATGATAATATGGGTGAAATCAAAGTTGAAAATAGTAAGATAAAAAATGGATCCTCGGTTAAACCACTTCGATGGCGCTTTGGGAAAGTACTATGATGAAAACCTAGAAAACATGTGTCATGAGTAGAATTGAGTGTCCATATGATCCTTATTAGATAGAAGAATCTCATCCTTATCATGATAATTCCAATGTTCCCTCCATTCATCCAATTCAAATTTATTTAGATATTCTCGTTTACCTTGATCATGACAAAGATTCAACATAAACTTCAACTCTACTCATGGCAAGATTTTGACAGGCTCTTTACCATTTTATCTCATGAAGTCTAGTAACACATATCTAGCATGATAAAACTTTCTTAAACTCTTCACAGATACATTTCCTATCTTGGATTGTCCATTGATCTATGAAACATTGCCAGACACTGGGGGTAGGTTATTGCACTCTTGCTTTCAAATAACACTTGATCCATGTCTTATATCTCACAACGTGACATTAACATCATGATCTAGGGTTTACCTCAAAATATCATTGAAAATACCAAAAAAAATTGTAAAATGTTTGTCAAAAAATCCAGAAACATTCATAAAATGTTCTTCAAAATCTGGAAACATCCAAATTCCTATACAACTAAAATCCAAAAACATTTAGAAAATTCTAAAGTCAAAATCCAAAACATCCAGAGCACATCAAAATCCCTAAAAAGGGTAGAACATCAAAAATCCAAAATAGTAACATGTTGAACTACGAGTTTGCTTGAACGTAGGCAAGGCCATCATTGATGTGCCCCTGAGACACCCTAGGTCAGTTCTTTAGGAGTCTATCATAATAAAATGGAAATCCATCAATTGTTCATATCTCATCTTCAATAGGTCTGGAGTTAGTCGAACTATGTGGTCTCTGTGTGTATAACATAGGGAAGGCTCATCTTTGATCAGCCCCAAGGCCCCTAGGATAGGTCTGTTAGGTTAGGTTCTTGGTCGAACTAAGAAAATTCCTAAACATTCATATACATTAGAAATTCCTTAAACATGCAAAATCTCAGAAAAATCCCAAAATATTTGTAAAATCTCAAAAAATCTGAAAACAATTAAAAAACTTGAAAAGTCCCAAAACATTTAAATAACCAAAAAACAAAAAAACATTAGAAAACATTCAAAATACCTCAACAATGTCAAATATCTTAGAGAAAACCATAAATAGCCTCAAATAATTGAAAACCAAAACATTCACATAAACTTTCGAAAAGACCAAAAAAAGCCTCAAAACATTTTCAAAATACCAAAAACATTGAAAATTTTCCAAAAAAATCTAAAACCCATCCATCCCATCTCACTTTCACCTGCAATAAAATTCACCCATAGTAAATTGATCATTACCTTCAACCTTTGGAAAAACAAGTAGAAAGGAAGTATCACAAGTCGTAAAATAAAAACCTAAATGTCAAAATCCAAAGTCTAGGCCATAGGTAAATGAGTTAATGAAGTTTTTATCAACAACCTATCATAAACCTCATCCTATTCAAACCATCTAATAACATGTCCTAGGATGCATCCCTTTTGCGATGAACATCAACATCAAAATTCACCTTAGCTAAAATAAACTAGAAAGAGATATAGATAACACTGGCCATTTGTCTTTGATATTTTCTTGGGATTTATCTTAATGATCCATTCTCAGGACATCTCAATGATGTCTCAATGATTTAGAGAGAAAGGAATGGGACATCAATCATTATCTTTTCTTTGTTGTGCTTGTGGGTATTCATGTAAAATAATCTTGGCACATACTTGCTTAGTTGTGTGTAGGGAAGTTATTTGGAGTAGATTGTTGACTACTACATATGCTTTGATCTAGGATGTTCTAAACTACTAAACTACATTTTGATGAGGTTTTTGTATGTCAAGAAGTGAACAAGAACTATCCTAACTGTTTGCAGAGTCAAATTCCACTACACTAGATACAATGCCATACTGGTTTTCAATACCTTGATGCATCGTGTCTATGTGGTATATCAAACAATAAGGAATGAAAAAAAATCCCAATCCTAAGATATGAGAAAATCACCATCATTCATCTCTAATAAAGTCTCGATGGATCATAGACTTGGTGGACTTTTTGAATCAATCTTCAAAATCAATGGATAAATCATCATCCCATTCTTCTATCTTCTTTTCGCACTAACCTAGTATCATGATAGTCAACATAAACATCATCATGCATCCATCCTGCACCCAAAAAATAATTAGCATAGGGTATGTTCAGGATCATTATGAAAAAAATAGGGCCTTAAGTTGTGATGAAAATTGAGAAAAATCAGAGTTAGGAAACTTGACGTAAAAATTTGAATAAGTTATCTATATTATTTCAAAAATATGTAAGAATAGAATCTGTATCAAATTGAATGTAGTTTCTAAACTACTAGGTTTAATTAAAAAAAATCTATTTGGTGAAAATTTGAAATTTCAATGTGCAGTAGTACTTAAATTTTAGGAAAAAAAATAAAAAGTAGGTGTCTGTCTAACCACCCTAACTACAATAATTTAATGATAATATTCTTTTATAAGATTTTAGATATAAGTAGAGGACTCATGTCCCAATGTGATGCATATATTATTTTGTAATTTTTTCCAAGCAAATAATTAATTATGAATTTTTTATTACAACTTTTTTAAAAATATATAAAACTTCATTATGTCGACCACCTTAACTTGGTCAAAACTTCCATGAAATTCAATTTTTTTAATCCTATAGTATGCGAAGTATAGAATGTGATACATGTTTGGTCAAAAAAAATGTCTGGATTTGAAAGCTATATATTTTTTCAGCCCGACATATCAATCCCGAGGGACTTTAGTCATAATTCCAAATAGAAAATGAATAATAATTACTTATAAATTCAAATTAAAACATAATCATATTGATAGAGGTAGAATTATTTTCCCGCATTTACGTGTCAAATGCCTCCTACTTATCAATTGATAATAAAGGGGCTCTATTATGAATGGTTCATAAGGCACAACTGTTTTGCAAATGGGGTAACAACTCAGCGAGGCTTAACCTTGGAAAACTCCTAGTTAAGGAGATAAGCTTGGTACAGGCTGATACTAGGATGGAGTGACCTCTTGGGATGGACCCGGTCTTCACCTCTGTGAGCATCACCCTGGGTCACGATATGAGTGCTTCAGTGGACCGGTAGATATCATGAAGATGGGTTCGTTGAACCACTACTCATGAACATGGGTCAATGAGTTTGGCTTCGAAACTACAGTTTGAATCACGATAGCAATATCATAATAATAATCTATATTGTTGGAAAGCTAAGAATCTCCTTTAAAACCCCTTTTTGTTTCATCAATTTTGGGTAAAAAAAATTGTAAGCCACATACCCTACACATACCCATCATATCGCCACTTTTTGGCCCATCATGATCCTACACATACCCCATACATACAATTTTCATTATCATACCATAAGCATCCATATCCATACATGCATCCACATGTGTACATCATCACATCATAAACTTGCATAGAAAAGTACACAAAAGGAAACACATCCACTCATATCATCTCCATAAGCATAACATCTACATATCATATCATCCATCTCATAATATACCATAAAATGATACTAAAAAATAATATAACATATCCATTGCATTGCATTGCATTCATCCCATATCATTGCATCTCATATACATAATAGATCATCATCACATTTCACATAAATATGAATAAAATAAGTTTGTCCATCACATTGTACTCATACATAATCATAAACATAAAAGCATATAATATCACATCACATCTGAACCAAAGATTTTTGGGTATGTGGGCTCTCTTACACTTCTAGGGTTTTGCACCTAAAAGGAGAGAGGTATCCAAAAAACTTGATGGCTCACTAAGAATATGCCCTTGAGATTCCAATGCAAATATGATTGAAATCTATGTAAGGGGAATGTCCTAGATGCAATTGATTGATAAAAGAGATTGATTACTAATGCAAACCTAATGAAATGCAAGATGTTTGAAAACACTTTGTGATATGCAAAATGAACTAAAAGCACAAACAAACTATAATAGAAATTAATGAAACTAAAGATGTGCACCTGGAAGATAGAAAGTGAGGGAAAGGAGCTCTGGAATCCTACATAAGTCACTCTTGAAGCCAATTGTGACTCATACACCAAGCTGGGTGACTTAGTCCTATTTCGAGGGAATTCTGCCAGAACAAGTTTCAGACAAAAAGGTATTCAGAACTGCAAAAACCACTTTTCAGGCCTGGCAATGGGATTAATATGCCACTGATGGTGACTTAGTCCACTTTTAGATTTTGGGAAATTCAAAAGTTAAATTTGTAGCTTTTGGTCTGTACTTCAGCTCCTAACAGGTTTCCAGATCTGAAACTACATAATTTGACCTGTACAGTGTTCTCCAAGCTTCTATTAGGGCTTTGACCACTTTGAATGACTTTGAAATTTTTTTGACAACTTTTCACACCTTTCACTTTGAAAAATCTGCACACAATACTTGCAAAACACAAGCAAAGAGGGGAAAAAATGGTTGAGGGTTAGTGAATATGGGTTTGCCTTGGTCGAATCCCAATTTGGTAATTAAACCCTTGAAAATGAAATGAAATGAAAAAAAAATAGTGAATGAACAAAATGCAATGCTACAACTTACCAAACCCTTCAAGTTGAAATATGAAGACATGCAAGTAAAAGCTCCAATGGATGTAGACTTTAAGATGCTTGAAAATGCCTAAAATGCTAAAGTTCTTGATTGAATGCTTAAGTGAATCAATGAGTGAATTAATGATTGAATGGGGTAAAATGAGAGGGAAAACCTTATATTTATACTTGATTATGCAAAATTTCCTGAAAATACCACATCACAGGCTGACCTTAGGTCTTAGAAAATAATATCTTACCAGATTTTTGAAATAATTTTGATTTTTGAGCGAAATGGGACACATTTTCCCTAGAGGTGAATGGATCTCAATTAGGAATTTTAAGTGGGTGTCAGAAATTAAGATGTATTAAATGATGTTTAATGAGATTATTCTCAAAAGCACACTTAAGTAAGGCATGTAAGTGTATAATGAGGCCAGTTAAACATAAGAAAAGGGTCAAATTATTGATGACAAGCCTAGAAAAGTGTCAAAGTTTGTTACAAAACTTTAATGTACTAGGAGAGAAAGTGAATGGAATGCTTATAGGTGGTAGTGTGGAAGAAGACAGAACATGCGATGCCACATAGGAGAGATAGGGATGCTAGCAAGAGTACTAATAGAAGGGATCACATTACTAACTTGTTGTATTGTTGTTGTGACCTGAGGAGTGGTATAGGTAGGTATTGATGCTACTATTGAGGGAGGAGGAATTTGAGTTCCTCCTTGTCTTACCACATTGTTTGCTGATTGAGAAGCACCAGAAGTTGAAGGAAGATGTTTGCCAAAAATTTGAACTATGTTTTTCACAAGGTCAAGGCCTTCATCATTTTCAAGCATACGGTGAATGTTTTCGATGGTAGGAATTGTTGTAGCAAAAATGTTTTCAAGGCTAAATTGGTGTTGCAGATGTACTAAGTCTTTATGGATTTGAATTATCTTTTCTTGTGATATATCATCAGGTGTATGTTCAACATGTATGCTTCTTGAAGGCAAAGAGTTGCTAAGGCTATTATCCATGCCTAGTACACTATTGCCAATACTAGGAGTGGAAGCTCTAGATAACCCAAGATCCACAGTGATTGTGCTATCGCAAGATGACATGAGCCTTAAGCTTCTTCTCACTAAGGTATTAGCAATAGGACACCAAACACTCATGTAAAGGCTATTAAATGCAGGGTGAATGCAAATGCAATGTGAACTGACAAGAATAAAATTCTTAAAATGAAAATTATGGAAAGTAAAATTGAAATACAAAAACAACAAAAAAACTCATAAATTGAAGATTAAATGCCAGAAAATGCATTGAAAAATAAGCAATTGAACTAAGTTTCCTAGGGTGGTGAATGAGACCAAGTAGTGACTTTTTTGAAAAAAATTAGAATTTTTTAATTGAATTTTATGCTAAGTTTTAGATTTTTAGATTTTTAGATGTAGATATAATATGAATATGCATAGTTTTAGCAATTTTTAATTAAATGAAATGAAAAATTACAAGCTATATGAACTTTTAACTAATGCAAATTTGAAAAACCCTACTTAAGATGAAAATTAAACAATGCAAAATGCAATGCAATGCTAATGTAAGCTATTCCTAGGATGAAAATGCACTTTGAATCAAGAATAGGATGTTATAAATGTAGGTTCACCAAAATGAACCTAATATTTTTGGGTATGTGGGCTCTCTTACACTTCTAAGGTTTTGCACCTAAAAGGAGAGAGGTATCCAAAAACCTTAATGACTCACTCAAGAATATTCCTTTGAGATTCCAATGTAAAGACGATTGAAATCTATCTAAGGGGAATGTCCTAGATGTAATTCATTGATAAAATAGATTGATTACTAATGCAAAACTAATGAAATGCAAGATGTTTGAAAACACACTGTGATATGAAAAATGAACTAAAAATGCAAACAAACTATAACAAAAATTAATGAAACTGAAGATGTGCACCTTGAAGCTAGAAAGTGATGGAAAGGAGCTTTGGAATCCTACAAAAGTCATTTTTGAAGCCAACTAGGACTCATAGGCCAAGTTGGGCGACTTAGTCCTATTTCGGGGAAATTCTACTAGAATAGGTTTTAGACAAAAGGGTATTCAAAACTACAAAAACCACTATTTAGGCTGGGCAGTGGAACTAATACACCATAGATGGTGACTTGGTCCAATTTTAGATTTTTGGAAATTCAAATGTGCAATGTATAGCTCGTGGTCTATACTTTAGCTCCTAACAGGTTTTCAGATCCAAAAGTACAAAATTTGACTTGTAGGTGTATTCCAAGCTTCTATTAGGGTTTCAACCACTTTAAATGACTTTGATAAATTTTTAAAAACTTTTCACACTTTTCTCTTTGAGAAATCTGCACACAAGATCTGTAAAACACATGCAAAGAGGGGGGGAAATGGTTGAGGGTTAGTGAATAGGGGTTTGCCTTGGTCAAACCCCAGTTTGGTAATTAAACCATTGAAGATGAAATGAAATGAAAAGAGAATGATGAATGAACAACATGGAATGCTACAACTCACCAAACCCTTGAAGTAGAAATATGAAGACATGGAAGTGAAAGCTCTAATGGATGTAGAATTGAAGATGCTTGAAAATGCCTAAAATGCTAAAGCAATTAATTGAATGCTCAAGTGAATGAATGAGTGAATTAATGATTGAATGGGGGTAAAATAAGAGGGAAAACCTTATATTTATGCTTTATTATGCAAAATTTCCTAGAAATACCACATCACAGGCCAACCTTGGGTCTTAGAAAATAATATCTTGCTAGAATTTTTAAATAATTTTATTTTTGAGCTAAATGGGACTCATTCACCCCTAGTGGAGAATGGGTCCCACTTAAGCATTTTAAGTGGGTTTCAAAAATTAAGATGTATTAAATGATGTTTAATGAGATTATTCTCAAAAACACACTTAAGTAAGGCCTATAGTATATAATGGGGCCAATTAAACATAAAAAAGGGTCAAATTATTGATGAAAATCCTAGAAAAGCATGAAAGTTTGTTACAACACTTTACAAGACTTTGAAATAAGGCTTGGTAAGTGATAAAAAAAGATATTTAAGTGAAATATATTAATAAGGTCCTAGAAAAGTGTGAAAGTGTTTTACAACACTTCACAACACTTTTACAAGGCATCATAAAGTCCTTATTGATTCACAAGGATCCAAGACCTAATGTGAATGTTTTGACCACATTACAACATTAAATCAAGGAAAAACTAGGTTAACATCCATAAGAAAGACCCAAATGAGCATGAAAATGTCCAAAGATACATTTTTCTATGCTACGACATCATATCATATGCATCTATACATCCATAAATCATAAATTAAAAGGCACATCAAATCATAAATCTGTATCATCTCATATATATAAAAATGACTGTCATGGTACAATATCTAAATAAGTGTATGTATATCAATCAAAAGTACAATATACATGAGGCCACCCATGGCCAATGACTGTCTATACATCATTAAATCTATCTACATCAAACATTTGTGCTTTCTAGTCCTCCTTGAGCCAAATTAATCGTAAACCTTTGTCGAGAAATCAACCCAAAATTCAAAATTTCCTCCTATATTCTCAAGGGTGCAGGGAACTAACTTATTCCTTCCACTAGGTGCAATAGTGGGGCATTTGAAAAAAAAAAAAAAAATACTTTATTTTGATCTGAGCAACAATTTTAATCCAAAAAAGAAGCAATCTTTGAACCATTGTAATAGGTACCTTGCTTGAAAGAGAGGCAAAATGTAGACACTTAAAAATGTCCTGAATGATACTATGAACTAGAATCAGGTATACTAAGACCATTTCATCCTCAAATCCATCCTCTTTTTGCTTAATTAATTAAATTATCCTAGCTATTTAATTAATTACATCATTTTAATTTATTAATCTAATTAATCTAATTAGATGAATTCATCCCCTTTCATGCTAATATTTCATCTTATTAAATTAAATAAATCAAATTGTTTAAGTTAGTCCCTAAAGTCCTCTTATTTAATTAAATAACCCCAAGTTATTTAAATAAACATCATCACCTTTTCCCATTTTCATTAAATCACTTTATTTAATGAATATCATGTAATTCTTCTAAACATTGCATAATTAACATTGTTTTAATTATCAATTACTACTAAATCTAGAATTTGCCCCCACTTGCAAAGAAATATTTGAAGGCAATATTCCTCCTTTGCACATTCATCCAAAAAGAATATTCCCATGGATATTCCTTCCCCTTTAGCATAGTTAAACTTTGTTTTAATTTGTTAAATATCTATTTCCCTCACCCATGAGAATATTCCAAAGAATATTCTCTTTTCTCACTCATTTGGAAAAAGGGAATATTTTTACAAGACTTCTTGTGCAAGATTTGAATGTGTGTTTGTTTGGAAGGATATTAACCTTTGATTCTTTTTTTGATCCACGTGATTATTGATTCTCATCCATTGATGAGAATCCATTATCCATGTTTCATCTTTCCTCCATCTTTGATCATTGAATCTTAACTATTTTAATCGTAACCCTTCATTTCCCATTTGCTTTCTTATAAATAGGTCAATTTTTTGAGACAAATGGATCCATCTTTTAACATTAAACTTATGTTGTTAAAATCACTCTTATTTGCACTCACATATAACATAATTTTAATTTATTTTAATTGCATCATATTAGCTTAGTTTCCATTAATGGCTTCCATGATAACATAGATGCATACATTTAACATACTTAGTAATTATGATTTTAATCTTTTGAAGCTTGCATACATTTAGAGTAGATTTGCATACACCCATATCAATCATCTTAAAGCATTCATCATGTTAATTTAGAATTTAAATCATATTTTATCACATATCTCTCATCAGTTTTATCGATTCTCTTCAAGAGAATAGATTAAAACAAGCTCAATATCCAAGGGATTGGTAAAGGGTCACCATTCCACATCAATGCGACACCACTCCCCCAATAGGATAAGTTTCAATGTCTTAGATTGTTGGAATTGTGTGCCTCAATCTCACAAGCTGAAACCTCTAAAAGAGAAAAGTCGGTGTGACATTCTTACTATTTGGCCGACTAGCAGTTGGCTAACCTTATGGATTGCTCAGGTCGCCAAGACCTTGTTGATGTCTTGCTGACTAGTGTTATCGAGCTGTGACATTTCGATCGCTATGAGTTTCCTATGTCTCTCCACTCGGGGAGATCTCTGGATGATAGGTTATTCTTATCGGATGTCAGGGAGACTATGGGTGACAAGTTATTCACTAGAAGAGATTAGGGTGACATGGAGACTCAGTAAGAACTCTTTCCAATGGTTGGTTCTCTCACCGATGGTTATTCATTCAAAGTCATCAGGGAGACTCTTGGCCGAAAAGGTTTGCTTCAGTATAACGTCTCAGTGACAATGTAAGTCTCACCGATGGGAATGCTGGTGTCGATGTGAATTTTGAACATTGGTATGACTTCTTGGAAAAAGCGGTAGTCTCTTCGACTGTTATGAGCTTAGTATGAAGTCTTAGCGATATGACTTGTCTTGCCGACAACTTTGCTTGTTGAATATCAGTATGACACAAAATATCTTTGAGACTCTTGGCGATAGGAGAACTCTTTCTGATAGAGCTTCACAAGATGTTTTTGCATTCGATATGACCTCTCACCAATAGCGATGGTTTGGCTGATGCTTCTACAATGGATATTGGTACGATGTCTTGGCAATAAGGGGAAGTTTGAGTGACAGCTTTTGAACTCGGTGTAACCTCTTGCTGAAGATGATGAGTTTGTCTGATATTGACAGTTGGGTATTGTGGCATCGGGGAGACACAGTTAGTGTCTCACGGACATGCGAATATTGTTTGAACACCTTTGACCGATTGGAAGACTGTCCTACGTGGTGTGACTTGGACCTATCAGAGAAGGAAAAATGTGAACTATTTGTTGCGACTATTTCTAAGTGGAAGATGAACTTCAATGTGAGGAAATGAAAACAACTATGTTCTGGTGGATTGAAGGTTCTTCTAAAGAGAACGAATAGAGAGGGCTGAAAAGGCTGGCTAAAAGGCCGAGGCCATGAGGCTGAAGCAGAGGAAGAGAGAGGTAGGGTTGTGCTGCCAAAATCTCTCCTGATCAAGAATCGAATGTCATGGTCGATCTGTACTGTATATTGTGTGAGGGTATTGCAACAGTGCAAAGATTGTATGGTCTGATGGATTGATTAGGAAATGTAAAGGGGAGAGTTTTCTACTAGGTTGTTTCTAGAATGAACAAGATGTAATCTCTGAAAAGGCTATGAGCCTGAATTGTATTGTAACCTTTTGTTGTTGAATAATACAATGGCTCAAACTTTGGAGGGTGGGGATTTTTACCCAAGAGGGTTTTCCCCACGTAAATCTTTGTGTTCTGATTTTTGTCTTGTCTTTCATCTATTTGATTATGTTTCGAGAATCTATTATTGCTTGTTGTTGAATTTACATGTGCTTCTCTCAGAAGGATTAATGTGGGAAATGAACTGTCTGTTTCCACTTTAGGACATAGTTGTACGTGTCTTTGAGGCAATCTAATCAAAATTAAAGTTACCGAAGGCACTACTGTTCTTGGAGGTTTCTTTGAGATGCCCTAAATTTCCCTTTCATAGATTAGAGGTTTGTCAAGCTTTCATGATTTAGAATGTTAGTTTTAATGGTTTCTTTGTCTTTGTTTACAGTGAATGATCTTATTGGAATTTATGTTTAGTGTGTTAAATATGTTTGGAATTCATATGGATCATGTGTAGTTAACCTATACTATGTCATTGGTCATATTTTAGTGCTAGGAGGGAAAACTTAAATGTTTTATGTGTTTTTTTGGAGAAATTTTGCAGGTTACACCCCAAAATTTTGCTTGAAACCCATCACTTTCTTTAATCATAAAAAATGGGGCAAATTAAAGTTTGAAAAATGACTATATGGGTTTTTTATATCTTGGTCTTAACTTTTCGTATCTTTTTACAACACTCAATTTCATCAAGAATTGAAAAAGATATCAAATTTTTAATTCTGTTGTGTTTTATAAAAAAAAATGGGTTTAATCTCTTAAATGCATGATTTTCCTTCATTTTTAATGAATTCTATATGATTAATCTTGCAAAAAGGTTGATGGGTTTTGAATATCTCATGTTTAGCTTTCCAAAATATTTTACAATTTCAAAATTGATCAAGATTTAAGAAAGTTGTTGTTATCTAAAGTTGTTATAATCATCCATCATTAATTTTTGTTGTGCTTTTTAAAAAATTATGGGTTTAATCTCTTAAATGCATGATTTCACTTAACTTTTAAAGAATTATATATGATTAATCTTGCAAAAAAGTTGTTGGGTTTTGAAGATCTCATGTTTAGCTTTCCAAAATATTTTACAATTTCAAAATTGATCAACATTTGAGAAAGTTGTTGGTATCTAAAGTTGTTATAATCATCCATCATTAATTTTGCTATGCTTTTTAAAAAATTATGGGTTTAATCTCTTAAATGAATAATTTCCCTTAATTTTTAATGAATTCTATATGATTAATCTTGCAGAAAAGTTGTTGGGTTTTGAAGATCTCATGTTTAGCATTCCAAAATATTTTACAATTTCAAAATTGATCAACATTTGAGAAAGAATTTTTGTTATCTCAAGTTGTTATAATCTAATTTTCTATAAACGTTTCTTAGTACTTTGTGAAAGGATAAAATAAATCAACTGTCAAAGTTGGATAAAATTGAACCAAACCTTCAAATTTGCTTTAAATTTTGACATGTGCTTTAAAATTTTTATTTTATCTCATCGCTAACATATCACTGACTTCTCATTTTTTCTTTTTAGAATAACTAGTTTTGTAGGTTGGAATGATAAAGTTTGAAGTCAAGAAGCATATTACCATTTGGATTATAATTATAACAAGTGTTGCGACACTTTTGGGGCAATTATAACTCATTTATCATGTTTTTTTATTTCACACTTTAGGACCAAACTATCTTTCAATTGGGTTTTAAAATGAATGTTCAAATTGGTTAAAATTGAACAAGACAAACCCACACTTCTTTTGGTACTTAAAATAAACTTACCTTTGCTTTGAGGGTTAAAATTAACAAGTATTTGCTATATCTTGTGATTTACATTTTCGTTATTGAATACGTATGATTTTCTCTCATGCCACTTAGTGATCTTGGGAATCAAAAGAATTCCTTTGAAATTTTTTATAATCACCCAAACATTTCAATTTGGATTAAAATTAACCCTATGCTAGTCTTAGGAAAAGGTATTGTGAATGCTCTCTCCTTACATCATTCGACTTAAGAGATTAAACAACAAATGTACTTCCTTGCTTTTATTTAACTTTAGAGGGCCTGCCACCCCACTTCGAAAGGTGGGAATGACCCAAGCGGTAAAGAGGTAAAGCAAAGCTCTTTCGAACCGCAACTATATAAAAAATATGTTTGTGATGAAAGTCATAAGAAACAGGTGTGGATGTGTCATACTGACAAGTGCCAGCCCTAGTGTCCATGTGACACATCAAAATAATTTCTTAGGAAGGGATTGGGAGGCCTCTTGTTTAAAATAATATTGAGATAATCACGTCATGTGCATGGCCACCTTGAACACAAGTCCTTACAAAGAAACAATTGTTTAAAAGCTGCCAAAAAACTTTATGCTTGCTGGTGTAGGAATGGTTGTTTCGAAGCCACCCCACATTTAAATATTCATTGTAGAAATAGAAAAATATTTCAGATCTGCAGATCTTATGTATTTTAGATTTAGTGTACTTGAGAAGTGTGTTTCATGTAAGGGGGATCTAGTGTCACCAAATCTCTAATTGTTCACATTGTCTTAGTGTTTGGAGAAATCCAAGTGGGGAGTCAGTAAGTAGTATCTTCTGAACCTAGGGTGGTAAATTCTTGTGAGTTATTTTGATACTTTTCTTGGATCCAAAACATTGCAAACAAACAATAACAAATCATTTCAAAATTTCAAACCCTTTGGTCTAAGTATGGATACCCTTTGAAAAAACCTTGATATTAATGCTTGTCCTAAGGATTTATTTTGAGAGACTTCTAAATATTTTAGTTTACATTTCAATCCATACTTCCCAAAGTTAACATAGGCAACTATGGCTTTAGCTTCATTATTTTCATATAATGGACTTTATGAAATTTATGATGTTTTTAACATAAACATTTGGTTTGAACTTAATCAAGACAAAGTGTTTGTCGTAAAAAAGGAAACTCATTTAAGCAAGATAAGTTGAAAAATTGAACCCCACATGACCATTTGGAATCTAATCACTTTAGTGAAACAACCAAACCTTATGCCTATTATCATACAAGGAAAGCATTGAAAAACATTGAGTCCAATTTCTATTGTCAAAATCATTGGGTCCTCTTTCTAAAATCATTTGAGTTCTACTCTACCAAAATCATTGAGTCCTTAGGGTTTGATCACTTTAGAGGTATAGCATGTTTCTCACTACCTTGGTCTTGGAAAACAAAGGTTCATTCTAGGTCAACATTGGGTCAAATATTTCATCCATCCTTCATCATATTTCATACTTCACTTCACCAAACTTTGCAAACTTTTGAATACACCAACACATTGAACTTATACATCAATCAACTCAAATCCTAACTTAATCACTTTGTATGTGAAATGAATCCTTTTCAATGCACATAGTTAAGTTAGTTATCATCTTTGAACTATTTATCTTGAAGGTCACAAGTCTACCCTAAAGATTCACAAGTTCATAAACATCCTTTATCCAAACATCAAAACATCAAACAAATATTTAAGTCAAAAGTGTTGTCCCAAAAAATTTACAAAGATCACTCCCCATATCATTCACCTTTTCATCTCTCATCATAACCATTGATCCAAAATGACTTAGAACATCCCTTCTACCAAAATTTGAGTCAACTAGATAGTTCAAACATTACAAATCTCAACACAACTCTCCCATAGGTGACCCAAAATTTATGGTAAAGACAAGATCACACCACAAGAGAATCATGGAGAAATCCAAAGTCTCATCTACCATCAGTGATACCAACACTCAGGAATTTGATCCAAGGAGCCAATCTACCCCCTCACAACAACCACAAAATCCATTGAGGTATGAGGTAGAAGATGTCGCAAACAACCCACTTGAGCTTACTAAGGAAAAAATCCTTGAGTATAAACAAGATCATCAAAACTTATAAAATTTGGCTCCTACTTTTCTCACACAAAACTTGACTCAAGGCTTAACACAATATATGAATCAACCAACTTGATCCCTTGTGCCAAGTCAACCCTTAACATTTGGTCTTGTAACTAGGCTAGGAACCAAACTTGGTCTCACTTCATGTCTATGAATAAATACAACTATGGGTATTCACAACACAACCATTCCGTTAACTGCCAACCTTCCCCAAAACACAAATTGGACACCAAAATTTGGTAAACTGCTTACATTCCATGATGTCACAATAACCTAGACATTTTGAGCACAACCATATTCATCCATCACCCCAAACACCCCAAGTGTGCCCAATATTACACAAAGTAATGTGAACCAATTGCCTCAAATAGGACAAGGGAAAGATAATGCCCTCACACAAGGGTAACCCTTAGCAAGTGGTTCCAACAAACCCATTGACATATTGAAACAAGTGGTTACCCAAGCTACTCAAGTCAATCCACCATCAACATCAAACCCATCTACATCAACCCAAATCAAAACAACACCTTGGTTATGAACCCTATCAACCAAGGAAATACCTTGACCACATCTCAAGCACAAGGAAATTCCTAAGGCATCGGTCAAGGGAATCCTTTCAATCAATGGAGTCAAGGTCCTAATGTGCCCTTAACATCACCATACTTAATGACGCCAACATCAAATTTACCATTTGTCCCCCAAGTCATGCAAAATCAAATGGGACCTCAAACTTACATTTCTCCATCCCAATCCACTATCTTGCAAGGGATGCTAAACCAATTGAACCCACAAAATCTCATAAAAAATCCACAACCCACAAAAAATATTAACACCCAAAACCCATCATAGATGTCCCAACCACTGATTGATCCTACATTGCAAGCACATGCCTTAGCTTTGCACAATAGGCTTTCTGAAAAGCAGTCCAATAGTAGCAAGAACAACAAGCAACCTTAGTAGCACAATAATAGAAATAAGCACAATAAGCAACCCTAGTAGCATAACAATAGTAGCAACAACAACAAGAATTCTTAGTGGCACAACAACAAGAAGAATCCTTAGCATCACAACAACAATAGTAGCAACAACAACAAGTAGCCTTAGCAACACAAAAACAACACCAAGCACAAGAGCAAGCAGCCCTAGTAGTGCAACAAAAACAATAACATCAAGCAACCTTAGTAGCACAACAACAATACCAAGCACAACAAGAAGCAACCCTAGTAGTGCAACAACAACAACAACATCAAGCAACCTTAGCAGCACAAAAAACAACCTTAGTAGCCCAACAACAACAAGCTCAATAATATTCCCAACTACAACAATTTCTCACACAACAATAGCAACAATATGGTTTATAATATAACCCTCAACAAAGCATCATCAACCCGAACACATTAGGAACATATATGCCTACACCATCATCACCTTATCTTACACCACCATACACAACATAAAACACCTCATCATATCAAAATCCCATGTACACTTTATCCATCATCCCATAATACACAACATATGTTCCTCCGCCAATCCCACAAGATGATATGACATCGCAACTCAAGCCATTAACATAAGAAATGTAGGATCTTTGGATGGGAAAGATGAAGAAGCACCATACAAAAAACTTATGCCCATATCCATTTGATCAAAACATTGCAATGGTACTATTCCCTCCTAGTTTTGAAATCCCAAAATTTGACAAATACAAAGGGAGAGGAAGTCTTGTCGACCATATCAAATAGTTTAATTTCATGTACATGGAGGTGGCCTATAATGATTCGTACTTAATGTGCCTCTTCCCATGAAGTTTAATAGGCCTTTCCATGGATTGGTTCTCACAATTGCCTCTAAGTATAAAAAAAAATTAAGAAATAATTGATAAATTCATAGATCACTTCTCCTTCAATCTTGATATGGATGTGAGATTAGAAGAGTTATACACCCTTAAAAAAAAGGATAATCCTTCGCTAATTTCTTACAAAGGTGGAGGAAAAAATCTAGTAAGAGAAAGTGGACCATTCTCGATGAGCAACAAGTGGGGATCATCATAGAAAATGTTGATCTAGATCTATCTTTCCACTTGAAAATGTAATGCATTACCTCTTATGATGAGCATGTCCCTAAATCCCTTAGCATTGAGAGATCCTTAATCTCACAAGGAAACACACAAGTGTATAAAGACAACTGGCCATCCAATAGTTTTAATGACAAGCCCCGCTATTGGTCAAAGAACAAGAATGTTACTAGTGATGGTGTTGTTGATGCAAAGGTGGTCTTAATTGCTCCTAGGAAAGCAAACTCCCAAACCATGAATACACTACAACAATACATGTCACCATCGAACAATCAAACAACAATCAACGCTGCAAAGAATAAATATAGACAAAAACGAACGAATAGTGCTCCTAAATGAAAATTCACTCACATGGGCCCGGGACCTATGGAGAATTTTTTGAAAAGGTTGATACAGTCTAATCTTATCACACTCCCAAATTTCTTAAACTATTAAGAGCCACAAAAAAAACCTCATAGCTATAGAGACAATCATTTTTGTGAATTTCACCGATACAAAGGTCATAACACACAAAATTATTTTAGACTCAAGCATCTAATATAGTATCTTCTTGAATGAGGATACATTGATGTCGATCAAAAATATGGGAATGAAAATCTGAAAGTTTACACAAACCCTATTCCTGATCATACAAATAAAAATATTCAAAAAATGCCTTAACCTCAAAAAATGTAAACAATACCCATGATACCACGATGGGAAATACTTATTTAGCAAAAGAGTCGAGTGTGTGCATGATCATCATGGAAAAAATAGGCCCTTAAGTGGCGATGAAAATTCAAAAAAATCAGAGTTAGGCAACTTGCCATAAAAATTTGAATAAGTTATCTATATTATTTCAAAAATATGTAAGAATAGAATTTGTAGCAAATTGAATGTAGTTTCTAAACTACTAGGTTTTTTTTTTTTTTTTTAAATCTATTTGGGGTATGTGTAGGATCATGATGGGTATGTAGGGTATGTGGTCGATGACTTATTTTTATACCAAATTTGATGAAACAAAAGTTTTTTAAAGGAGATTCTTAGCTTTCCACCAATATAAATTATGCTTTTTACTTTGAATTTAAATAAATATTATTATTCATTTGCTATTTGTATTATAACTAAACTTGATTGATAGTTGATTGAAAAACATCTATAGCTTTCAAATGGTATCATATTTTTTTAATTAAAACATGTCACATTTCTATGTTTCACATACTATAGGATTGAAAATGAATTTCATGAAGCTTTGACCAAGTTATGGTGGTCAGACATACAAGTTTTTTATATTTTTTAAAGTTGTATTAAAAAATTCATAATTAATTGTTCACTTGAAAAGTTACAAAAATATGCATCACATGAGGCATGTGTCCTCTACTTATATCTAAAATCTTATAAATTTATCATTTTATTGTGGTTAGGGTGGTCAAAAAAACACGTGACTTATTTTTCCCTAAAATTTAAGTGCTACTGCATTGAAATTTCAAATTTTCACCAAATAGATTTGTTTTTTTAAAATAAAACCTAGTATTTTAGAAACTACATTCAATTTTCTACATATTTTATTCTTACATATTTTTGAAATAATATAGATAACTTATTAAAAATTTTATGTCAAGTTGCCTAAGCTCTGATTTTTAGAATTTTTGCCACTTAAGGGCTTGTTTTTTCCATGATGATCCCCGCAAATACCCCTTTGGTGAAAATTTGAAATTTTAATGCAAGAGTACTTAAATTTCAAAGAAAAAATAAGTAGGTGTCTTCCTAACCACCCTAACCACAATAAAATGATAATATTTGTTTATAATATTTTAGATATAAGTAGAGGACTCATGTCGCAATGTGATGCATATTTTTTTGTAATTTTTTTCCAACTTGTAAATAATTAATTATGAATTTTTATTACAAATTTTAAAAAATATAAAAGCTTTTATGATTGACTACCTTGGTCAAAAATTCATGAAATTCATTTTTTTAATCCTATAGTATGCAAAGCATAAAATGTGACGCATGTTTTAGATTTAAAAAATGTTATACCGTTTGAAAGCTATAGATGTTTTTCAATCAACCTATCAGTTAGGAATTTAGTCATAATTAAAATAGAAAATGAATAATAATTATTTATTAAATTCAAAGTAAAGCGTAATTTATATTGGTGGAAAACTGAGAATCTCCTTTAAAAACCCTTTTTGTTTCATCAATTTTGGGTAAAAAAAAAAGTCATCAACCACATGTACCCTACACATACCCATCATATGGCCACTTTTTGGCCCATCATGATCCTGCACATACCTAGTCATTGAGTGGTTGATGTTTGTTGTCTAAAATGATTTGTTTTGATAGTGACAGTGCACTCTATATATTTTATCTCAATCACTATTGGTTCAAATGTATGATGCTTTAACTATGATTTCCAAGAATCATATCTCAATCTTTAATAATAGGTCCTCATTTTTACCTTACCTTGATAGTTGAAATGTCATGTTGATATGCAGTATAGTGGGAGTTCTATTCAATGGTATTTAATAGTGGTGTGGTCTACAAATGATGAAGTTTGGGTTGTGAAAGTGAAAATCACTAGTATTTAATAGTTTTCAAACCTCCAACAGCTTGTGAGTCATATTCCTTCTTTATTTTTATTGTGCTTTGTTGTAGGAGTGTCATGCTCAGTTGTGAGCCTTTTGTGGCCAGTGTGTAATTATGAATACATGTTCTCTTCTTTCAATGGAGGTTTTAAACGCAACAAATAGTGGTATTGATACAAAGTTTTGTGACAATGACATGCTAAAAGGAGTCTTGACAACCTTGACAATGCTATGTTTTTCTAAATTTTCTTTCAACTTTAAGGGGATTAAGTAACTTTTGATTATTGATATCAAAGGGGGTTTTCCATTGGTGCCAAACGATGCCAAAGGTCTTTGAGTTTATTGATGTTTTTCATTCATGATGTCAAAGGCTTTTCATGGTCTCATGTGTTGATGCTCATTGCTCTGTCAAAGATACTTGGTTTGGTTTTTCCTTGATCACAAGCATACAAGTTCATTACTTCACGGTGTTGATAAGTGTAGACATGTAAAATTGACTTAACACTTATCACAAATTTAGAATGTCTCAAAACCACTTAGAATCAACCTGAAACAACTCAAAGCGACTTTGAATTAACTTGGAATGTCTTAGAATGACTCCTGGACAACTTCGAACAACTCTGAATTAACTCCAAATGTCTTGGAATGACACCAGAACAACTCGAAAAGGCTTTGAATTAACTTGAAACATCTTAGAATGAATCCAAAAAAACTCAAAACAAATTTGAATTAACTAGGAATGCCTCAGAATGACTCTGAATAAACTCAAAATGACTCTAAATCAACCTAGAAAATCTTGAAATGACTTTGAATCAACTCGAAATGACTCTAAATCAACCCGAAACATCTCAGAATGACTCTGAATCAACTCAAAATGACT
>VDFB02058242.1:618928694-618950116 GCA_007258455.2 Sequoia sempervirens
TCATGATCCTACACATACCCCAAATAGATTTAAAAAAAAAAAAAAAAACCTAGTAGTTTAGAAACTACATTCAATTTGCTACAAATTCTATTCTTACATATTTTTGAAATAATATAGATAACTTATTCAAATTTTTATGGCAAGTTGCCTAACTCTGATTTTTTTGAATTTTCATCGCCACTTAAGGGCCTATTTTTTCCATGATGATCATGCACACACTCGACTCTTTTGCTAAATAAGTATTTCCCATCGTGGTATCATGGGTATTGTTTACATTTTTTGAGGTTAAGGCATTTTTTGAATATTTTTATTTGTATGATCAGGAATAGGGTTTGTGTAAACTTTCAGATTTTCATTCCCATATTTTTGATCGACATCAATGTATCCTCATTCAAGAAGATACTATATTAGATGCTTGAGTCTAAAATAATTTTGTGTGTTATGACCTTTGTATCGGTGAAATTCACAAAAATGATTGTCTCTATAGCTATGAGGTTTTTTTTGTGGCTCTTAATAGTTTAAGAAATTTGGGAGTGTGATAAGATTAGACTGTATCAACCTTTTCAAAAAATTCTCCATAGGTCCCGGGCCCATGTGAGTGAATTTTCATTTAGGAGCACTATTCGTTCGTTTTTGTCTATATTTATTCTTTGCAGCGTTGATTGTTGTTTGATTGTTCGATGGTGACATGTATTGTTGTAGTGTATTCATGGTTTGGGAGTTTGCTTTCCTAGGAGCAATTAAGACCACCTTTGCATCAACAACACCATCACTAGTAACATTCTTGTTCTTTGACCAATAGCGGGGCTTGTCATTAAAACTATTGGATGGCCAGTTGTCTTTATACACTTGTGTGTTTCCTTGTGAGATTAAGGATCTCTCAATGCTAAGGGATTTAGGGACATGCTCATCATAAGAGGTAATGCATTACATTTTCAAGTGGAAAGATAGATCTAGATCAACATTTTCTATGATGATCCCCACTTGTTGCTCATCGAGAATGGTCCACTTTCTCTTACTAGATTTTTTCCTCCACCTTTGTAAGAAATTAGCGAAGGATTATCCTTTTTTTTAAGGGTGTATAACTCTTCTAATCTCACATCCATATCAAGATTGAAGGAGAAGTGATCTATGAATTTATCAATTATTTCTTAATTTTTTTTTATACTTAGAGGCAATTGTGAGAACCAATCCATGGAAAGGCCTATTAAACTTCATGGGAAGAGGCACATTAAGTACGAATCATTATAGGCCACCTCCATGTACATGAAATTAAACTATTTGATATGGTCGACAAGACTTCCTCTCCCTTTGTATTTGTCAAATTTTGGGATTTCAAAACTAGGAGGGAATAGTACCATTGCAATGTTTTGATCAAATGGATATGGGCATAAGTTTTTTGTATGGTGCTTCTTCATCTTTCCCATCCAAAGATCCTACATTTCTTATGTTAATGGCTTGAGTTGCGATGTCATATCATCTTGTGGGATTGGTGGAGGAACATATGTTGTGTATTATGGGATGATGGATAAAGTGTACATGGGATTTTGATATGATGAGGTGTTTTATGGTGTGTATGGTGGTGTGAGATAAGGTGATGATGGTGTAGGCATATATGTTCCTAATGTGTTCGGGTTGATGATGCTTTGTTGAGGGTTATATTATAAACCATATTGTTGCTATTGTTGTGTCAGAAATTGTTGTAGTTGGGAATATTATTGAGCTTGTTGTTGTTGGGCTACTAAGGTTGTTTTTTGTGCTGCTAAGGTTGCTTGATGTTGTTGTTGTTGTTGCACTACTAGGGTTGCTTCTTGTTGTGCTTGGTATTGTTGTTGTGCTACTAAGGTTGCTTGATGTTATTGTTTTTGTTGCACTACTAGGGCTGCTTGCTCTTGTTCTTGGTGTTGTTTTTGTGTTGCTAAGGCTACTTGTTGTTGTTGCTACTATTGTTGTTGTGATGCTAAGGATTCTTCTTATTGTTGTGCCACTAAGGATTCTTGTTGTTGTTGCTACTATTGTTATGCTACTAGGGTTGCTTATTGTGCTTATTTCTATTATTGTGCTACTAAGGTTGCTTGTTGTTCTTGCTACTATTGGACTGCTTTTCAGAAAGCCTATTGTGCAAAGCTAAGGCATGTGCTTGCAATGTAGGATCAATCAGTGGTTGGGACATCTATGATGGGTTTTGGGTGTTAATATTTTTTGTGGGTTGTGTATTTTTTATGAGATTTTGTGGGTTCAATTGGTTTAGCATCCCTTGCAAGATAGTGGATTGGGATGGAGAAATGTAAGTTTGAGGTCCCATTTGATTTTGCATGACTTGGGGGACAAATGGTAAATTTGATGTTGGCGTCATTAAGTATGGTGATGTTAAGGGCACATTAGGACCTTGACTCCATTGATTGAAAGGATTCCCTTGACCGATGCCTTAGGAATTTCCTTGTGCTTGAGATGTGGTCAAGGTATTTCCTTGGTTGATAGGGTTCATAACCAAGGTGTTGTTTTGATTTGGGTTGATGTAGATGGGTTTGATGTTGATGGTGGATTGACTTGAGTAGCTTGGGTAACCACTTGTTTCAATATGTCAATGGGTTTGTTGGAACCACTTGCTAAGGGTTACCCTTGTGTGAGGGCATTATCTTTCCCTTGTCCTATTTGAGGCAATTGGTTCACATTACTTTGTGTAATATTGGGAACACTTGGGGTGTTTGGGGTGATGGATGAAGATGGTTGTGCTCAAAATGTCTAGGTTATTGTGACATCATGGAATGTAAGCAGTTTACCAAATTTTGGTGTCCAATTTGTGTTTTGGGGAAGGTTGGCAGTTAACGGAATGGTTGTGTTGTGAATACCCATAGTTGTATTTATTCATAGACATGAAGTGACACCAAGTTTGGTTCCTAGCCTAGTTACAAGACCAAATGTTAAGGGTTGACTTGGCACAAGGGATCAAGTTGGTTGATTCATATATTGTGTTAAGCCTTGAGTCAAGTTTTGTGTGAGAAAAGTAGGAGCCAAATTTTATAAGTTTTGATGATCTTGTTTATACTCAAGGATTTTTTCCTTAGTAAGCTCAAGTGGGTTGTTTGCGACATCTTCTACCTCATACCTCAATGGATTTTGTGGTTGTTGTGAGGGGGTAGATTGGCTCCTTGGATCAAATTCCTGAGTGTTGGTATCACTGATGGTAGATGAGACTTTGGATTTCTCCATGATTCTCTTGTGGTGTGATCTTGTCTTTACCATAAATTTTGGGTCACCTATGGGAGAGTTGTGTTGAGATTTGTAATGTTTGAACTATCTAGTTGACTCAAATTTTGGTAGAAGGGATGTTCTAAGTCATTTTGGATCAATGGTTATGATGAGAGATGAAAAGGTGAATGATATGGGGAGTGATCTTTGTAAATTTTTTGGGACAACACTTTTGACTTAAATATTTGTTTGATGTTTTGATGTTTGGATAAAGGATGTTTATGAACTTGTGAATCTTTAGGGTAGACTTGTGACCTTCAAGATAAATAGTTCAAAGATGATAACTAACTTAACTATGTGCATTGAAAAGGATTCATTTCACATACAAAGTGATTAAGTTAGGATTTGAGTTGATTGATGTATAAGTTCAATGTGTTGGTGTATTCAAAAGTTTGCAAAGTTTGGTGAAGTGAAGTATGAAATATGATGAAGGATGGATGAAATATTTGACCCAATGTTGACCTAGAATGAACCTTTGTTTTCCAAGACCAAGGTAGTGAGAAACATGCTATACCTCTAAAGTGATCAAACCCTAAGGACTCAATGATTTTGGTAGAGTAGAACTCAAATGATTTTAGAAAGAGGACCCAATGATTTTGACAATAGAAATTGGACTCAATGTTTTTCAATGCTTTCCTTGTATGATAATAGGCATAAGGTTTGGTTGTTTCACTAAAGTGATTAGATTCCAAATGGTCATGTGGGGTTCAATTTTTCAACTTATCTTGCTTAAATGAGTTTCCTTTTTTACGACAAACACTTTGTCTTGATTAAGTTCAAACCAAATGTTTATGTTAGAAAAATCATAAATTTCATAAAGTCCATTATATGAAAATAATGAAGCTAAAGCCATAGTTGCCTATGTTAGCTTTGGGAAGTATGGATTGAAATGTAAACTAAAATATTTAGAAGTCTCTCAAAATAAATCCTTAGGACAAGCATTAATATCAAGGTTTTTTCAAAGGGTATCCATACTTAGACCAAAGGGTTTGAAATTTTGAAATGATTTGTTATTGTTTGTTTGCAATGTTTTGGATCCAAGAAAAGTATCAAAATAACTCACAAGAATTTACCACCCTAGGTTCAGAAGATACTACTTACTGACTCCCCACTTGGATTTCTCCAAACACTAAGACAATGCGAACAATTAGAGATTTGGTGACACTAGATCCCCCTTACATGAAACACACTTCTCAAGTACACTAAATCTAAAATACATAAGATCTGCAGATCTGAAATATTTTTCTATTTCTACAATGAATATTTAAATGTGGGGTGGCTTCGAAACAACCATTCCTACACCAGCAAGCATAAAGTTTTTTGGCAGCTTTTAAACAATTGTTTCTTTGTAAGGACTTGTGTTCAAGGTGGCCATGCACATGACGTGATTATCTCAATATTATTTTAAACAAGAGGCCTCCCAATCCCTTCCTAAGAAATTATTTTGATGTGTCACATGGACACTAGGGCTGGCACTTGTCAGTATGACACATCCACACCTGTTTCTTATGACTTTCATCACAAACATATTTTTTATATAGTTGCGGTTCGAAAGAGCTTTGCTTTACCTCTTTACCGCTTGGGTCATTCCCACCTTTCGAAGTGGGGTGGCAGGCCCTCTAAAGTTAAATAAAAGCAAGGAAGTACATTTGTTGTTTAATCTCTTAAGTCGGATGATGTAAGGAGAGAGCATTCACAATACCTTTTCCTAAGACTAGCATAGGGTTAATTTTAATCCAAATTGAAATGTTTGGGTGATTATAAAAAATTTCAAAGGAATTCTTTTGATTCCCAAGATCACTAAGTGGCATGAGAGAAAATCATACATATTCAATAACGAAAATGTAAATCACAAGATATAGCAAATACTTGTTAATTTTAACCCTCAAAGCAAAGGTAAGTTTATTTTAAGTACCAAAAGAAGTGTGGGTTTGTCTTGTTCAATTTTAACCAATTTGAACATTCATTTTAAAACCCAATTGAAAGATAGTTTGGTCCTAAAGTGTGAAATAAAAAAACATGATAAATGAGTTATAATTGCCCCAAAAGTGTCGCAACACTTGTTATAATTATAATCCAAATGGTAATATGCTTCTTGACTTCAAACTTTATCATTCCAACCTACAAAACTAGTTATTCTAAAAAGCAAAAATGAGAAGTCAGTGATATGTTAGCGATGAGATAAAATAAAAATTTTAAAGCACATGTCAAAATTTAAAGCAAATTTGAAGGTTTGGTTCAATTTTATCCAACTTTGACAGTTGATTTATTTTATCCTTTCACAAAGTACTAAGAAACGTTTATAGAAAATTAGATTATAACAACTTGAGATAACAAAAATTCTTTCTCAAATGTTGATCAATTTTGAAATTGTAAAATATTTTGGAATGCTAAACATGAGATCTTCAAAACCCAACAACTTTTCTGCAAGATTAATCATATAGAATTCATTAAAAATTAAGGGAAATTATTCATTTAAGAGATTAAACCCATAATTTTTTAAAAAGCATAGCAAAATTAATGATGGATGATTATAACAACTTTAGATACCAACAACTTTCTCAAATGTTGATCAATTTTGAAATTGTAAAATATTTTGGAAAGCTAAACATGAGATCTTCAAAACCCAACAACTTTTTTGCAAGATTAATCATATATAATTCTTTAAAAGTTAAGTGAAATCATGCATTTAAGAGATTAAACCCATAATTTTTTAAAAAGCACAACAAAAATTAATGATGGATGATTATAACAACTTTAGATAACAACAACTTTCTTAAATCTTGATCAATTTTGAAATTGTAAAATATTTTGGAAAGCTAAACATGAGATATTCAAAACCCATCAACCTTTTTGCAAGATTAATCATATAGAATTCATTAAAAATGAAGGAAAATCATGCATTTAAGAGATTAAACCCATTTTTTTTTATAAAACACAACAGAATTAAAAATTTGATATCTTTTTCAATTCTTGATGAAATTGAGTGTTGTAAAAAGATACGAAAAGTTAAGACCAAGATATAAAAAACCCATATAGTCATTTTTCAAACTTTAATTTGCCCCATTTTTTATGATTAAAGAAAGTGATGGGTTTCAAGCAAAATTTTGGGGTGTAACCTGCAAAATTTCTCCAAAAAAACACATAAAACATTTAAGTTTTCCCTCCTAGCACTAAAATATGACCAATGACATAGTATAGGTTAACTACACATGATCCATATGAATTCCAAACATATTTAACACACTAAACATAAATTCCAATAAGATCATTCACTGTAAACAAAGACAAAGAAACCATTAAAACTAACATTCTAAATCATGAAAGCTTGACAAACCTCTAATCTATGAAAGGGAAATTTAGGGCATCTCAAAGAAACCTCCAAGAACAGTAGTGCCTTCGGTAACTTTAATTTTGATTAGATTGCCTCAAAGACACGTACAACTATGTCCTAAAGTGGAAACAGACAGTTCATTTCCCACATTAATCCTTCTGAGAGAAGCACATGTAAATTCAACAACAAGCAATAATAGATTCTCGAAACATAATCAAATAGATGAAAGACAAGACAAAAATCAGAACACAAAGATTTACGTGGGGAAAACCCTCTTGGGTAAAAATCCCCACCCTCCAAAGTTTGAGCCATTGTATTATTCAACAACAAAAGGTTACAATACAATTCAGGCTCATAGCCTTTTCAGAGATTACATCTTGTTCATTCTAGAAACAACCTAGTAGAAAACTCTCCCCTTTACATTTCCTAATCAATCCATCAGACCATACAATCTTTGCACTGTTGCAATACCCTCACACAATATACAGTACAGATCGACCATGACATTCGATTCTTGATCAGGAGAGATTTTGGCAGCACAACCCTACCTCTCTCTTCCTCTGCTTCAGCCTCATGGCCTCGGCCTTTTAGCCAGCCTTTTCAGCCCTCTCTATTCGTTCTCTTTAGAAGAACCTTCAATCCACCAGAACATAGTTGTTTTCATTTCCTCACATTGAAGTTCATCTTCCACTTAGAAATAGTCGCAACAAATAGTTCACATTTTTCCTTCTCTGATAGGTCCAAGTCACACCACGTAGGACAGTCTTCCAATCGGTCAAAGGTGTTCAAACGATATTCGCATGTCTGTGAGACACTAACTGTGTCTCCCCGATGCCACAATACCCAACTGTCAATATCGGCCAAACTCATCATCTTCAGCAAGAGGTTACACCGAGTTCAAAAGCTGTCACTCAAACTTCCCCTTATTGCCAAGACATCGTACCAATATCCATTGTAGAAGCATCAGCCAAACCATCGCTATTGGTGAGAGGTCATACCGAATGCAAAAACATCTTGTGAAGCTCTATCAGAAAGAGTTCTCCTATCGCCAAGAGTCTCAAAGATATTTTGTGTCATACTGATATTCAACAAGCAAAGTTGTCGGCAAGACAAGTCATATCGCTAAGACTTCATACTGAGCTCATAACAGTCGAAGAGACTACCGCTTTTGCCAAGAAGTCATACCAATGTTCAAAATTCACATCGACACCAGCATTCCCATCGGTGAGACTTACATTGTCACTGAGACGTTATACTGAAGCAAACCTTTTTGGCCAAGAGTCTCCCTGATGACTTTGAATGAATAACCATCGGTGAGAGAACCAACCATTGGAAAGAGTTCTTACTGAGTCTCCATGTCACCCTAATCTCTTCTAGTGAATAACTTGTCACCCATAGTCTCCCTGACATCCGATAAGAATAACCTATCATCCAGAGATCTCCTCGAGTGGAGAGACATAGGAAACTCATAGCGATCGAAATGTCACAGCTCGATAACACTAGTCAGCAAGACATCAACAAGGTCTTGGCGACCTGAGCAATCCATAAGGTTAGCCAACTGCTAGTCGGCCAAATAGTAAGAATGTCACACCGACTTTTCTCTTTTAGAGGTTTCAGCTTGTGAGATTGAGGCACACAATTCCAACAATCTAAGACATTGAAACTTATCCTATTGGGGGAGTGGTGTCGCATTGATGTGGAATGGTGACCCTTTACCAATCCCTTGGATATTGAGCTTGTTTTAATCTATTCTTTTGAAGAGAATCGATAAAACTGATGAGAGATATGTGATAAAACATGATTTAAATTCTAAATTGATGTTTCAAAAAAATTGACCTATTTATAAGAAAGCAAATGGGAAATGAAGGGTTACGATTAAAATAGTTAAGATTCAATGATCAAAGATGGAGGAAAGATGAAACATGGATAATGGATTCTCATCAATGGATGAGAATCAATAATCACGTGGATCAAAAAAAGAATCAAAGGTTAATATCCTTCCAAACAAACACACATTCAAATCTTGCACAAGAAGTCTTGTAAAAATATTCCCTTTTTCCAAATGAGTGAGAAAAGAGAATATTCTTTGGAATATTCTCATGGGTGAGGGAAATAGATATTTAACAAATTAAAACAAAGTTTAACTATGCTAAAGGGGAAGGAATATCCATGGGAATATTCTTTTTGGATGAATGTGCAAAGGAGGAATATTGCCTTCAAATATTTCTTTGCAAGTGGGGGCAAATTCTAGATTTAGTAGTAATTGATAATTAAAACAATGTTAATTATGCAATGTTTAGAAGAATTACATGATATTCATTAAATAAAGTGATTTAATGAAAATGGGAAAAGGTGATGATGTTTATTTAAATAACTTGGGGTATTTAATTAAATAAGAGGACTTTAGGGACTAACTTAAACAATTTGATTTATTTAATTTAATAAGATGAAATATTAGCATGAAAGGGGATGAATTCATCTAATTAGATTAATTAGATTAATAAATTAAAATGATGTAATTAATTAAATAGCTAGGATAATTTAATTAATTAAGCAAAAAGAGGATGGATTTGAGGATGAAATGGTCTTAGTATACCTGATTCTAGTTCATAGTATCATTCAGGACATTTTTAAGTGTCTACATTTTGCCTCTCTTTCAAGCAAGGTACCTATTACAATGGTTCAAAGATTGCTTCTTTTTTGGATTAAAATTGTTGCTCAGATCAAAATAAAGTATTTTTTTGATTTTTTTCGAATGCCCCACTATTGCACCTAGTGGAAGGAATAAGTTAGTTCCCTGCACCCTTGAGAATATAGGAGGAAATTTTGAATTTTGGGTTGATTTCTCGACAAAGGTTTACGATTAATTTGGCTCAAGGAGGACTAGAAAGCACAAATGTTTGATGTAGATAGATTTAATGATGTATAGACAGTCATTGGCCATGGGTGGCCTCATGTATATTGTACTTTTGATTGATATACATACACTTATTTAGATATTGTACCATGACAGTCATTTTTATATATATGAGATGATACAGATTTATGATTTGATGTGCCTTTTAATTTATGATTTATGGATGTATAGATGCATATGATATGATGTCGTAGCATAGAAAAATGTATCTTTGGACATTTTCACGCTCATTTGGGTCTTTCTTATGGATGTTAACCTAGTTTTTCCTTGATTTAATGTTGTAATGTGGTCAAAACATTCACATTAGGTCTTGGATCCTTGTGAATCAATAAGGACTTTATGATGCCTTGTAAAAGTGTTGTGAAGTGTTGTAAAACACTTTCACACTTTTCTAGGACCTTATTAATATATTTCACTTAAATATCTTTTTTTATCACTTACCAAGCCTTATTTCAAAGTCTTGTAAAGTGTTGTAACAAACTTTCATGCTTTTCTAGGATTTTCATCAATAATTTGACCCTTTTTTATGTTTAATTGGCCCCATTATATACTACAGGCCTTACTTAAGTGTGTTTTTGAGAATAATCTCATTAAACATCATTTAATACATCTTAATTTTTGAAACCCACTTAAAATGCTTAAGTGGGACCCATTCTCCACTAGGGGTGAATGAGTCCCATTTAGCTCAAAAATAAAATTATTTAAAAATTCTAGCAAGATATTATTTTCTAAGACCCAAGGTTGGCCTGTGATGTGGTATTTCTAGGAAATTTTGCATAATAAAGCATAAATATAAGGTTTTCCCTCTTATTTTACCCCCATTCAATCATTAATTCACTCATTCATTCACTTGAGCATTCAATTAATTGCTTTAGCATTTTAGGCATTTTCAAGCATCTTCAATTCTACATCCATTAGAGCTTTCACTTCCATGTCTTCATATTTCTACTTCAAGGGTTTGGTGAGTTGTAGCATTCCATGTTGTTCATTCATCATTCTCTTTTCATTTCATTTCATCTTCAATGGTTTAATTACCAAACTGGGGTTTGACCAAGGCAAACCCCTATTCACTAACCCTCAACCATTTCCCCCCCTCTTTGCATGTGTTTTACAGATCTTGTGTGCAGATTTCTCAAAGAGAAAAGTGTGAAAAGTTTTTAAAAATTTATCAAAGTCATTTAAAGTGGTTGAAACCCTAATAGAAGCTTGGAATACACCTACAAGTCAAATTTTGTACTTTTGGATCTGAAAACCTGTTAGGAGCTAAAGTATAGACCACGAGCTATACATTGCACATTTGAATTTCCAAAAATCTAAAATTGGACCAAGTCACCATCTATGGTGTATTAGTTCCACTGCCCAGCCTAAATAGTGGTTTTTGTAGTTTTGAATACCCTTTTGTCTAAAACCTATTCTAGTAGAATTTCCCCGAAATAGGACTAAGTCGCCCAACTTGGCCTATGAGTCCTAGTTGGCTTCAAAAATGACTTTTGTAGGATTCCAAAGCTCCTTTCCATCACTTTCTAGCTTCAAGGTGCACATCTTCAGTTTCATTAATTTTTGTTATAGTTTGTTTGCATTTTTAGTTCATTTTTCATATCACAGTGTGTTTTCAAACATCTTGCATTTCATTAGTTTTGCATTAGTAATCAATCTATTTTATCAATGAATTACATCTAGGACATTCCCCTTAGATAGATTTCAATCGTCTTTACATTGGAATCTCAAAGGAATATTCTTGAGTGAGTCATTAAGGTTTTTGGATACCTCTCTCCTTTTAGGTGCAAAACCTTAGAAGTGTAAGAGAGCCCACATACCCAAAAATATTAGGTTCATTTTGGTGAACCTACATTTATAACATCCTATTCTTGATTCAAAGTGCATTTTCATCCTAGGAATAGCTTACATTAGCATTGCATTGCATTTTGCATTGTTTAATTTTCATCTTAAGTAGGGTTTTTCAAATTTGCATTAGTTAAAAGTTCATATAGCTTGTAATTTTTCATTTCATTTAATTAAAAATTGCTAAAACTATGCATATTCATATTATATCTACATCTAAAAATCTAAAAATCTAAAACTTAGCATAAAATTCAATTAAAAAATTCTAATTTTTTTCAAAAAAGTCACTACTTGGTCTCATTCACCACCCTAGGAAACTTAGTTCAATTGCTTATTTTTCAATGCATTTTCTGGCATTTAATCTTCAATTTATGAGTTTTTTTGTTGTTTTTGTATTTCAATTTTACTTTCCATAATTTTCATTTTAAGAATTTTATTCTTGTCAGTTCACATTGCATTTGCATTCACCCTGCATTTAATAGCCTTTACATGAGTGTTTGGTGTCCTATTGCTAATACCTTAGTGAGAAGAAGCTTAAGGCTCATGTCATCTTGCGATAGCACAATCACTGTGGATCTTGGGTTATCTAGAGCTTCCACTCCTATTATTGGCAATAGTGTACTAGGCATGGATAATAGCCTTAGCAACTCTTTGCCTTCAAGAAGCATACATGTTGAACATACACCTGATGATATATCGCAAGAAAAGATAATTCAAATCCATAAAGACTTAGTACATCTGCAACACCAATTTAGCCTTGAAAACATTTTTGCTACAACAATTCCTACCATCGAAAACATTCACCGTATGCTTGAAAATGATGAAGGCCTTGACCTTGTGAAAAACATAGTTCAAATTTTTGGCAAACATCTTCCTTCAACTTCTGGTGCTTCTCAATCAGCAAACAATGTGGTAAGACAAGGAGGAACTCAAATTCCTCCTCCCTCAATAGTAGCATCAATACCTACCTATACCACTCCTCAGGTCACAACAACAATACAACAAGTTAGTAATGTGATCCCTTCTATTAGTACTCTTGCTAGCATCCCTATCTCTCCTATGTGGCATCGCATGTTCTGTCTTCTTCCACACTACCACCTATAAGCATTCCATTCACTTTCTCTCCTAGTACATTAAAGTTTTGTAACAAACTTTGACACTTTTCTAGGCTTGTCATCAATAATTTGACCCTTTTCTTATGTTTAACTGGCCTCATTATACACTTACATGCCTTACTTAAGTGTGCTTTTGAGAATAATCTCATTAAACATCATTTAATACATCTTAATTTCTGAAACCCACTTAAAATTCCTAATTGAGATCCATTCACCTCTAGGGAAAATGTGTCCCATTTCGCTCAAAAATCAAAATTATTTCAAAAATCTGGTAAGATATTATTTTCTAAGACCTAAGGTCAGCCTGTGATGTGGTATTTTCAGGAAATTTTGCATAATCAAGTATAAATATAAGGTTTTCCCTCTCATTTTACCCCATTCAATCATTAATTCACTCATTGATTCACTTAAGCATTCAATCAAGAACTTTAGCATTTTAGGCATTTTCAAGCATCTTAAAGTCTACATCCATTGGAGCTTTTACTTGCATGTCTTCATATTTCAACTTGAAGGGTTTGGTAAGTTGTAGCATTGCATTTTGTTCATTCACTATTTTTTTTCATTTCATTTCATTTTCAAGGGTTTAATTACCAAATTGGGATTCGACCAAGGCAAAACCATATTCACTAACCCTCAACCATTTTTTCCTCTCTTTGCTTGTGTTTTGCAAGTATTGTGTGCAGATTTTTCAAAGTGAAAGGTGTGAAAAGTTATCAAAAAAATTTCAAAGTCATTCAAAGTGGTCAAAGCCCTAATAGAAGCTTGGAGAACACTGTACAGGTCAAATTATGTAGTTTCAGATCTGGAAACCTGTTAGGAGCTGAAGTACAGACCAAAAGCTACAAATTTAACTTTTGAATTTCCCAAAATCTAAAAGTGGACTAAGTCACCATCAGTGGCATATTAATCCCATTGCCAGGCCTGAAAAGTGGTTTTTGCAGTTCTGAATACCTTTTTGTCTGAAACTTGTTCTGGCAGAATTCCCTCGAAATAGGACTAAGTCACCCAGCTTGGTGTATGAGTCACAATTGGCTTCAAGAGTGACTTATGTAGGATTCCAGAGCTCCTTTCCCTCACTTTCTATCTTCCAGGTGCACATCTTTAGTTTCATTAATTTCTATTATAGTTTGTTTGTGCTTTTAGTTCATTTTGCATATCACAAAGTGTTTTCAAACATCTTGCATTTCATTAGGTTTGCATTAGTAATCAATCTCTTTTATCAATCAATTGCATCTAGGACATTCCCCTTACATAGATTTCAATCATATTTGCATTGGAATCTCAAGGGCATATTCTTAGTGAGCCATCAAGTTTTTTGGATACCTCTCTCCTTTTAGGTGCAAAACCCTAGAAGTGTAAGAGAGCCCACATACCCAAAAATCTTTGGTTCAGATGTGATGTGATATTATATGCTTTTATGTTTATGATTATGTATGAGTACAATGTGATGGACAAACTTATTTTATTCATATTTATGTGAAATGTGATGATGATCTATTATGTATATGAGATGCAATGATATGGGATGAATGCAATGCAATGCAATGGATATGTTATATTATTTTTTAGTATCATTTTATGGTATATTATGAGATGGATGATATGATATGTAGATGTTATGCTTATGGAGATGATATGAGTGGATGTGTTTCCTTTTGTGTACTTTTCTATGCAAGTTTATGATGTGATGATGTACACATGTGGATGCATGTATGGATATGGATGCTTATGGTATGATAATGAAAATTGTATGTATGGGGTATGTGTAGGATCATGATGGGCCAAAAAGTGGCGATATGATGGGTATGTGTAGGGTATGTGGCTTACAATTTTTTTTACCCAAAATTGATGAAACAAAAAGGGGTTTTAAAGGAGATTCTTAGCTTTCCAACAATATAGATTATTATGATATTGCTATCAGGATTCAACCGTGTAGTTTCGAGTCAAACTCATTGACCCATGTTTCATGAGTAGTGGTTCAACGAGAACCCATCTCTCATGATATCTAATGGTCCACTTAGCACTCATTGCATCTAGGTGATGCTCACAGAGGTGAAGCAATCGGGTCCATCCCAAGAGGTCACCATCCTAGTATCTGCTCCAGCTCAAGCACTTAACTAGGGAGTTTTCTCCAAGGTTAAGCCCGCTTGAGTTGTTACCCATTTGCAAAACCTTCAGCAAGTGTTGTGCCTTATGAACCATTCATAATAGAGCCCCTTTAGCTCATCAATTGATAAGTAGGAGGTATTTGACACGAAGTGGAAAAAATACTCCTACTTATCAATATAGATTATGTTTTTAATTTGAATTTAATAAATAATTATTATTCATTTTCTATTTGAATTATGACTAGAGTCCTGATTGATATGCTGGTTGAAAAAAATATATAGCTTTCAAACGGTATCACATTTTTTGAATCAAACATGCATCACATTCTATACTTTGCATACTATAGGATTAAAAAAATTGAATTTCATGAAGTTTTGACCAAGTTAAGGTGGTCGACATAATGAAGTTTTATATTTTTAAAAGTTGTAATAAAAATTCATAATTAATTATTTGCTTGGAAAAAAATTACAAAATAATATGCATCAAATTGGGACATGAGTCCTCTACTTATATCTAAAATCTTATAAAAGAATATTATCATTAAATTATTGTAGTTAGGGTGGTTAGACAGACACCTACTTTTTATTTTTTTTCCTAAAATTTAAGTACTACTGCACATTGAAATTTCAAATTTTCACCAAATAGATTTTTTTTAATTAAACCTAGTAGTTTAGAAACTACATTCAATTTGATACAGATTCTATTCTTACATATTTTTGAAATAATATAGATAACTTATTCAAATTTTTACGTCAAGTTTCCTAACTCTGATTTTTCTCAATTTTCATCACAACTTAAGGCCCTATTTTTTTCATAATGATCCTGAACATACCCTATGCTAATTATTTTTTGGGTGCAGGATGGATGCATGATGATGTTTATGTTGACTATCATGATACTAGGTTAGTGCGAAAAGAAGATAGAAGAATGGGATGATGATTTATCCATTGATTTTGAAGATTGATTCAAAAAGTCCACCAAGTCTATGATCCATCGAGACTTTATTAGAGATGAATGATGGTGATTTTCTCATATCTTAGGATTGGGATTTTTTTTCATTCCTTATTGTTTGATATACCACATAGACACGATGCATCAAGGTATTGAAAACCAGTATGGCATTGTATCTAGTGTAGTGGAATTTGACTCTGCAAACAGTTAGGATAGTTCTTGTTCACTTCTTGACATACAAAAACCTCATCAAAATGTAGTTTAGTAGTTTAGAACATCCTAGATCAAAGCATATGTAGTAGTCAACAATCTACTCCAAATAACTTCCCTACACACAACTAAGCAAGTATGTGCCAAGATTATTTTACATGAATACCCACAAGCACAACAAAGAAAAGATAATGATTGATGTCCCATTCCTTTCTCTCTAAATCATTGAGACATCATTGAGATGTCCTGAGAATGGATCATTAAGATAAATCCCAAGAAAAGATCAAAGACAAATGGCCAGTGTTATCTATATCTCTTTCTAGTTTATTTTAGCTAAGGTGAATTTTGATGTTGATGTTCATCGCAAAAGGGATGCATCCTAGGACATGTTATTAGATGGTTTGAATAGGATGAGGTTTATGATAGGTTGTTGATAAAAACTTCATTAACTCATTTACCTATGGCCTAGACTTTGGATTTTGACATTTAGGTTTTTATTTTACGACTTGTGATACTTCCTTTCTACTTGTTTTTCCAAAGGTTGAAGGTAATGATCAATTTACTATGGGTGAATTTTATTGCAGGTGAAAGTGAGATGGGATGGATGGGTTTTAGATTTTTTTGGAAAATTTTCAATGTTTTTGGTATTTTGAAAATGTTTTGAGGCTTTTTTTGGTCTTTTCGAAAGTTTATGTGAATGTTTTGGTTTTCAATTATTTGAGGCTATTTATGGTTTTCTCTAAGATATTTGACATTGTTGAGGTATTTTGAATGTTTTCTAATGTTTTTTTGTTTTTTGGTTATTTAAATGTTTTGGGACTTTTCAAGTTTTTTAATTGTTTTCAGATTTTTTGAGATTTTACAAATATTTTGGGATTTTTCTGAGATTTTGCATGTTTAAGGAATTTCTAATGTATATGAATGTTTAGGAATTTTCTTAGTTCGACCAAGAACCTAACCTAACAGACCTATCCTAGGGGCCTTGGGGCTGATCAAAGATGAGCCTTCCCTATGTTATACACACAGAGACCACATAGTTCGACTAACTCCAGACCTATTGAAGATGAGATATGAACAATTGATGGATTTCCATTTTATTATGATAGACTCCTAAAGAACTGACCTAGGGTGTCTCAGGGGCACATCAATGATGGCCTTGCCTACGTTCAAGCAAACTCGTAGTTCAACATGTTACTATTTTGGATTTTTGATGTTCTACCCTTTTTAGGGATTTTGATGTGCTCTGGATGTTTTGGATTTTGACTTTAGAATTTTCTAAATGTTTTTGGATTTTAGTTGTATAGGAATTTGGATGTTTCCAGATTTTGAAGAACATTTTATGAATGTTTCTGGATTTTTTGACAAACATTTTACAATTTTTTTTGGTATTTTCAATGATATTTTGAGGTAAACCCTAGATCATGATGTTAATGTCACGTTGTGAGATATAAGACATGGATCAAGTGTTATTTGAAAGCAAGAGTGCAATAACCTACCCCCAGTGTCTGGCAATGTTTCATAGATCAATGGACAATCCAAGATAGGAAATGTATCTGTGAAGAGTTTAAGAAAGTTTTATCATGCTAGATATGTGTTACTAGACTTCATGAGATAAAATGGTAAAGAGCCTGTCAAAATCTTGCCATGAGTAGAGTTGAAGTTTATGTTGAATCTTTGTCATGATCAAGGTAAACGAGAATATCTAAATAAATTTGAATTGGATGAATGGAGGGAACATTGGAATTATCATGATAAGGATGAGATTCTTCTATCTAATAAGGATCATATGGACACTCAATTCTACTCATGACACATGTTTTCTAGGTTTTCATCATAGTACTTTCCCAAAGCGCCATCGAAGTGGTTTTAACTGGAGGATGATTTTTTATCTTTACTATTTTCAATCCTTTTGATTTCACCCATATTATCATATTTTTGACTTCTTATACTCATTGGAAATATCTCTTTAAGCACTATACTATGGTTCAAGTTTCGTTCCTTGATTTTGTTGTTTTCATCAATTTTTGGGCCCTTAAAGTTAGATGTTATCAGTTTCTTGGTTTTGAGCGTAACTCTTGCATGCAAAATCAATTTTTTTATTTTGAATAAGCATTGGAGAGTGCATGTGTAGTGTACTGCACAATGGTCTAGTCATATGTTTAGTTTGTAGTGGAGACAAAGATTTGTACTTGTTTGATCACTTGTAGGTTCTTAGAATTTAGGGTATGATAGTGTGAGCATCGAGAAAAATCACAAGGCAAAACCTTGAGGGAGTATGTTTTTTCATGAAATTTTCATAACGGTACAATTAATTATTAGTTTATTCCTTCCTGGTGTAGGTTTACAAGTGTTTTTAGAGTTGGACTTTGATGGTGATAGATACACAAGGTGTCTTCAATTTTGAGGAAATGTTTGGAAATGGTTTGGTACTTGGAGTCTTAGGTGGGTAATAGTTGAGTTCATGTACAACATTCGTGTTGATTATGGTTTCATGATTATGCATGTACACTTTTGCATTGGCATGACATAATCAAGTTTTTGGTGTTTTTGCAATGATTTGGTGTGGTGTTGGAAGGTTGTTTCTTATCTCCTAGATGCTTGTTTGGTTTCTTGACTATGGTACTTGGGTGTGGACATGTTTGGAAAATCAAATCTGAGATTGATTTTATGTTTGAGTCATTTGGTCTACAAAATTATTCTCTTTGATATATCATTTTGTAGTTTACTAGTGTGATGATGAGCTTGCACATTTCAATGATTGGATCTTTGAGTTATGTGATTGATGGGTATGTACAATCTATTGATTGCAGTGGGATGACTCAGATGTGGAATAGCTTGATATCCACCATGTTTGATTTAATGTTGTTGTAGAATTTCTTATTTGGCCTTGTTTGTGGTAATTTGTACATTGGCATGTGTACTTTGAGATGAGACGATGGATGATGTTTGTAATACTTGGATAGTTAGTTTTAGGACTTATAGCATGATGGGTTTATCACTTTTTAATGGATAGCTTGGTTACACTTTTCAATGGGAGATTTTGACATTGATGGATTGGTGGTGTTGGATATATTCCTGATGGTTTGTTGGCAATTGTGTCCTCATGGCTTGGATATACTAGTTTCACTTGATGTTATTGACATTTTAGTTGTGTCTAGACCTATATTATCTTCATTTAGGAGATGCTTATCATGATTCCATGTGTGACTTGATATCATGGTTTAGTGGGAGTTTTTATCAGCGATGTGGATTCACCATTTGATGGTGGATGATCTTCTTTAGTGTTGCAAATGTTCAAATGATCTCTTAGATTCTATTTCTATAGAATGGTCTTTCACATTTGTAGGTTCACTTATGGGAGATGGTTATTTTCATGATGATTGGATATGTTGACATCTTGGAGCCATGGAAGACTCATGGAGTCTTTGATTGGCGTGTTACATATGCTTTCTCTTTTGACATGTTATCCTTGTTTAATAGGATTATTGCTATTATGTCTTGGTATACTCTTTTTTTAGTACATTAGAATTTTGGCATAATATAAATGTATTTTATCTTGATTAGAGCATATGTTAAGTTCATATGGAGCATGTCATGTACTAGGAGGAGATGGTTAGATCATGTTTTAATGTTTATGTTCCTAATTTTTTATTAGAGCTTTGACACTTATCTTGTTTGGTTCTCTTTGTATTAAGTGCATGATCATTTTCTTGACTAATTCATGATGTTGTTATGTTGCATTTGGAGTTTTAAATGTATTGATCAGTTACAAGTGCTAATGGATACATGGAGACTTAGGTGAGGCTTAAATTTCTCGTGGTTAGAGACACGTTGATGTGGTTACTCTTGATGAGATTTCAATAGGATGTTTGAAGAGCCTCCACCGTGGGTGGATGTGAATCCAACATGGACCTATGAGGAGAGTGCTCATGAATGAGTTGTGCTAGCTTGGATATATTGGAGGATCATTCTCATTCCCCACACTTAGTCTACTTAGTGGTTTACTTGAGAGGTATTTCTAATTGTTCCTTTTAGGTGTTTTGGAATTTATGCTTATCTTTCATAGATATCTATACTAAGCTACAAATATATGGGTAGTTATAGAGGATCAATTTTGAGAGATGTTTTGTATTTTTTATCTCCTTGCATATATGATTTGATATTTTGATTCCATTATGAGAACCTTAGGAGATGGATTATGGGTCGATTTCCTTCTTTGGGAATGGTTACTTTGAGATTGATATTCTTTTTCTAAGAGGCTTACATCCACGTTAGTTACATGATACATATTTTATGTCTTATCTTGTTGATTGAATGATTGAGTGTTGTGGAGGATATCACACATGACACAGTTAGCATTTAGAGGTGTATGTAGAAAGTGTAGTGTAAAAAAATATATCCCTTTACATTTTCACACTTAATTTGGGAATTATTAGCAATAAAATGGATCTAATGTTTCCTTGATCTAGTGTTGTAATGTGTTTTACACATTCACATTACATTTAGGGATCATTTAAGCTAAATAGACCTAATTTAGCCATAATTTAGTGTTGTAAAGTGTATCTATTTATACCTTCATATTGAGTGTTTGTCCTTCTTACATTTATTACCAAGTCATATCATCATTAATAGGCCCCTAATACCCTTTATAAAGCATGCTAATTCTTATTTCAACTGAAATCATGACATAATCAACAAATACACTTAATATCCTAACTCCCCGACATTTTCTCTACCTAAAAAGCCTTGGTGGGACCCATACACCACCTTGGGCATATGAGCCCCACCCATATGGGACCCATACACCACAAGTGGCGTATAAGTCCCATTTGGACCCTTTTTAGGGTTTTGAGCAGGAAACCAAGGTTTTGGATTCAAATTTCATGAATGTCAACATTTGGGATCTAATAAATGGTAAGTTAGATGGAATGCCTATATAAACAAAGTTTCAAATCATTATCTCACCTAATCCTTCATGATATTAACCTAATACTTCCAAGAGAGCTTTCCTAATAGCAAGTTTGTGATTACAAGAGTTCACAAGAGTATTCAAGGACATTCAATAGCATCTTTAAGGGGCATTCAAGGGTAGAATTCTTCACCAGGGTGGGTGCATGGAGATGGGTAGCAAATTTGTGGCCACTTTCAAAAAAAAGTTTTGAAAAGTCATAACATGAACGTGCTATAACGTCAGTGCATTATAATGCACTCGCGTTATAGCTTTGTGTGTCGAGCCTGAGGCTCGGCCATAACAAGCCCATAACATGAGCACATTATAACACGCTCGTGTTATTGCATGTTAAAAGAAAATAAAATGAAACTCATTCATTCTAGCTAAAACAGTCATGTCTATGCTGATGAGGGCGTGGTTTGGTGGTCAAGTCGCTCGGTTGTAGTGATGGCCACCAGGGTTCAAATCTTCGCTGGGCCAAAGTGCTCACAAGCCTTGTGCCTTCACTGGGCTGTTATGCTCACGGGTTTGGTTGTTTCTTATGGTTTCTTGTATCTGGTTCATAGCTCCGATCAAAAGCGTTTACCCCTAACAAAAAAAAAAGGTCATGTCTATAGTTCTTCAAAACATGCTCATGTTACATATGAGAAAGCTGGTTTTTTTATAGATTTATTTTCTCTTTTTGTCTATACTCATTCCAACTCTCTCCTACTCTTGCCCACCCTCTTTCCTACCCTCTCC
>VDFB02058242.1:618950876-619015399 GCA_007258455.2 Sequoia sempervirens
TCTTTTAAACTCTCACTTCCACCCCCTCTCCCCATCCCACCCTACCTAGACAACTCTCTCTCTCTCTCTGTTAAAATTATCCCTCCCTCTAAAGACATACATAAATACATACAAGCATACTACATGTGTGCATAAAATCCTACATCCATACAATATACATGCACTAATACATATAGGCATACATACATACAAGGACATATGCATACATTAACATTAACAAAGACATAATGCGAGCACGCTATAACACACACGCGTTATGTCTTGCCTGACATGTATCCCAGATAAGCAAAATTTCAAAACTAGGACATTACACGAGCGCATTATAATGCGCTTGTGTTATATTTTTCTTTGGAAATCCCCAAGCCTTAGCATTGGTATTTGCCTTGGAATACCAACCCAAAGGCTTGGAGGGAATTCCCAACAACCAAAGACGTGTTTTTTGCAAATTCTACAATTTTTTCACATAATCGGGTTCGTGCTCACCGTCAGGATTGCATTTGGTTCTGTGAGATGGGGTTAGAAATCAAATAGAATAGATAAAGTGATAGCCAACACTTTTAAGCTATTAAACCACATCAATAAGAGAAAAAAAAAATGGAGATATCAAAATGAAAGTAAACAAAATAAAATACTCCCCATATTAAAGTTGATTCTTTCTCTTGCTCTCCTATTTCTCCTTTTGCAAATATGCCCTCAAATTTGTAGTCTAACTTGTGCAAATACCTGCAAATTGTAAGTAGAAAGTTGGAGAAGAATAGTTGTCAAGCTGAAAATGGAGAAGGAAGGTTGCTTTTATAGACAACCATTCAAATGGACGGTTGAGATTAATCTTCTAGAAAGATTCCAAGATCAATGGATGGGAATGCTCGAGAGGGATGTTACGAAATGGATGGTTGAGATTAAGTCTGAGAAAAGATGCCAAGATCAATGGTCCAGAATTGATGCACCAAAAATATGCCATGCATGGAAAAACTATGACGCCAACGGCTATGACACTTGACAGATATGACAAACATGCAAGACATGCAGGCTATGATAGGGACATGCAGACTATAACAGAAATAAATGTTATGACAGGGGATTATGACAAAGAATCTTTGACCAAGTGAAGGTGCATTTATAAATTATTTATTTTAAATTATTTATTCAAAATGGAGGAAAATGACAAGTGGCAAATAAATAATTATTCAAATTATTTATTTGGAGAAAATGAAAAGAGGAGCATTTAATTAAATTTATCAATTTAATTAAATGGGGAGATGAAAATTAGACCCTAATTAATTAATTTAGATTAATTATTTAATAGGAGAGGTGGCATGGGATAGTCAAATAATTTTAATAATTATTTAACTATAGAAGAATTAAAGGACCATGAATAGATAAATAATTAATGGTAATTATTTAACTATAGATGAAAGGTGACAAAATAATTAAATAAATAATAATTTATTTAACTATTGAAGAAGAGGGAGAAATTAGTGACACAATTAGTTTATTTAATCAATCATGGTAGAATAAATATTAGAAAGTGAATTAATTAAATAATTATTAAAAATTATTTAATTAATAGAGGAATATGATCAAACATAATTGAATAACTAAAATTATTCAATTATCGAAGGACGAGGATGAAAAATGACACTTGCAGGCTTAGGACATTTTTCAGTGTCTACATTTTGCCCCTCTTTGACATAATGTAGTTCATCGCATTATGTCAAAGAAATTTAATTCTGAACTATGCCCCCATGAAAGAAGAATGATGAGGAGGGTTGTGTATGCCCCCTCGAGAGGACGGGTGAGTTCAAAGAACATGAATGTGCTCTCGAAATGATAAGACTAGAGGATGAAAGATAGAAGAAATGTTAGCTTGGAAGGGGATGGATATTAGCGTGGAAGAGAAGGGAGGATGAAGATGGAAAACTAGATGAAAAATGATAGGGGAACCAACTTTCATGCTTACATTTTTATATTTATCATCATTGGGCAGATTATTGTAATGGCCAACAAACACCATGATATGACATGTACCAAGGTGTGCAAGGTTGTACCATCACGTGAGACAAGCAGCCGCAAACAAGGATGATAATGACTCATAAAGAGAGCGATTGCTCCAGTCTTTTTGTCATAATCAACCAAAAATAGTAAAGACGAGAAAGACAAATCATGAAACACCATTGCTCCTCTAAATCCTATTGTCAAGACATCCTTGAGGAACTAGCATCATGATTTCCAAAAGACAAAACAAACACCATAAAATTAAATGCCAAGTGCTTGCCAAGTGTCTAAATGTCAAGTTTGTCAAGAATGTTGAATGTCAGATGTCTTGGTGTCAAAATGCCAAGGTTGAGGATATGAAGATGCTAGATTGGTGTCAATTTTAGGAAGGACACATCCTAAACAATGTTGAGATGCCAGACTCAGAAAGGACACATTATGAATGGCATTGATGCCAGAGTGATATTAAATAACAGGAAGGACACATCCCGAATGAGGTTGATGTCAAGATGTCGAATTGATGTTAAATTCAGGAAGGACACATCCTGAACAATGTCGATGTCGAGATGTTGAATTGATGTCAAGTTTGGGAAGGACTCATCCCAAACAATGTCGATGTCAAGATTGTCGAATTCAGGAAGGACATATCTTGAATAATGTCGATGTCAAGAGGAACATATCTTGAATGTTGTGAGAATCCTCAAAATGCTAGATGATTGTTGTGATGCCTAAGAAGGACACATCTTAGGGCATGATCAAATGACAAGCTATCCTTTAGAAGGAAACATCTGAAGAATAACCAAGATTTGAATGGTTTGACTAAGTTTGACTAGTTTTGATATGCCAAGATGATTGTTGTGCTTGATTGACAGATTGCAAAAATTCACTTGGGTGAATTGTTCATTCAAATTTGGACAAAGACCATGATAAATTTAAATACTATTTCATGTGTGTGAGAAAATCGTGCAATGAACCCTAATGGACTGACCTAGTGTGGCCTTAGGGGCTCATCAATAGATGGCCTCACCTATGTAGAAAATGCGCAGAGACAACGTAGTTTGACAATGACAAAGACTAATCAAGACTTGAATTGATGTGACTATGCTGACTAACATGACTCCGTTTTTTGGAATTTTTTTGTTTCCTTCAGGACATTTTTCAATTTTTAGGTCTTTTTTAAGGACATTTTCCAATTTTTAGATCTTTTTTTAGGACATTTTTCAATTTTTAGGTCTTTTAAAAAAATTTAATTTTAGGTTTTTAAGACATTTTTCATTTTTAGGTCTTTTTAAGGACATTTTTTTATTTTTAGGTCTTTTTTCAAGACATTTTATGATTTTTAGGTCTTTTTTAAGGACATTTTAAGATTTTTAGGTATTTTTAGGACTTTTTTTAATTTTTAGGTCTTTTTTTTTCACGTCAGGTTCACCATAGCGATAACTTTCACCAATGTCAACATTTTAAGATTTTTAGGTCTTTTTTTTCACGTCGGGTTCACCAATGTGAGATGGGGTTAGAAATCAAATAGAATAGATAAAGTGACAGCCAACACTTCTAAGCTATTAAACCACATCAACAAGAGAAAACAAACAAAATGGAGACATAAAAATGAAAGCAAACAAAATAAAATACTCCCCATATTGTAATTGATTCCTTCTCTTGCTCTCCTATTTCTCCTTTTGCAAATATGCCCTCAGATTTGTAGTCTAACTTGTGCAAATACCTGCAAATTGTAAGTAGAAAGTTGGAGAAGAATAGTTGTCAAGCTAAAAATGGAGAAGGAAGGTTGCTTTTATAAAAAACCATTCAAATGGACGGTTGAAATTAATCTTCTAGAAAGATTCCAAGATCAATGGATGGGAATGCGTGAGAGGGATGTTATGAAATGGATGGTTGAGATTAAGTATGAGAAAAGATGCCAAGATCAATAGTCCAGAATTGATGCACCAAAAATATGCCATGCATGGAAAAACTATGATGCTGACGGCTATGACACCTGATAGTTATGACAGATATGCAGGCTATGGCAGGGACATGCAGACTATGATAGAAATGAATGTTATGATAGGGGATTATGACAGAGCATCTTTGACCAAGTGAAGGTGCATAAATAATTTATTTTAAATTATTTATTTGAAATGGAGGAAAATGACAAGTGGCAAATAAATAATTATTCAAATTATTTATTTGGAGAAAATGAAAAGAGGAGCATTTAATTAAATTTATCGGAGATGAATATTAGACCCTAAATTATTTAATAGGGGAGGTGGCATGGGATAGTCAAATAATTTTTAGTCAAATAATTTTAATAATTATTTAACTATAGAAGAATTAAAGGACCATGAATAGATAAATAATTAATGGTAATTATTTAACTATAGATGAAAGGTGACAAAATAATTAAATGAATAATAATTTATTTAACTATTGAAGAAGAGGGAGAAATAAGTGACACAATTAGTTTATTTAATCAATCAGGGTAGAATAAAGATTAGAAAGTGGATTAATTAAATAATTATTAAAAATTATTTAATTAATAGAGGAATATGATCAAACATAATTGAATAACTAAAATTATTCAATTATCAAAGGACGAGGATGAAGAAAAATGACACTTGCAGGCTTAGGACATTTTTCAGTGTCTATAGGTTCAATATCAACAAAATCAAACACATAGGTAATGTTAGGTTCTCTCCTAGCTATCCAATGATGTAAATTTTTTCACTTTTTAACAATGTTAAGTCTTTCATCCATAATTTATTTTGTTTGCATGTCTCTTTTTCACCAAAAAGTAGTGTTTGGTGTTTTTTTGTTATAAATTAACCATTCATCAAAATTTCAAATAAATTACATTTTTAGAAACTAGACTCCATTCTACAAATTTAAAAAAATCAATTAAAAAAAATCAATTACTTTCAAAAAAATTTAGGGGGAGCATGGCCAAAATTCTACTTTTTAGGAAGTGCCCACTTAGAAAATTAGTAAAAAATCAAATATTCATTAAAAACTTATCAAAAAAATTGTGCATCAACTAGATACTATTAGCTAACTTTTGACCATAGCGATTTTAAAAATACTACAAAAAAGTTCACAGTGCTCGGGTCGTACAAGAGTTGCTATGTTATGTTTTTCTAACAAAAATAGCACCAATTTGTGTACGTCCCTCTTTTGAACCCTTTAATCTCAACCATTTTCAAAATAAATTAGTAGTGTAGAAAGTAGACTCGGAGCAATTCAATCCTTTTTTTGGTTCCATCTCAAAATTTTGAATGTAACTATCCTCAATTTCATGTCCAAGGTCAATATTTCCTGATTTCAGGAAAAAAAATGTGGCCACTTAAGCCCCCTTTTTGGGAACCATCTTGGTGCACTTAACCATCATTTGTTGCAACAATTCAAGATCCATCATCATGTCAAGGTCCTAATGCATCAAGCATGTTGTTGAGCTAGTGTTGTGATGTAGCATTTAAGATCCATTTGCAAGCATTGTTTTATATCCAATTCGAGATCAAGATCTACATTCTTCATAGCCACTTCATATTGGATTATTGATTTAAATTTCAAGGCATCATTGAAGGTATCATTGTTCATTGTTCATGTTTCAATGTTTCATCATAGGGTTTAATTACCTAAATGACGTGTGATTGAAGCAAACCCCTATTCCCTAAGATCAACAAGTTTTTCTCTCTCTACATACATATGATTGTAGATCTAGGTGTTTTGGAGCTTGAAGATCCTTTGAACACAAGGTTACAAGATTGGAGAAAATTTATCAAGTTACCATCTACATTGCAAGATCACGGCAAGTCACCTTTAGGCCAAAATTTGTGGTTTCAAACTCAAAATTTTGATAGGAAGAGGGTATGTGCAGGATCATCATGGAAAAAATAGGCCCTTAAGTGGCAAAAAAATTAGAAATATCAGAGTTAGGAAACTTAACATAAAAATTTGAATAAGTTATCTATATTATTTCAAAAATATGTAAGAATAGAATATGTAGCAAATTGAATGTAGTTTCTAAACTACTAGGTTTTTTTTTAAAAAAAAACTATTTGGTGAAAATTTGAAATTTCAATGCAGTAGTACTTAAATTTCAGGGAAAAATTAAGAAGTAGATGTTTTTTTGACCACCCTAACCACAATAAAATGATAATATTTTTTTATAAGATTTTAGACATAAGTAGAGAACTCATGTCTAGATGTGATGCATATTTTTTGTAATGTTTTTCCAAGTAAATAATTAATTATGAATTTTTTGTTACAACTTTTAAAAAATATAAAAACTTGTATGTTTGACCACCTTAACTTGGTCAAAACTTGATGAAATTCAATTTTTTATTTTTTTAATCCTATAGAATACGAAGCATAGAATGTGATGCATGTTTCAAATTCAAAAAATATGATACCGTTTGAGAGCTATAGATATTTTTCAATCAGCCTATCAATTAGGACTTTAGTCATAATTCAAATAGAAAATGAATAATAATTATTTATTAAATTCAAAGTAAAGCATAATTTATATTGGTGGAAAGATGAGAATCTCCTTTAAAAACCCTTTTCATTTGATCAATTCTGGGTAAAAAAAATTCGTCAGCCACATATCCTACAAATACCCATCATATCACCACTTTTTGACCCATCATGATCCTACACATGCCCAAGAAAACTACAAGAAATCACTAGATAATATAAGAATTTTAGCCAAAACCTAATAATTGGACTAAATCACCACCTTGGGTGTATGAGTCCTAGTACTAACAATTTTTAGGTTTCAAGAGATTCAGATCTGACACTATGAGATTCTAGTTTTGACATATAAACCCTAGTCTAGGACTAAATTGCCTAGACTATAATATGAGTCCTACTGGGCATCAAACAATAATATTTTAGGGTTTTGGAGCTTTTTTTGACATCATCTTTCCTCCAAGTACTTTTTTGTTCATTTTCAATTCTTTTGAACCCCTTTTATATCTCCAATCACACCCTAGGACACCCTTCTATTAGATCTCTTTCCCCCATTCCATCCTTGTATTAAGATCTCTAGGGTTGTCCTTGAATGAAATGTGTAGGAAATTAGTTGTTTTATCCCCCAAACATAGAGATAAAATTTTCAACCTTTCATTTTGGTGAACCTAGCCTTTAGAACACCTTCTTTTCTAATTTGGAGTGCATCATAGTCCTAGATCTAGCTTGCATTAAATTTGCATTAGTTAATTTGCACCTAGGGTTTCTAAATCTTACATTTGTGAAAGTGCATATAAATTGTATTTTTGCATCTTAGATCATTTAATCTCACTGAAAATTTGCAAATGCAAAAAATTCAGACAACATACAAGTTAGAAAATGTAGAAAAAATGCAGAATTTGTTGAAACCGGTGCAAAAAACCCTAATATGGGACTTATACGCCCCTCTGGGCAATTTAGTCATAGTATAGGTTATTTTTCCTACTTTATGGGAATTCTGTGTGGTGCATTTTTTAGTATTTGACCCTTCCAAACACCCTAAATGGGACTCATATGCCCCTCTAGGTGAATTAGTCCCAAATTGGCTCTATAACAACCTTTTATAACATTAAAAACATCATTTTTACACTTTTTTTGTTTTCATTAGATAGTTGTTTCAGTTTGTTGAGTTTCTATTACATGCATTAAATTAGATTTAACATAAATTGGTTCATTTCAAGCATTGTTTAATTTCAAAATTGTATTTACAATATTTCATTTTTACGTTGTTGCATAGTGCAATCAACAAATTACCTTGAGTAGAATTTGAAAATTGCATTTACACATTTCATTCTAGGACATTGGATTGAATTTTAAGTCTCTTTCCATTTTAAGCTTGTATATATTACTTTTCACAAATGTTAGTATCTGTCTTTTACAATTTTACAAAGAAAAATTTAGTCAATATGCATATTAGCCATTCGTTCAATGCGTTTTCTAGTTATGAGAGTCTCTTAGTACAAGAGAATGAAAATATTGAAACTTGATGAATATTTTACAAGGTTAGGCATTGACAATAGTCCAAGAACAATTTAAATATATTCAATACATTTTGATAGATGAAATGATTTTTCCAGGCCCAAAGTTGCTGCTGAAAATAGATAGTCGATTGCACCAAGTATTCCCTAATAACCAGAGGGAGTAATTCAGTGGTGTTTCCAACATACTTGTTGGTGATCTTGCCCAATTACAACCTGTCATGGATACCCCTATTTATGCTTCATATTCATTAGTGGTAGCCTTATGGCATACTTTCACAGTCTCAGTCACATTGGACACTATTTTCTACCAAAAAGGAGATAGCCCTTCCTAGAAAAAGTTTCAAGCAATTCTTCTCCATATAAGAAATGGTGAGGCTCTCCACGATGACTAGGAAGAGCTTATGAAACAAACAAATAAAATGCTCTCAGCCATAGAAAGAGAAGAGTTTGAGTTTCCACGAATTTGTTCGCCACAAATGAATTAGTCATGTTCCATAACAAAAAAAGACCAAACAGTTAAACCTACCCATAGCCATTAGTATTGCTCGAGCGGCACAAAAAAAAAATCTTATCATGGAGATGATGACCAACTTCTCCTCGAACTACTACTTTGTGTTGGTGAACAGGTAATGCAAACAAAAAATTTATGGATTCAAGTTGGCCTTGTCAATGGATCCCTTGGTCTTGTTACAGCTATTATATATAATACACATTGTAAACCACCAGATCCACTTGAATATGTTGTTGTTCGCTTCCAAAATTACATTGGCCCACCATAGGACCAAGAAAACCCAAGAGACATCCCCATCCCAACTATAACTCAAGGTAGTCGAACATAAATCCCACTCACCATGACATGGGGAATCACAATACATAACTTACAAGGCTTAACATTGGATAGAGCAACAATAAACATAGGCAGTAAATAGAGGCAAGGGTTGACTTTTAAAACTATCTCTCATGTTAAATCAATTGAAATACCTTGCATTGATCTAGCATTCTCATTTGAAAGATACTCCAGGCTTAGCAACAACAAATACACTGCTAGACATCATAGTGAAGAGGTGCAAAATGGGTATAATACCAAACATGGAAAGAGATAGTAGGAAAGAATAAGCAAAGCACAAGACTTTATTCAATGCTTTGCATCCTATTTAGTTGTGCACATTAAAGATAATTTTGTTCTTTTTTACTATCTTCTCTACCTCCAACAATATAGTTTAAATGTGAAATTCAATATGCAAATATACACCCATAAATATTAATCTGTTGACTTCCCATTTCAACAGTTTGTTGAGTCATACTTTTTGTAAATGGAATTAAGAAGAATACACTCTTCTATATATTCCACCTATCCATGTTTGTCCAAATGTTTTTAAATTGCATGATGTCAATTCTTTATCAGCATACCTACAATTCTCTTTCAATTGATTTTAACATGCATAGTACTCTACACATACAGTTGCAGCTCTTACAAATTAATACATATGCAAATACAAAGAACTTCAAGTGTCAATGATGCATAGAGATTCTAACCAGTAATAAGTAGAGTCCACAATTTTTGTAAGTCAATAATGTTTTTTGAACATTTCAATATATTAAACTATATATGCACATACTCTATAGAACATTCTAAAAAATAAATTGTTCTATTTGACTAATAAGTTTAAAATCCTACAACCATGTTGTGTTTTCTATTTTCTCTGCCTATATACAGGTTGATTTTTGACATTTGTGCTTCATGCTTTGCTTCCACAAATTCTTGTCTCTTCTTGTTAGCTTTTCTATTAGCTTTATTTCATTCAACTAGATGCAAATGTTTATGTACACAATTCACATTTTCCATCATTTTACTCTTTCACTCTTTTTGTATATTGCATTCAAAAATATATAGTTTTGTCTAGATTGCTTTTTGTTTTCCTCAATCATGATAAAACTCCATTCGATTTGTGACAGGTTGCTCAGCCCTGTTTACAATGATGGTCGAGGTTGTTGGTTGTGTGGTTTATCGACCGTGGAACTAGCCACCTTGTTTAGTGGAATCACAATGGCAGGTTTTCAATGCTGCCATGGCTGGTCCACCCTAACAATGTTGCTCAATGCCACACAAGGGAGTACATGTATATATATTTTTTTTGAATATAAGGATGTCTATTGTTTTTCTTGCATACTAAAATGATGCACCATGTTGTTGGTTTCATACCAGGGTACTCAACAAAGCTACCATACACCTCAATTAGATACCAAAATGGAGAGCTTCCCAGCTATTCTAGCTCGCAGCCTGTAGTGTTTCAGCTTCTATTGTTGTTGTAAGTCATTTTCCAATGCCTTCTTGTCATTCTATATGCATCTAACCAGCCACATATATTTTAATATGTTCAAAAAAAATGTTGCTTTGCAACAATATCATTTTGGCCTCAATGCAAACATAGATGGAGAACAAGATATGAAGCCCATGTGTCAAAAAATTGGTATGTGAAAGGCGGCCATAGCTGTAAGAGTAAACAAGGTTTGTTTTATAGATTTGTATTTTCCTAAGCTATACATTCAATCATTTCTTTCTCCATGGTTAGATAGCCTCCATATATTTGTTGCTATATATATACATTCATGGACAGGTTCTTACATGCACTTGACTACAATAAAAATTGTCTATTCCCCATATTACATTTGTCCATGTTCATATAGTTGCCTTTTCAGCTAATGAAAAAAAAATCTAAATACACCAAAAAATTCTAGCCATAGCTGTTCTAATGGAAACCCTTGTCGACAATTGAAACAAATAGCCAATAGGTAAATGGCAACTATTACATAGATTGCTTGTTTTGTATTAATATGTTTCATGATATTCTCTTCCTCTCATCTCTTCGACGCTGCCTATAACAAGGTCTTTATTTTTGTCATTTAGTTTTTCTATTTTTCAACAAACATAAGATTGACCTCTACCTTTTCACTGGTTTCTTTCATTTTTGGCCCATGTGTGCTTCATACCCTCTACCTACTATTTGTTGTTATTTGTGTTCATCATTACTACTATATTCCTTTTGTACAACAAAATATTTGTATAAGAAACTCTCCATATCTATGGTCTACACCTTGTACTCTCCATATGTTAAACTTTCATATAAAATCTATTTTACATGATCTAGGTGGGGGGCGGGGGTAGGGGCGAGGGCCATTTGACACACTATAAAAAATTTGTTACAAAAATACTTGAGAATCACAAGTAAATGGCAGGTGATCAAAAAGCCCACATCAATATATATATACACATATATATGTAATATAAATATATATACATGTGTATATATGTGTATATATGTGTATATGCATAAATATACGTATCTATGTTATACTAATAGATATGTTACAATTTGCTTATTTCTCTATAATACTAAATGCCAGATAATGCACAATATATATATATTCTAAATTGGAGCTACATTGTTTGGGACTAAATATTATAAACAAATAGGTTATACACACACACACACACACACACACATATACAAATATACATGTATATATAACAAATATACATATATATATACATACAATGTCAACTGTATGTGAAAATCAATCCTTCGAAACATAGACAAATACATATTTGCATATATATATTGAAGACAAACAATACCACAATGGCTCTTTGTACAATGCAACTCAATCAATGATATATTTTGTGTCACATTTTACACTATACTTTCCCACGTTGCAACACCCATGTAAAATGACTTACAAATTCCACATAACAACAAGGCTAAAAAATTTTGGAAAAGGCAAATTGTTCCTATTCATAGCCCATTTTTATGTGAATCTAAAGTGTTATTCTAATACATCTTGCAACTATTACATAGGTTTCTTGTCTTATACCAATATGTTTGATGATACTCTTTTTCGCTCATCTATTTCAAGTTGCTTATAACAAACTATTAATTATCGTGGTTATTTTGTTTGGATGTAACATGTTATATGTATTCTCTCATTATGTTCCATGATATTTCTTTCCCCTCATTTTTTTGAAGTTCTGCATGACAAATTGTGCTTCATGGTACTCTTCTTTCCACACACTCATAACACACTGTTCATTGTCATTGTTTGCCTATTATATGCTGCATATTTTAAATTTCTAATAAATGTGGATTTTCTCTATAATATTTAGCACCATATAAGTGTCATTCTAATACCTGTTATATGAGTTTAAAGATACTTAATAATCATAGGAAAAGCACAGATGGTCAAAAAAATACATTAAATAGACCTTAACACCATGGACAATTGAATAGGTGACCTACAATAATTAACAGTTTGTTATGAGCGGGTAGATATTAATAGAACACAAGTAGTCTATGTAACAGTTGGCTCATCAATTCAAAATTTAAGCTACATTATTTGGCACTGAATATTATAGACAAAATATAGGAATTGTAAAAGAACTACTAGAAAAACACTTAAGAATCACAGGTAGATGGCACATGATTGAAAACCCACATTAAAGATATTAACACAACATAACCAGATTATGTAACAATTGAGTTGTGAATTGAAAATTGAAGCTATGTTCTTATACTCATTAGCATGGGAGCAACTGCAGATTAACATTGGGGCAATTGTTTTTTCATGCTTTGTTTATTGTTTTAGTTTTATTTGTGAATCTTTTGTTTATTGTTTATGGTTATCTGTGTGTATCTTTGGTGTTGCAGCCATTAGCATAGGAGCAATCATAGTTAAATCTATTAATGCCACATTTGAACTCAATTAAAAATTCAAGGTGCATTACTTGCAACTAAATATTATAGGTGTTCAATAGAGAAATTGTAAAAGAGCTATTAGAATAACACTTAACAACCACTAAACTATTTTCATCTCCAAAATCTTCATGCTTTCATCCATGTTAGTTATTTGAAACACATAAAATTAAACATCCCTATGAAATAATACATCATGCTTCAAAATGCAAACAAATGACAAGATAAATAAAGCATATAAAATGCATGAAGTAAATTCTATCTCATAGTGGATTGGTGCTTTTGTGGAAAGAAGTCCTTTCCAAATCCTTGATAAGTCAATGATGAAGATGCAATACTAATATAATGGAAAAAATTAGCTCTCAATGTGAAGAGAGTAACTTTGCATGAAGATGTAGATTGTGGATGATGACAATGAAGGATAGCCTCTCCATTTATAGAAGATTTTGATGAGAGAAGAGGCAAGAGGGATGAATGTGGGACAAAAAACCAACCAATAAGAAGGAGCCACTTGTCACCATGTGAATGGGCCAAGGATGTGCAAGTTTTGGTCAATCTGCCAATAAATGACATTACGTGGCCTTTTCAATTTTCAAATTTGGCTTACATTGGAGGGAGAAAAAGGGGCTTAAATGCCAAGTGGGGGACATGTAAGAGGAGAATTAATGCTACGTTGGAAGGGACAAGTCAACTTGGATTTGAATTCAAACTTGAGGGAATATTCCATTTTTATGCCATGTTGATGGAAAATGGAGATTTAATAAATTAATTAAAATCCTTTATTTGTGCAAGTGGGAAAAGCTAGAGGATGGGACTTGCATTAAGATTGGATTTAATCCTGATCCAGTTAACTTAAATGAAGATTAGGTGATTTGACCTTTTTGCTTTAGATTTATGGATTAAACTAAATGAAAAAGGAGATGGAAAATGATAAAGATTTAGTTAAATAAATATTTTGATTTATTTAGCTAAGGGGAATAATTATGGTGTTTATTTAATTTAAATGGAGGACCTTAGAGATAAATCAAATAAGTTTGATTTATTTAATTCAAATGGACTTGATTAAATGCAATATGTTAATTTTGCATGTCTACATTTTGCCCCTCTTTGAAGCAATGTACTTGCTGCATTGGTTCAAAGAATAAACTTGCCATGATTAAAAATTCATTTTTTAAATTTTTTTGGGGATGGCCCAGCGAAAAGTACACTGGTACATTGCCCCCTCAAGAAATTGAGTGAAAAGACTTGATTTGAGGGTCGATCTCACGATAAAGAGGTTCAAGATGGATGTATGGATGGTTGTGATTATGATACAAATGAGATGGTTTTAAGATGCTTAGAATAACCAATCTATATTATCCTAAGCAACTTAAATGATGATATGATGTGATGATGCCTATATGATTATGCAATGGATGTTTTATTCAAATCTATGATTTATGAGATACTTGTTGATGGTGTTTTTATGCACTTTTCAACACAGGCAGTGCATAGGTGCACTACCTCTCTTGAAAGACAATCTTCCACAATCGAGTTGCAGAACACTATCCCAAGGTCTCTCGGATGTCAGGTCATGACAGTGCTTGGATACCTCAGTAGTTTGATGTGATTTGCTGGAATCACAAGGCGGCCTTACGGGAATACAAAGTGTGGATGTGAAACACGAAGCAGGATCTTCAAAAGGGGAGTTCTTAGCATGAAAGCATTCAGGTGTTGGCTGTAGGTTCAAACAGCAATCTCGAACTCCATCTAGTTGTTAGATTCAGCTTTATAAGGTATAATGAACCTTGGTGTTGTTCAATTCCTAAAGAAAGTGAAAAAGAGTGAAGGAGAAAGAAAGTTCCTAAGCCTAAAGCTTGCTGCGAACAGTGATAATGGAGTCCCTGCAATGGACAATTCCTTCAAACAATCTCCCACTTAACCAGGAATTTCACAATATCATGGGAGTTGTGCAATCTTCTAAGGGCTGCAGATTTGTATCCCTCATTCACCACATACATGTATGAATTAAAGATAAGTGTTTAGGGCAGCTTAAATCAGGTCCAGGCTAACTTTGCAAAGCTATCTACCTTCAGCAAACAGCAAAAAGTATGGACTAAGGAGTTATCAACAAAGCAAGAATTTTCATGAACAGCCAACAGCGTTCCTAAGATTATCAAAGTAACATGAACAGCTAACTAAACAGCAAATAGATCTAAGCTTAACATCTAAGATTGGAGAAATGAATCAATTAACATGAGAGAACACAAGGAAATGCACCAAGTCAATGCTATTTCTCATATATTTCAGCAGCATATCCTTACAACAACTCAACTCTCACTTTGCAAATGAGGGGAGTCCTCTATTTATAGTGTTTCAAAAGTTAAATGAATGGCCAAGATTCATTACAATTGTGTGGCCAAGATTCATTACAAAATAGGGTTTCACCTACCCCCAAATAGATTTACAATTTTAAAACATATTCTATTTTTTCCCTATTTTGTCATCTAGTAGATGACACTATTTGCTTTTTGTCCTGTAGCTGATTGCTGTTCCTTTGGCTGTAGCTACCTTTCTGGGAGGTCTTCCTCTTTGGCTGGGCTGTCTGGTTGCTCCTCGGAGGCTGCGTGTTCAATATGCTTGAGGATTATGGCCTGGAGCTTATCTACCTCGAGGATTTCGCACTTCAACATCTGGTAACTCCATTCTTTAGCACTCTCTTCCAGCCGCTTCCAGTCTTCATCATACTTTGAGCTCTGATCTCTGAAAAGCTCTGATCTATCGAGGGAATGGGCAGCGAAACTTAGGAAGTCTGTCGTGATATCTCCGGCTGTCCCATCCTTCATCCTTCCCTCAAAATACGACCTGACCTTTTCCGCATCCAACTGCACCGTGGGCATATCATAACCTGTTATCATTTTGAGGTACTCGGCGCATTCAGCTCGGATCTCCTTGATCCATGCAATATCTGGATCCACCCTACTCTGGATCTGCTCCATCCGCTCCCTTCGATTGATGAGGTCCCTGCGCCATATGTCCACTAACCAGTGATCTTCCTTCTTCAATCCTAACTTCTCTTCCCACGTGCTTTCTGGCATTCGGAGGATGGCCTCAACCTTCGGGAAGGCAGAGTCGTAGATCGCAGGGAAGTCAGTGCAGAGCTTTCTTGTGCCTTCCAAGGACTGAACCAGGTCTAGGAACTTGTTGGCTATCTGCACGGCCAAGCCGATCCCTATGTTTCTGACCTTTACAACCTGCTGGAACCAGTCCTCTGTGGTCTTCTCTAGATTTTTCCTCCTTTCCAGCTTATCTATTTGTTCCTTGGAGAGCAGCTGTGGCGCGGCCGTCGAGGTAGTGGGGAGGTCGTCGATTGAAGACCACTGCTGGATGTAGTCGGTTAAGGCAGCAACCTGCACTTTTAATTCATCCTTGGTGACCTTATCCTGCTTAATCAAGTGCACCACCGTGGCCACTGACTCTTCTAGATGTCCAACCTTCTGTTCCCTGGTGGCTGTCCCTAGGTCGATCATGGAGATGTTGTAACTTACTCCATCCTGGCCAATAGTTGGCGTTGCCACTTGTGCAACCCGGAAGCCAGAAGCGTCCATGGTTACCCTAGAACGGACCTTAGGCCTTTTCTCCTTCTTTGGTGTGGCTAGAGATCGAGCCAAGATGGCCTCCAATCTCGACCTCGGGTCGCTTAGAACAGGAGTAGTCTTTTCAAGTTGCCTTTCCAACCAGTCGGGCATGGGAGACTTATCCTTTGGTGTATCATGGCTATCATCACCCTTCTCCATCAGAGGTAAGACTTCGGCCTCCTTTTCCTTTTCAAGTTCTTCCTTTTCCCTGGCAGCATCCTCCTCCTCGTCAGAATCTTGATAAAATACGAGGCTTTTGACGGGTGCCCTGGTGGTCCATAGCTGAGTGGGATCTTCCTCTCCCACCACTTCTTCCATTTCTTTGACAGCCTCAGCTCTGGGGCTCTTCACAACATGGACCTCGGCCTCAGTGATGGCTTGTTTAGGCTGCTCCTCCGGTGGCTGCCCCTCTTCACCCGGCTGTTGAGCCGACTCTTCCTCGATGTCTTCATCAAAAGCATGGACAATCTCTTCATCTCTCGAGTCATCCCCCTCATCCCTGCCTTCAGAAGAGCCCGTCTCTTCCTCCTCATAAGCAACTTTGTCGATGGTTTTATGCTCAAATTCAGGGTGCTCAAAATAATCGTCGGCCTCCTCCCCAATAGGCTTCGAAGCCCCTCGTTCTTGCTCTTCTAACTCTTTTGAAATCTGCATGGTGGCCTCCATGGCTGGCGGCCCTGTTGGCGGTTGCGAAGGCTGAGATGTGGCGAGGGCTTGGGCGAGGGCAGCCTGGAGAGCGGGGTCCATCAAAATCTGCGAGAGCTCCGGGGGAAGACTCTGCATGTGCCGTGTAATGGCCTCGGGTACAGTGGAGATGGGAACAGGCGCTGCTATTGTTGCGAGAGGTAGGGAAGTGATAGGTGACATGGCAGCAGCAGAGGAAGGGGAAGTGGTCATGCTGGAGGAGGAATCAATGTTGATTACGGATCCGGCTGGAGGTGAAGAAGCGAGGTGAACGGAAATGTCCACCGCTTGTGGAGATGAGGCAATGGCGGCTTGAGAAGCAGGCGGCGCACCAGCCAGGGGAGGAAGGAGCAAAGGAGGCTGCGTCCCCGTCGAGGTTACCGTCCTTTTGAGTTTCTTCAGAGATGAGCCTCCCGTATCCTTTGTTTCCTGCTCCTTTGGGTCCGCAGACTGAGTCGTTTCTGCCTCCTTTCTTTTCTGGGACCTGGTGACGGGGGGAGACTTGGAAGTCTCACCAGCTGATGGAGAGGCGGCCGCCTCCTTCGTGGCACTTGGTTCACTCTTGGTTGCTTCATACGTCAAAGCCACCCCGTTTTGCTTCAGCAGTGCCACCTTTCCATCGACCCATTCCCTTGTGCGAGCAATGATAGGTTGGGTGATTGTATCCAGGTCATTGACCTCTTGCTCGTCCCAGTCGATGGAAGGGATTGCCAGGTTGGCAACCGCAGGGTATCCCGGGTGCACCAAGGTGGACTCATCCTCCTCGAGTTGGTCTGGCACCTGAAATAGTCATACCTTCCTCAGAAACTGCACCGTCATCCGCATATAATGTCTCTGGCGGACCTCCTTATCATCTTTGCAATCCGCCCAGAAATCTTCTACATGATGCTTGTGGGCGTATGCCGGCCCCAGCGCCTTCCTGACATGACCGTGCGGGTCCATTCGAGGGCGTGGCGTGTACCACTCAAAGTTATACTCTTTGAGCTCCTTTTCTGAGTTGCCAGCGCATTGAGAGGTTTGCAACCGATACTGGCCCTGGCCGAGGATCATAGGATAAGGGATCCCCGCCACGTGCTTCTGGCCGAAGACCGCCTGAATATGTTGGAGCTGCCGAGAAAGCTCCAGGAGGATGATTCGGTCATTTGGGTACCTCGGCAGTTTGTTCGGCCGTTCTGTGAACCCTTGGGCGCGGATGTATGTGAATTTTGGGAACTGAATAAACAGGAAGGCATACTCCTTCAGGAGGGCCCTGGCGCTGTGAGATACCCTTCTTTCGAAGTCCCCGGCTATCAATCTGATTATATGGCCTGTGAAGGCATCATTGACACGGCTATACTCCTTCTTAAAGTAGCGGTACTGGAGCTGAGGGTATCGGTCGAAGGGCTTAAGCCCTCGTTTGTGCTCCCCATCTGGCGCCCTAAAGAGTCCGCTGTATTATTTCTGACCCGCCAAGGAGTACACTAGGTACGAGGTCATATAGAATTTGTTGCTCTTCTTGACATTCATAAACTGCTCGTGGAAGCAGTTTCTGATGATACTCCCCCAGTCAAACGAGCTCTTGGTTTTCACATCTTCATTTCCCCGTACGATCTGCTCAATGTAGTAAGCCATCCACTCCTGGAAGTAGGCAGCTGCTAGGAGGCCCATGACTCGGCTTAGCATAGTTACCAAGTCGTGATAGTCTTCATGAAAGTCGCTGCGGAAAAGCTCCTGGGGAACTTTTGCGGCGCTGCCCCGTTTCTCCTTCAACCAGTAAATGTTGATTGACTTCTTGATGTTCAAGGGATTGGCATCCCATGCCGCCTGACACTGCTCCAAAGTGGGGACTTGCATATGTGGGAATGTCAGAATGTGGAATGTTTTTCCAATTCCTTTCGGAGACATGTTGGCGAGGATATTTCCCTCCCTGTCTACTATGGTTCTGGTATCTGCTTGGTAGGCTTCTCGGCAAGCCATTACCAGCTCAGGTGCTATTAGAGATGGCGGGAAGCCAGCAGCTTTAGCGATTCTGCTTTGGCGTATCAATCGTGCATTCTTTGTCCTAGGGTCGACCTTGACCCTCTGGGTGAACTCATCTATGTCCACCTGGCCTATGTTGGTGTCCGAGATCTCTTTCCAGTCAGTCGAAACCTTTGACTAGAGCGGTTCACCCTAAAATTGGAACTTCATTTGGTCCTTGTCCTCTTTCCCACGGACAGCCCTTCTAGATTTCTTACCCTTGTCCCTTTCGGTAGAGGCCCCTGATGTTCCTACGGCCGATTCCATATATCCTGCAAGCAAAAGGCGAAGTCAGCACCACAAAACACCAAAAAACGTTAACGTTAGTCCGTATCGAGCATATTATCTAAACAATCATTTAAATACATCATAAATGTAATCCTTAGGTGATATCGATTTCATATCAGAGCATTTGACCAATCCGGGCCCGGAGGGCCAGACTTCCCTGGCAGGAATGCTGTCAGGAAGGGAAAACATGAGCGAAAGCTCCCGAAGACATCCGCTGGCCAAATGTTCATGTTCCAGGGGGTCCATGATGAAGAATGGCCTAATTTAGGACGTGGGTCGAAGTTAGATTTTCAATTTGGATTGATCTGGATCGATTTGAGGAGCCCCGGAAGTTCCAAGCCAGAAGGCAGCTAGGCGACTGGAGCAGGCGGCGGCGGGTACCGGACGGAAGTCTGGAGACGGAAGCCCGGAAGCCGGAGCCCGGAGGCAGAAAGGACGGCCGCGCTTAGGTTTACCTTCCAGTTTTATATCGGACGGCATTCAGGTCACCGAGTCCCGGAGGCCGACAGGATGCTAGCAGACTACCAGAGCCCGGAAGACGGGACGGCACGAGGAACAGGCCGCCGCAATTACTTGATGATGATTTGCACGACGGCGGCGAAAGGGGGGCCGGGATCCGAGACACGGGGCGCCGTCGGTGGACGGCCGCCGGAGAACACTATGAACGAACGTGCGACAACGGCGGCGAAGGATGGGCCGGACACCGGAAGGCGGGCCGACGTGCCCCGACGGCCGGGCCGCGAGGTTTGCAGTTGTGATAACGAAGGCGAAGGGACAACACAGGCCCGGGCGCCAGACGGCTGGAGATTTCAAATGATCTCGAAAATGGCCGCAGGATAGAACCCTAAGGCGAAGGATCCGCCAAGGAGGCCGTCGCGAGAAAATAAAGCTAGGGTACTACGTGCCAAAGCTATCCCGGCCCGGCGGCTCTGGCAGGGTTCCACCGGCAAAATCACGGAGTTCCGGAGGGAACTCCGGACGGCCGGGCCCGAAGGGTCCGGGGGACGCGAAAACCAGGGAGCCGAAAAAACCCTCATTTTAAAACGGCGGACAGTTCGGGGCGGCAGCCCGAGACGGGAAACCCGGAGGCCCGGGCCCGGAAGGGCCGACCTCCGCCGGATGGGTTCGAGGCCAGGATCCGGACAGCGACGGAGGGTCTCGGGCTCGAGGGCGTTCTTCGCCCTGTGCGAAGAACACCCGCGACACGGGCAAGTTCCGAGAGGCGAAAAAAGGTGATTCCGACGGGCTGCGGAAAATTCAAGGACATGGGTTTGGGGCGCAACGGAGAGGGTGTTCGTTTTATACAATTTAAATTTGTTGTTCAATTCATTTAAACCCTCAAAATGATCAAAAATAATGGGAGAGCGAACGAGGATGGCTTACCTCCAACTCGCTAAGCGGGACGATGATCCGATGCACTGGCAGAGCTGATGGAACGACGCTGGGGTCGACGATCGCGATGGTGAAGTTTGCAGTGGGCTCCAATTCGGTCGCTGCTCCAATTCGTTCAATTCGCAAAGTTAAAAAGACTTCAGCGGACCTCGGTTTATATACCACACTGCTCATTAATGGCACATTTAATGCCTCGTACGATCCCGCCAGAAGTTGGTAAGATTCAAATTTGAGTCGGTGGCGGCGACGAGGGCGACGGGGCCCGGAAGGCGGGCCGACGCGCCCCGACGACCGCCGTATGAAATCCTGGGGACTTCGGACGGCGGCGGCGACGAGGGCGACGGGGCCCGGAAGGCGAGACGACGCGCCTCGACGGCCACCGCGTGATGGCCGTCGCGGACGGCAATCACGGGGCGGAAGTCCGAAGGCGGACTTCCGGCTCCCGGCGCCCGAAGGGGCGAATGCCTGCCGAGAAATCCCGAAGAACGACGAATCGGAAAACAGTTAGGCGGGCTCCAGGGGGCGGAAAAGACGCCCGGGAAACGCCGCTAGGGCGGCAAATGCAGGAGGGAAACCCGAAAGGGGAACCCCGGAGGCCCGGGCCCGAAGGCGCCCAGGGCTGCCCTAGAGCCCGAAAGGCCTAAGGCACCCACAAGCCCCCAGAGGGCAGGAAAACAAAAGGGAAACCATGGCCGATGTTAGAACGAAACTTTTTAGGGCAAGATCGGCCAGACAGAATGTCAAAAAAGAGGGGCACGCAAAATGAGGCAACCCCAAAAGACCTGACACGGTGAAAGAAAAGAGGGTCCCCGTTCCGAACGGGGCGTGTGTGCTGAGGGCACAACAATACTTAGACTAACAGATCTATACTATGATGATGAACATGCATGTGAGACGATCGGTGTTTCTTATATGATATGATGTGATATGCATTATGTTAATGGTTTGTGGATGTAAGATGGATGCATTGGCGATGATGATTAACTATCCTAGTCAAGATATTAGTGTGGAAAAGAAGAAATGAGAAATGAGATGATGACAAGAGGATCCAACAAGCCAACTTTATGAGAGATGATGATGAGAAATGGATGATTTTCTTATCAAGAATTGGGATTTTAAAAGAGCCACTTACCTTATGTTTGATAACACACATAGGCACAATGCATCAAGGTATAAAGAGCTAGGATGGCATTGTACTTAGTGTGATGGGAATTGACTCAACAATCAGATAGGAGTACTCATGTTCACACCTGACATACAAAACCTCATTTAAAATGTAGTCTAAATATTTCAAACATCTTGGACCAAAACATAGAAAAAGCAAGCCTTCCTATGCAGTCAACAAGATATCTAAAACATTCTCCATACACCCAAATAAAGGACACATGATCAAGTTTATATTACAAGAACATCCAACAAGCGTAGTAGATAAAAAGATAATAATCGTTGCTCCATTCCTATCTCTCTAAATCCATTTGTTTGGACATCATCAAGAGGTTATTGGAATGAGTGCAAAGATATAAGTCAAAAGACAAAGATAAATTAAACAAACAATTTATTGTTCTTCAATATTGCTAACCAAAAGGAAATGTGTTTTTAAGGATAAGAATGGAAACTATTGCCAAAAGATAATGCCCATTGTAGGAAGGATACATCCTAGGACATGTTAGTGGATGGCGACACGTCATTTCGTATATCCAAAGTGTTCTTTCTGATAAATAATGCCCATGGTAGGAAGGATACATCCTAGGACATGATGTTATGATATGATTGATATGGGACTGATTGGATGATAGGCTATTGATACAAAGAGTTGACTAACTTGTTTACATACTAACCTAAACCTGAGACTTGACGTTTTGAGTTTTCACTTTTCACTTGCTAGACTTGTTTCTGACTGTTTTCTCAAAGGTTGGGGATGGTGATTGTTTATTTTGGGTGATGTTTATTGTGGGTGTTCAAAAGTGAGATGAGACAAATGCATTTTTTCAAATATTTGCATTTTTTGAGTTTTTTGAATTGTTTTGAGGCTGTTTTGGGTATTTTTTGAGATTTTTCATATATCTTTGATTTTTTATTTTTCAAATGTTTTGGGGTTTTCTAAGATTTTGACCAAAATACTAACCTAAGGACCTATCCTAGGGGCCTTGAGGGCTAATCAATTAGATTATCCCTGCCTACGGTATACAAACAGAGACCACGTAGTTCGACTGATGACTTGACTGATTTATAGATGAAGATATATATGATGAAATGTCAATTTATTATGAAAAACTCCTAAAGGACTAACCTAAGTGTCTCATGGGATGATCAAAGATCAACCTTGCCTATGTTCAAGGCTCAGAGACTCGTAGTTTGACAAGACAACTCTATTTTTTTACTTTTTGACCTATTTTGGGATTTCAATATGTTTTGAATGTTTTTCGATTTTCTGGTTTTTTTATGTTTTTGGATTTTTTGATGTTTTTGGATTTTTTTGATTTTTTGATTTTTTTGGATTTTCTGATTTTAGGATTTCAAGAATATACATGAATCTGGTCCGATGAGAACATGCCCCTAGCTTGATGCAATCTACTACTCTGATAAAGGTAGGACAAACTAACCTTGAGAATGGGTTTAGTAGTACTAAGAGCGATCATAACACGAACATAAGACCAAGCTATTGTGCGAATGTGGGTGGATGATGGATGGAGATATGGAATGCGATGGAAAATGGATGTGTAATGAATGGATGATGTAGAATGAGCTATGAAGATCCTAGTGGATGGAAAATGCTTATTTACCAAGTTACTTGCCCAAAGTGCCACTGAAGTGGTTTTCACCAGAGGACGATTTTTTCTCTAGGCACCTGTTTGTCAGGTTTTCACCAAGTTACTTGCCCAAAGTGCCATCGAAGTGGTTTTCACCAGAGGACGGTTTTTTCTCTTTATTGTTTTTTAATCCTTTTTCTGATTTTTTTTATTTTTTTTGGATTTTTTTTTGCGTTTTGATTTTAATGTTGTCACCAAGATGCTTGTTTTCCAAGTTTTCATTAGGGTAACCATTTTTTAGGACATTTTTTATTTTTTTTTATTTTTTGGGTTCTATACCTTAAAAGATTAGGCATAAAATTTTTTGAGATGAGAATTGTTCATGGGCTCTTATAGAGGTTCCCCTTCGGGTGTTGATAACTGATATTCCCCTAACTCATAGCTTGCTATGATAAAAAATGGTCCCAACCAATTGGGTTCAAATTTTCTTTTGCTATTTGGATTTGGGACATTCTTTTGATTCTCCTTTAGTACTAGTTTTCCAACTTGGAACTTGTCTTGCTTCTGATTTTCTTATTATAGCTCCTCTTGAGTCTGTTCTGATAGACTTACAAATGATTTAAAGCATATATACACCACTCATCTAGTACCTCCAACTCATTATGTCTTAATACTGGATATTCTTCATCCATCATGAGGTTTTGCAGCGATATTCTCAATGAAGGGAGCTCGATCTCAATGGGGAGTATTGCCTCTGATCCATAGACAAGGGAGAATGGGGTGGCATTGGTGGGTGTTGAATGCTAGTTTGATAGGCCAAGAGGGCGGGATTGAGCTGCAGATGCTAGTGAAAACCTGCGTCATTGACTATTTTCTTGAGGATTTTTAAAATGGTTTTATTGGTAGCTTCTACTTGGCCATTGCCTTGGGGATAATATGGGGTGGAAAAGTGATGTTGGATTTTGAATTTTTCACATAGATCACGAACATCCTAATTCTTGAATGGTGTTCCATTATCTAAGATAATAGGTTGGGGAACATCGTATCGACATATTAAGTAGTTCAAGATGAACTTTGACATCTGTTTCCTGGTGATATATGTCATGGGGATGGCTTCCACCCACTCGGTAAAGTACTTAGTGGTGGTTATGATGAACTTGTGGCCATTAGATGAAGTGGGAGTGATTTTTCCAATGAGATTGAGTCCCCACTGTGAAAAGGGCCATGGTGTGATGATGGGATGAAGTTGTTGAGCTCGAGCATCGATGAGGTCCCCATGCTGCTAACATTGTAGGCACCTTTTGATGTAGTCATGTGCGTCTCTTTCCATTGTAGACCAATAATACCCCATCCTCAGCAATTTCTTGGCTAGGGTCATTCCACTCAAGTGTGAACCACAAATTTCATTATGCATCTTAGTTAAAATGGTCAATGCCTCCTCAGCATTTAAACAATGTAGTAGGGTTCCTTCTATACTCCTACGATAAAGGGAATTTTGTAGGATGACAAACTGGGATGATTTTTTGACAAAGGTTCATTTTAACATTGAAGGTAAGTCAACAGGTAGGACCCCTATTCACAAGTAGGTATAAATGTCATGGTACTAGGGATCATCGAGACCAACGATTTCACACAAATTTTGATTTTGGAACCTCAAATGCGGGCACAAGAAGTTGCTCTACCAAGAATTCATATTTTGGGACATTGTGATGGATTTCCAATAGGGATCTAATCATTGCCATGACGTCTGCAGCTCTGTTGGTGCTCTAGGTATCTGCTCAAATGTGATCTCGATAAAGGATTCCTTGGGAGTCTCCACTAGTTTCTTGTATGGAGTGAGCTTATCATCCTTAGTCTGGTACTCACCGTTCACTTGGTTTATTATCAACTAGGAGTCTCCATATACTCTAAGGTCCATGATGTGCCACTGCATTGCTATTCTGAGACCTATGGTTAAAGCCTTGTATTCTGCAATGTTGTTGGTGTAGGGGAGTGCCAATTTATATGATCTAGGTATGGAGTCCCCTTGTGGGGTGATGAAAAAGACACCAACTTCTGATCCATGTTGCATGTATGAGCCATCAAATTAGAGTTTCCAATGGTGGACTATGTTGAGATTGAAGATGCATTCATCTGGAAAATTTGATATGAGTGGATTCTCTAAATAGATTGGTGCTTCTGCAAGTTGATCTGTGATTACTTGGCCTTTAATTTCTTTCTGTTCCACATATTCAATGTCTACTCTGATAGTATCATGACCCATTTAGCTATCCTTCCTATGAGCATTGCCTTTGACAATAAGTACTTGAGGGGGTTGATTTTGGCGATGAGTTTGATTTTTTGTGCCAACATGTAATGTCTAAATTTTTGTGAAGCAAACACTACTACTAGACATGCTTTTTCAATGAATGAGTAGTTCAACTCATGACCGACCATTGTCCTACTGATATAGTAGATGGCCCTTTCTGTCCCATTTTCATCATGCTGAGCTAGAAGAGCACTGAGGGTTGTTTTGTTGTTGACACATAGAGAATTAAAGGATTTCTTGGGATTGGTGGCATGAGGACCAGTGGTGTAAGTAGATATTCTTTGATCTTATTGAAGGATTCTTCACACTTGTTATCCTACTTGTATGCTACTCCCTTGTGAAGTAGGTGAGAGTATGGATTCTGTTTATCTTCTAGCTGTGTTATGAATCTTTAGATGGATTGAAGCCTGCCTTGGGAGACATCTCAATTGTTTCAATGTTCTAGGTGCCTCCATCTCAAGGATTTCTTTTACCTTGTTAGGGTTTACCTCAATACCTCTCATTGACACTATGTATCCTAGCAACTTTCCTGATTGTACACCGAAGACACACTTCTCTGGATTTAATCGAACCTTGTATTCCTCTAGCCTGTCAAAAATAGTACTCAAGGTTTCTATGTGATGCTTCCTCTTTTTGGATTTGGCTATTCTATCATCAACATAATCTTCAATAGTTTTATGGATCATGTCATGGAAGATTAACTTCATGGCTCTTTGGTATGTTGCTCCTGCATTCTTGAAGCTAGATGGCATCATATTCCAGCAGTAAATCCCACAAGGACAAGTGAAGGTTGTTTTGTGTTGGTCTTATTTAGAAATCATTATCTAGTTTTATCCTGAGAAACCATTCATTAGGGAGAGCATTTCGTGTCCCGCTTTCATGTACACAACCATGTCAATGTTGGGTAATGGGAAATCATCTTTTGGACATGCTTTGTTTAAGTCCCTAACATCTATGAAAATTATGATGCCCCCATCGGGTTTTGAGATAAGCACCAGGTTTGACACCCATTCTAAATAGTCTATTGGTTGAATGAATCCTGCATCCAATAGCTTCTTTAGTTCCATTTTGACTAGCAGGGTGATATGAGGGTGCATTTTCTTGAGCTTTTGTCTAACGAGCTTTGCTTCAGAGTATACTACTAGGTGATGAACTACAATTTCTGGATCAAGCCTAGGAATGTCTACATGGCTTCATGAGAAATTAGTTTGTCTTTCTCTTAAGAAGGTTGCTAGGAGCTCTTGTTCCTCTAATAGTAATGAATCTGCATAGAATGTGATGTGCAGGGTCTTCTTTGTTCCTAGATTAACTAGATTGCATTTTTCTGCTAGGACCGCTGATTTTTCCTGATGAAGAGCTCTAAAACGAAGATTGAATCCCCCATCTTCAAGAACCTCATAGAGGTTTTCACCATTGGATGCATCCTTTCTTTTTACTTTTTTCAAGTCGGAGAGTGCCATAGTGTGGTTTTCACTCAAGGACCTAGAGATTATTCTTAGTTTTTCGCTTTTGTGACTGAGGGATTCAATTGTTTCCCTATAGTATGCATGTGTATTCAGCTCAGTGATGAGCCCTACTTTGTGATAGACCCATATGGAATATTATCCCGTAGTCCCATGAATTCTGAGAGCACCTCATCATTTTCGAATGTGTCAAGAATTGGTGGTCCTTGTTGGTCATAATCAATGAGTTGGGGGTAAACTAGATGGATTTCATGGTTTTGGTTTTCAGACTCATAAGATAGGGTGCTAATAATGAGAAGGGTGGTATCCTCAAAGAGCCTAGGTAGGTTGTTTATGGGATCCTTGTCATCACTACTACTCTAGACATCAGTTATGTCAAATGTGAAGTTGTCTATGACTCGACCTGTAGATACGAGTAAGCGAAGTTCGACTGCGGATTACTGAGGAGGATTCTTGACCTTTCTAATTGGAGGACTTCGGCCACGTATGGTTATACTCGAAGGGGTACATCCAAGGCCAATATTTCTCAATTGTGTCTCTAGAATGATGGGTATTAGAAGCCCATTGTCATTTTTCCAAAGTCTCTAATTTCTGTCATAGCCCATTGTGAGCATCATTTGCAAACCTTTGCTTCTGTCATCCATTGGTAGATTGGTTGCTGGTCTATTATCTTGGTATAGGAGATGAGATGGGTCCTCCTCTATGACTTCTCAGCTGAGATCTCCCCAACTTTTGAAGTTGGGATATTCTTCAAGGGATGTTTGAGATGTGGAGGCTTCATTTGATTGTGGACGTCCTCGTGATCTAGGAGATTGTGGTAACTCTCCTACCACAAAAGAATTTTTGGGAATTGTATAGTTTCCGCAACCATTGTCCTGGATGATGACTTTGATATCAGAGATGGTGGGGATGGTAGGAGAGGCGGATGTCTCTGTCGCAAAAGTGGAAGTGAGACTAGCTAGATCAATGTACAATGTTGATGGGCCTTCATCATTTTTAGGCACTTGAGGGATTTTGTAGTATTTTTCCTCTAGGTTCTTGCAGTAGGAGCATGGTTTAGGATATCCATGGATGGTGACCTCTTGTCCTTCATATGTGAATTTGACACATTGATGAAAATTTGATGCTACTGCTTGCATTGCATGGATCCATGGACATCCTAGGAGAATGTTATAAGGCAAGTCTAGGTCCAAGTCCTGATAGGTAATTTCCATGATAGTTGGCCCCACTTGAATAGGGATTTGGATTGTGCCTTGGGACACTCCTTCTTGATCATCATACGCTCTGATTGTAATACCTTTGCCTTTGTTGATGGACTCCTTCGAGATTTTCAGGTTCTTAATGAGCTTGAGGGAACAAATGTTCAAACTTGCACCTCCATCCACCAAGACTCACTTGACTTTATTTTTATGCAACAGGACATCTTTAAATGGAGTGCATGGTTGTGAGATGGGTGAGCACCAAGGAAAGTCCTGATCGAAGAACGTAAGGAGGTTTGGAGTGATGATGTTTTTGACCATAGCTTGGAATTGTTCTGCATCAAGATCTGTGGGGACAATGGATGAAGCCAGTGATTCCTCAAGGATTTTCTTGTGGACGGATGAGATTTTTAATAACTCCATGATGGAGATTTGTGTTGGGGTTCTTTTTAGCTGATCAAGGACATTGTAACCATTGGGAACAGATTTTGGGTTGGGTGTGGATGCTTTGTTTGGTTGAGATGACCCTACGATGGTAACTTTGCCACCTCTTGTGGTGACTCCACAATTGACATGGGCTCCTTTTATGGTGATGGTAGCGCAGTAGTCATCCATTGATGCAGTGACATGGTCATACACATGATTCACGTTCTTGAAGGTACCTTTCCCCTTATCAGTGTTATTGTTCCCTTTATTGTTATGGTTAGGCATCAGATTCATGTATATTTTGAGATTTTGATTTCCTGTTGGTTGTTCCATATTTATGATTCTTTGATCAATGAGGTTATGGACTAGGTTCTTTAACCTCATGCAATTGTTAGTGGTGTGCCCTTTGATTTTGTGGAATTCACAGAGTTAATTTTCATTGTACCAAGGAGGTTTCACATCTAGTTCCTAGTAATTCTCATAGGTGGGAGCCTTGATGAGGTTTTCATTTATTAGTTTCTTGATGATGAACTTGAGTGGTTCCCTAAGGGTGGTGTACCTCTGCTTGGTAGAATTCCTATTTCGCTAGGGCGGTCCCCTTTGATCATTGATGTTATTGATCACTTGATTGTTTGGTTGTTGTGTTCACTTGATGGTTGTTTTGATGATGGTTTTGGATTTGTTATTGTGGTACAGGTGTGTTTTGTTGAGGGGCACTGATGACAACTTTTGCATCGATGACACCATCATTGTAGGAATAAAGCAAATGATTCATTCTTACCTTGTTTTCGAGTTGATAGTTCCTCTATACTAACATCCATGGCGATATTGCATGCATAGTTTTTGATAAATGCATCTATAATTTCCTAGAACGTCTTGATGCCAGGAGGAAGGTGAGAGAACCATTCCATGGTGTGGCTAGCCAAAATTCTAGGAAACAACCGCATCAGATAGGTATCATCATACGTGAATTCCATGCAATGAACCTGGAATTCCCTAATGTGATCTTCAGGGTTTCTCATTCCATGGTATTTGTCAAATTTGGGAATCTCAAATCCCTTTGGGAATGGACATCAAAATATGCAAATGGATTGAATTCTAACACACAAAGCATGATTAGTATTTCAAAACAAAGCAAATATTCAATATCCATATGAGATAATCCAGCATGCCTCGTAATGCAATCAAAATAACAAAAGATTAAATAAACTAATTGAAAGCATAAAAGAAAGCATGATGAAATCCTATCTCATAGTGGATTTGTGCTTCTATGGAAAGAAGCCCTTTCCCAATCCTTGATAAATCAATGATGAAGATACAATGCTAAGATAATGGAAAAAATTAGCTCTCAATGTGAAGATAGTAACTTTGCATGAAGATGTAGATTGTGGATGATGACAATGAGGGATAGCCTCTCCATTTATAGAAGATTTTGATGAGAGAAGAGGCAAGAGGGATGAATGTGGTACAAAAAACCAACCAATAAGAAGGAGCCACTTGTCACCATGTGAATGGGCCAAGGATGTGCAAGTTTTGGTCAATGTACCAATAAATGACATTAGGTGGCCTTTTCAAATTTCAAATCTGGCTTACATTGGAGGGAGAAAAAGGTGCTTAAATGCCAAGTGGGGGAAATGTAAGAGGAGAATTAATGCTATGTTGGAAGGGACAAATCAACTTGGATTTGAATTCAAACTTGAGGGAATATTCCATTTTTATGCCATGTTGATGGAAAATGGAGATTTAATAAATTAATTAAAATCCTTTATTTGTGCAAGTGGGAAAAGCTAGAGGATGGGACTTGCATTAAGATTAGACTTAATCCTAATTTAGTTAACTTAAATGAAGATTAGGTGATTTGACCTTTTTTCTTTAGATTTATGGATTAAACTAAATAAAAAAGGAGATGGAAAATGATAAAGATTTAGTTAAATAAATATTTTGATTTATTTAGCTAAGGGGAATAATGCTAGTGTTTATTTAATTTAAATGGAGGACCTTAGAGATAAATCAAATAAACTTGATTTATTTAATGAATGGACTTGATTAAATGCAATATGCTAATTTTGCATGTCTACATATATATATATGCAATTACTCCTATGTTAATATGCAATTGCTCCAATGTTAATGGGTATAATGCCAAAGGTGCATAGAGATAACTACAAACAATAAATGAAGGGGAAAAATTACTAACCCTAACCACATTTTTTGACGAAGGAAAGAAGATTTAGGTGTAATTTCTCCATCCATATAGAGCCATAATCTCTTTGAAGTATCCAAAATGGGTATAACATCAAAGATACAAACATTTAACAAGGAATAATAAGCAGATAGAAAAATACATGAACAATAAATTACTCACTCTAATACCTCTTATACAATTTTTCTACTTTTCTTCAATATTTATTGCCAAAAACATAGCTCAAATCTTGTATTAATATGTTACATGATATTTTTTTCTCATCTGTTTCAACTAGAGAGCCATCCACAAAGCTTCATTCCGCATAGTATAGAGATTGTATAATGACTAAAAAGGTGCATAAAGATGCACATAGATAACTAAAACAATAAACCAAGGGCGAAAAAATTGCAACAATATCTTACTTTAACTACAATTTTTCCACCTAAAAGGCATCGATAATCTCTTTAAAGTCTACATAATGGGTGTAAGGCTAAAGATAGAAACATATAACAAGAATGCATGAACAATAAATTAATCATCTATGCAAAATACCCATACAAAATGACTTTATCTACATTCCATTCCTAAGATGTGTATGCAAAAATATGTTTGCAAAACATGGGCACATATAACAAGTAATAGCTAGTGACGTTTTTTACTATAGTCTTCTCTTCAATGAAGATCACAATGGCTCTTTCAACAATACAACTTAATCAATATATTTTCTTGCACATTTTGGAGCACATCTATGTTCAAATCCTCCAATGAGAATTCAACCTAAAATAATATATGTGCATGTATGTATATGTGTATATATGTATATGTATATGTATATGTATATGTATATGTCTATGTAAATGTATATGTATATGCATATATGTATGTATATATATGTATATGTATGTATATGAATATGTATATGTATATGTATATGTACATGCCTAACTTATTTTATTGTAGATCTATATGATTTCCTTTATAATGTTCCACAAATACAATAGGCATCCAAAAGAAATACTGCACTATAAATTTTATATTTCAAATTGTTTAATACTCTAACGACTCTATCCAATGTTGCTTATGTTTGTTAAACACTGTCAACAATACATGTAAGTATAGAAGTTTTCCATTATCAATAAATAAATTTGGTGAACCAATTGTAAATATTATTGATTATTTCTAGTTTCAGATTGTTTATATTGGTTTTATCGATATACTTACCGATTTTTTATTGTTTTTTCTTGATCATGCTTGCCCGTCCACTGGCATACCCCTTTCTTCTATTTGCAAGTACTAGGATAAAGCATACAAAAGTGCTCCAAATTCACGATGCTTTTTTTTACATAATTACTACAACAAAAAACACCTGAATATGATAGATCATATATAAAAACACTAGATTTTCCTCAACTTTGATATTGTGTGATGTATAGTGGAACTCCACAAAATTTCTCGTGGATGTTTCATACTTATCTTGGTTAAGGGTTTGGCTAGAGTCCCCAAGGCTCCATGATGCCAACATGGTAGGGTGGATAACAAGTGTGGCTTTTGTGATTTGGCTTTTAACGTCACATATTTGTTCTCACATAGGTACATGTGTAATATTTTATTCATTCATTCTAAGAATCCAAAAGAAAATGTATTACTTCCTCACACTCTTCTCTTACTAAGGTCTGTTTATTTGTTTCTAATAAAAAAATGGTATGACTAATTCTTCAATTGCACTATGAAGTGATTCATTAAAAATTGATATTTTTATTTGAAATTTCCTTGTTATTGACTACTTTTCAATCTTTTATAGTTGTCCCCATTTTATTTTAATACTACGAACCCAAAAAACACATGCATACTAAAACTTTAATTCACAAAATTATACACTAAATAGTAATTATAGAAAGTATCCAATATCAATCATCTTTCCTTCTTCAAAAATATGTGATACCCAAAGTTATACACTACCTTTGTTAAACAATACTTTTAAATGCAATATTAGTAATTAAAGGCATGGGTAATAACTCTTTAAAATGTCTACCTTGTATTTCTATGCATATGTATCTTAACATTATTAAATAATAATTAATTAAATGACTGAATAACCTAGACAAAAAGCTAAAATATACATGTACATCAAGGGCCAATAAATATAAAACTAAAATAGAGTAACAAAACTAATTATTTGAAAATTTAAATTGTATTTAATTTATCAAATGTAATTTATTAAGAGAAATTTTATTAAAACATCATTCTCCTAATATTATTAATCATTTTAAAAGAATTATTGTAATCAAAATTACTGATGATTAATCACTTGAGATTGCAATTAATGCACATGTTGCAAATAATTTACATGAAGTAACATAAGTCAAATTCATATCTTTTAATGAACACATAGCTTTGCTTTAATTGATCTATCCATCTAATTATCCATATACATATATAAATTGATTTCCGAACATCATTGTTCATTACAATGTACTTGGCAAATTTTATCCTCGTTCACCTCCTACTATAAACTATCTTCGCGTTATTCCATATTGAATTATTAATATGCTTTCCTTTTTGAACTCATTCAAACAATTGCAAATATTTTTCAATATTTATATTTCACATTACATTACAAAAACAAGTTTCTTCCTTACTTCCCATTCAATAACTGTTTGTGGTGGACCCCTATTGACGGTTGCATGACTGCATGTGACTGCTTAATAGCATATAATTATAGAAAACCGACATAGCATACATGCAACCAAAAAAATACCCCCAATAATTACACATTACAGATATCGAAGCGAACGAGGGTAAAGATGAAAACAAAACCGGAGGAGAGCCCACATACGTCTAAGAGCTGTCAGTGGCTCTAGACGGACCACCCAAAGCACTCCCGACGTGGGGGTGGAGATCGACATGGGAGTATAACTACATTGCCTCCATGTCTCTTTGACACAGGTTGACCTCTCTGCTCTCTCCTGGTCTCGCTGGGCTCTCTCTTTTATCTCGATCCGCCATATCAAAACTATGGCAAGATGTAGAACTGATACCAGCGGTTCTTCACAAGAGAAAGCACTGACCGAGCCAGGATCACTAACTAGTTGTTTCGTTCTCACTATGAAGTGATCCTTTCCCTTTTACTCATTTGCTCGTGGTACCCCTGCTCGTCCTGGCTGCGCGGGTCCTGACCTCTGACCAGCCAGTAGAGAACATGAATGGCGGTGCGCTTATTTCATTGTACTTAGGGCGGTCCATCGTAAAGCATTGGCTGTAGTTAGAAGGCCATATTCTAAACTGGATGTTGGTTGGCTTCTTTTGAGTCTAGTTACGTGGACCCTTACTACCTCGGGAAGGTATTCGCTCTTTGGTTAGATCGATGCCCTAGGGCCCACTAATCGGTTGCTCCGCCCTTACCAATGAATCCGGTTGGTCCACTCCGCTTAAAGCATCGGTTGACATGATATATAGAACAGAGAGCCGGCTGCAATGGTCGTTGAAAGACACGGACTGACCCACGATTTCACTGCCTGTTTGTCCACTACTGGAATAGTCGGTTGGTCTGCAACTATTTTCTCCAAAGGATTTTGTGCCCAAAATGATTTTAGCATTCAATTAACTTTTAGTTTTGCATTTAAATTAAGGTTATGACTCGGCTCTGGGTATATGCGTGAGAAGGCATACCCAAAAATGCATTGAATCAAGTTTTATTGATTTTGAATTTAGTTTGGCCTTGCAATACTTTGATGTTAATTTTGTTCCGGTGATGCTATGAGGAAATATCATATATCAATTTTTACTTTAATTAAAATGCAAACATTAATTTAGAATATTGATGTTGATGGTGGTTTGAGGGGTGGTTTTACTTTGAATTTTGGCTTTGTATGTTTTTCCATTTGATAAATCTTCGTTTTTCATTGTCTTTTGAATATATTTTCATTATTATTTTTGTCCTAGCTTTTTTTTCTTTCTCATTTTCTTGTGGTTTTTCTCTATCTTGTTGGTTGATGTTGCAAGACTAGTTTGATCATTTATGACTAGTTCTAGTGGGGGTCTCAATGGACCTTTGTCATTTACATTTAAGGATGATGCTCGAATTGATGATGATTCAACTTTTGGGTTTGTTAATATAGTGAATTTTCTCATGCAAGCTACAATCATACTAGGGTTGATCAAAGAATGGAACCTCACTCCCACTTGAACGGGTGTTGCAAAAGATGGAGGAATGACCCATCGTGGTCATTAACCCAAAAATGATTCTAGATGATATGTTTTTTTATCAGAGCATGTACTAATTTGTAATATTATGGGTTTTAAATTTACTTTTCCTTTCTTCAAAATCTGGACTCAGCCATTGGTAGCCAAAGGGAGATATAGATGTTGTCTTAGCAACTAATGGTTTTTTTCTTGGTTAGCTTCACAAGATTGAAATATAGAAATAAAGCATTTAAAGGAGGGCCATATTTTCACAATCAAGAAAATTGGTTTATTAAACCTTGGCACATTGGATTTGATTCTTTGGAGGAGTTTCCATCTCAACTTCCAATTTGGTTTTTATTATAGAGATTTGATATTCTTCACTCAATTACAATAGTTCTTTAAGAGTCTCTTAGGCCTTCTCATCACAATCTTGCAAGAAAGATAACTACTTATGCCTACATCTATGCAAAGATTATCTATAATAATTTTTCATATTCATTGGATATTAGGTTGGGAAATATGAATTGGATCCAACAAGTGGATTATGAGGCTCTTTGTTTCCATTATCATATTTTTCATGACTATGGAAAACTTTAGAGTAATTTCCCAAAATGGATTTTGAGACTCTTTCTTCTCAACAAGATGTTTCTAAGGTGCAGGAATTCATGCACATGAGAAAGGGAAACCCATAGCTATTTTATGTAGGCTTGAACCTAGTGGTTGTATTCATGTACAATCTCGAAATAAAGGAATAACCATCATGCATTATAAAGTTTTAAGGATTTCAATTCTTCTTTATGTGTAAAAAATTTATTTAATGAGGACTTGGTTATTCTTAATATTTTCCAACCTCCATCACCAAAGATCAAAAATCCATCTTTTGAGCATATGTTATCTCAATAAGCATATGGTGGAAATCAATTGACTACTTTGGTTGGTCTTGATTTGAATGATGCGGTTCCTATTTAGAATGTTGATAAGACTAATGAATTTTTTGATTGTCTTTTTCATATAGCTATTCATGGTATTGGAGTATATGGTGTTATCTCTAAAACAAAAACTCCTACCCCATTTTCTTTGCAACAAAAGAATCATGAAAAGAAGAAAAAGGCACAGGAAAAAGGGAACTTGACAAAATAATCATTAATTGAAACTAGAGTAATTCATGCTTTATATTCACACTATCCTATCCTTCAAAAATTGTTGTTGTTTTATGGAATAAGGAGGATTTGTGTAGCTCCCATCATCAAAAATTTTTTTGATATCTCATTTGAATTCATAAACTTGATATTATCTTCCTTCAAGAAATAAAAATATCTATGGAGGAAATGTTAGTTTTTTTTTTTTGTTTTAGTTTTGAAAGATAGTAAATATTAATGTATAAACACACAAGGTTTTATAGGTGGTTTAACTTTTTGTGGGACCCTTTTCAAATTACACCTTCCTATTACCTGTCATGTTAGAATTTTTTTATCTTTGGTTGTTATTTTCTTGAATATGGTAATAAAATTTTATTCTCTAATGTTTATGCTCCAACAAAAAAAATTGCAAGGTTATTTTGTGGTCACATATTGTGTTTTTCCATTATATAGTTGCTAAATTATTTCCTAGATTTGGCTAGTAACTTCAATGGTGTTTTGTCTTTTGGTGAAAAACTTGGGGGATTTAATACACTTGATTCATCTTTATTTTTTTTCTATGATAATATTCATTTTCTTAATCTTATGGATGTTAAACCAAGTCGAGGTGATTACACTTGGAATAATAGAAGATGTGGTGCAACTTCCATCTAAGAACACCTTAATAGGTTTCTAGTCTCAATCAATCAATTTGGGGATAAATTGATAACTACTTGTAAAATTTCATAGTGGTATGGATTTGATCATTCACCCTTAAAATTTTCTTCCTCCTTTTCTAGTTCCTAAGAAATCACCATTTAAGTTTCAATTAATGAGGCTTCATCACCAACCGATTACATGAGTAAGAGTGGAAAAAATATTTTATCACCTCCTAATCATAATTATCAATATTTACTTGAGAAACTTTGATATCTCATCCAACCCCATCTTCCATAAAAATATAAAAAATATAGTTTCCTACTCACCTTTCAAAAATCACCATCACAAAATCAACATTTTGAAAGTTAGTCAAATAGTCTAAAAATTCCAATCTAAATCAAAACCATCATCCCAAACATCTTAATCATATACACATTCTTTCTTTAAATGTAAAAATTTAATTTTGAACTATCACTCATATGTAAAAATCCAAAAACATTCAAAAAACACAAAATCCAAAAACATTCATAAAATCTCAGAAAACCCCAAAACATTCAAAAAATCAAAAATCAAAACATTTGTAAAATCTTTAAAATACCAAAAACAACATCAAAACATTCCAAAAACATCAAAAACATCCAAATATTTGAAAAATTCCATCTGTCTCATCTCACTTTCACTCAAAATAATCAATCATCCATAATAAATTGATCATCACCTTAGTTCTTTGGCAACACAAATAGAAAGAATCGCAACAATCAACAAAAGAAAACTTCAAACATAAAATCAAAATCAAAACAACAATCCTTTAAACACAAAATCAAACCTTCATCATTTACAAACATGTCAATTGACCTTGTATCAACAGCCTTTCAAACAAACCTATCAACTTGCCACCATCCACTAACATGTCCTAGGATGTATCCTTCCTACAATGGGCATTATCTATTGGAAATCGTTTTGGTTTTTATCCTAAACAAAACAAATCCCTTTGGCTAGAGGTATGAAGAACATTGACTTGTTTGTGTACTTGATCTTTTCTTTTGATTTATCTTCTTGTACTCATTCCAATGACCTCCCGATGATGTCTAATCAAAGCGATTTAGAGAGAAAGGAATGGGGCATCGATCATTATCCTTTTGTTTGTTGTGCTTGTTGGACGTTCTTGTAATACAACTTGGTGAATACTTTCTTTGTTAGGTACATGTCCTAGCAAGGTTTTCGTATGTCAAGTGTGAACAAGAATACTCCTATCTATTTGTCGATTCAAAGTCCATCTCACTAGGTACAACGCCATCCTAATTCTTTATACCTTAATGCATCATATCTACGTGTGTTATCAAACATAAGGTAAGTAGCCCTTTTAAAGTCCCAATTCTTGATAAGAAAATCATCATCTATCATCATCATCATCATCATCTCTAATAAAGTCTCATCAGATCATGGACTTGTTGGATCCTCTTTTCATCATCTCATTTCTTCTTTCTTCTCTCTGTGCTAACATAACATCACTAATGCATCCATCTTGCATCCACAAATCATCGGTATACATACATCTCATAATAGTAGCATATCACATCATCCATCTCGCATGCATTGCATCATTAGTTAAGATGTTTAAGATAATATATATTTGTTATTTTCAGCATCTTAGTTAATCTCATTTGCATCATCATCATAACCATCCATACATCTATCTTGAACCTCTTTATTGTGAGATCGACCCTCAAATAAAATCTTTCACTCGATCTCTCGAGGGGACAATGTACGAATATACTTCTTTTTGCTAGGGCATCCAAAAAAATTAGAAATTTTTTGACTTTGATCTCAACAAGGTTATTCTTTGAACCAACATAGTAAGTACATTGCTTCAAAGAGGGTCAAAATGTAGACACATGAAATTGACATCATGCGTATTTAATTAAATCATATTCGCCCATCAATTAAATAAATCAAGGTTATTTGATTGATCTCATAAGGTTATCTTCTAATTAAATAAATCACTTTATTTAATTATCTCCTAAAGTCTCTTCATTTAATTAAATCAAATGTATTTAATTAAATGGATAGTGCATCAATTTCCTCCCTTTTGATTTAAACAAATCCAAGCATCTAAGTCAAAATTCAAAATCACCTAACATCATCTGAATTAATCAAACCATGATTAATCTAATCCTAATCACCCATCACATCATCTAGCTTTTCCCACTTGCACAAATAAATCAATTTATTGATTTATTAAATTCTCCATTTTCTCTCAACATGGCATAAAAAGAGAATATTCTTCCAAATTTGAATCTCCCCCCAAATTGACATGTACATCCAACAAAGCATTTATGAGCTCTTACATGTCTCTTGCACAAGTCAAACTCAGAATTTAACTCATCTTTTCATCAAATTCAAATTTAAAATCTCCCCCTCTTTGGCACATTGACCATAATGTGCTCATTCCTCAACCTCTCACATGTTGACAAGTGGCATCTCATCATTGGTGGATATTTAGTCCCACATCCTCCATGTTTGGCATTCTTTTATCCTTCTTGGCTATAAATAAAGCGTTTCTCTATTGTATTACTCCTACACAACTCCACAACTCATCCAAGTTAGCATTTTCATCGGGATCATCATCCTACATCTTCATATCATTTTCATCATTTAGCTTATCAAGGATTGGGAAAGGGCTTCTTTCCACAGAAGCACCAATCCACTATAGAATAATTATTCAATGTGTATTTCATGTTTTCAATTAGTTTACTTTGCTATTTTGTTTACAATGTTAGACATGTTGAATTATTTCATAAGGACACCACTTTATTTGTTGGCTATAAACTAACATCATCATGATGTAGGAGATGAGTTTTAGCTTGCAAGTTTATGGTGTTACACAAATGTACTCCACCTTAGCACACACATTCCCACATAACAATCATTATAAAATCAATAAGTATATTTAATCCAAAAAAATAAACCACCCCAAACTTCTATTACACCTCTTAAAATGTGCATACATCCCTTCTCAAAACAATATATACCTCATAAAAAAATTATACCCCATATCAAACCAATACATTCCACTATCATTATCATATTAAAGAATAAATCACTCATATTCCACATACTTAACTACATTACACCATGAACAAACACCACTCCTTAATCAAATTACATCAACCCATATAACATGTCATACACACTACCACGACTTCATCACACAACATGTTCATATTAAAAATTCTAATCCCACAAATTATTTAGCACAATAGTTTTGAGATATGAGATACATGCTCAAAGGCTTACAATATGGAACATTAAATGAAAAGACTCCTTAAGATTTTGAAGAAATATGTCCCTACCCATTTGATAGTTCCATCACCATGGTCCTTTTCTCAAAAACCCTAAATACCAAAAATTGATAAATACTAGCATACATATATTAAATATTAATATATATAAAATATGTCGAGAGTTATCATTGTCTAATTTTCTTTTTTGATTGATTTATCTTTGTGATCTAAAATATTATTTATTTATTTATTTGTTCTTTTTGTTTCATCTAATCTCTTTGATTTGAGTTTTTTGTTTCATCAAATATCTTTGATTTGAGTTTTTTGTTTCATCAAATATCTTTGATTTGATTTTTTTGTTTCATCAAATCTCTTTGATTTGATTTTTTTGTTTCATCAAATCTCTTTTATTTGATTTTTTTGTTTCATCAAATCTACTATAGTTGCACATGACTTCCACCTTCCCCTCATTTTAAATACAGCTTCAAAAACTTTACATAGATTGTTATATGCCATTGTAGGTGCCTCTCAATGTAATAAGGGAAAGGAAGATGCAAGAGAACATGCCAAGGAATTCTACATGCATTATCAAGAAGTTTCCTATACTAACCTATACCTCATGTGTCATTTTTCATGCTTCATAGAAATCCAAACACTATATTTTTTTATCCATTTACCATAAGGCTCTATTTCATAATTAAAAAAAAATTGTTAAGAAATAATTCACACACTTCTCATACAATTTTGAACATAAAATCACCATTCTATATTTGTGAAATATAAAACAACATAATGGTGAGAGATTTGCAGTCTTCCAATATTGGTGGAGAAACCTTAAAAGTAGGTTTCCTTGTCCCATTCCTAAGAAGAAACTTGTTTATATTTTTGTTCAAAATATAAACAAGGAAATGGGATTTCATCTACAAGTCCAATGTTCCAAATCCTTTCAAATAAATAATAGAAAAAGGGATCACCATAAAAAAATAACTTATTTCTAAAGGATGGTAAAAGTATACAAACAAGATGAAAACAATAACAATAGCCAATCCACTGATAAACCTCATTTTTGGGCAAAGAAAAAATGTTCAAAATGTAATCAATGCCAAAAAAGTTCAAAATGTCCAAATGCAAACACCATCATCATCCCAAAATAATCCAAATGTATAGGAATTCCAGAATAGTGTCACTATTATAAAGGGATAGCCTAAAAATAATAATAATCCAAAACAAAAATACACTTCATTTGGGGAACCCATGGAGGTAGTTATATGAAGATTGGTCCAAGAAAATAGTCAAATTTCCTATGACAAGACTGTTTGATGAAAACCAACCTAAAAATTGATGGTGTAAAGATGATGAATATTGTGAATTTACCATCATGTCAAATATAAAAATATAGCCAAGTATATGAAACTTAAGAACTAGATCCAATATCTCATTGATTGTTGTAAGATAGAAGTTTAATACCATCTATCAAGTTCTTCAAATGAACAACTAGGTATATATAAAAATCCTTATCCCAAGAACATGATGAATGGAAATCCTCCACATCTACTAACAACAAAAATCACAATTACACCAATAACACCCATACCTGTACCTCTTATGACTTTGTAATAGGAAGAATTGAACATCTTGTTTTTTCTTTTTCTCCCTTTTAGAGATGAGATTCTCCCATAGGGTTTTTCTCCTTTTCTTTGGTTGTGAGAGATTGCATTGCATAGTAGGTGTGTATGGGTACCTAACATGGCCTTGTAGCCAAGACCCATTTTGCGTTTTTCATTTTGCATAATAATCTCCCTAATTTTGCACTTAACGGGGGGTGTTATTGTAATGTTAAATTTAACTTAGGTTAATTATTTTGGGTGGATTTTTTCCATATTGAGTTGATTTTCAATCATTGCATTTTTCATGCCTTTAAAAGGCTTGTACAGTATGTGATTTATAAAAACAAGAGGTCAAGTTAGAGGAGGCTCGAGTAGCTCATAGATTTTAGATAGAGGCTATCTTATGGTCAAAGGTTGAGTAACTATAGAGAGAGAATGCTAGAATCCAAGTTGATAGAGACTGCATAGAGTGAGAGCATGTGGATGAACTAATACGTGAGGGTGAGGCATGTAGAGCACTACAGATTATGTGGGAAATGGATACCATGAGTAGATCTCAATCACATACCACCATCTCTTGATGGGTGCAAACACTAGATCTCGAGGGATCCAATAGTCATAGGCCACAATGACACCATACTATTGATGAGATGTATTAAAATTTACATATATATAAGCACATGTTTGGATTTTATATCTATATGTGTTAGATGACAATGTGATTTACTAAATAATTTATATTAGACTATTCAATAAATATTTCCATGTTCTAACATGTCTTTTCTTAAATATGAAAAATGAACAAAATAAACAATGTAAAAAATGAGTGATGTTGTTGTACCACTTAACTCCAATTGTCACTCAAATATGTCCTAGGATCCCAAATTGGATTGAATATCAACCCAAAGGGTGAGTCAATTCTCAACAAGGAAGACCTAGGAGGGGTTCTTTTAGGCTTTGAAGGGTTCACCACCAAGCAAAATCTTAGAAAAGACACTTTAACATTCAACTTATAAAACCTAGTAATGCAAGCCAAATAATGAATGCAAATGATGAAATTAATCAACAACAAGTTAGGTTATGTGTACCTAGGAACTCTGAAAATGTGATGAGGATTCTAGAAATGCAAAAATGTTGTCAAAATATGTCAGGGAGGAATAAGATGCCCTTACTGTTGACTTAGTCCTACTGCTATTTTTTGGGGGAAATACAAAATCTTTAGATATCAAAATAGAATCTGAAATAATCTCTGCAAAATTCCATTGGGAGAACTAAGATGCCCTTGTTGTCGACTTAGTCCCATCTTGAATTTCTGAAATCTCTAAATGTGGTCCCAAGGTTCAAGGTTTGCACTTCCTTCTTCACCGAGTCTTTAGATCTAAACCTGTAAATAACATGCAAAACAAAGGAAATTTGATTGATTGTTTACGGGTTTTGGTCGGGTTTACAGTTGAAATATGCCTTGGGATGCACCAAAAGGTGTCTTAGGGGCCCATGATAGGTGACCTAAAGGGAATTTAATGCAAGGAGTGCTAAAATAGGTCCAAACTAAGTGTCAAAATGCAACTTGGTATGCATTTTTCTACACTGCAAGTATACATTCCACTTTTAATATAGCTATGTATCATGTCCTATCCCTTCTAAATTGGAGTCATTAGAAAATCCTAGTAAAACGCCATAGAGTAATAATAATTATGAAAAAGGGCTAGCGATATTATTATCAATTTAGAAAATTCTAGTAGCCTATGCTCCTTTTGGAATGAACAAAGAATTGGAATTGATATCATCCTAGGATGATATTTTTTGAGTTAGTTTAAACCTCTTTTAAAAAATATATATATGCTAAATTGTCTTGGGAAATCATTCAAAAAATAAATTATTTTATCTTCCTTATCCAAATTACAAATATACATTGTTGGAAGTTTTGATACATCTTAGGAAACATTTCTCCTAAATATCCTACTATTTTATTATTAAGAAGAATAAAGGAGCTCCCTAAAGAATGCCAAAGAAAGATTCTAAAAAATTGTTTCCTTATGAATATTGTCTCACACATAATACAAAATGATGGATGAAGCCATATCCAAAACTAAGTCTATAATGAAGAAGATTATAATAATATACTTTTCAAGAGCTTAACAAAGGTCATTTGGTGGCAACAAAACATCTTGTTAGATAGTATAAATAGGCTCATATAATTATGCAATGTAGAGATATTACTATTTACATTATCCCTTTTAATTTTGGTGTTGTAAATATCTCTAGTCCTTCTTGTAAGATCATATTATCTCAATTAAATCACTTCAAAGCTAATAATGAAAATAATACATTTTTCATATTCTTAATCTACATGTTCGCATCACCAATAGCCAACTTGAGTGCTACATTGAAGATACTTAGATAATTCTCAGTGATTGATACCTACCTACTAGATAGCCAAATATAAAGAAGGTCAATCATTTTTACATGTATCAACAGATATTTTAGTTTGACAATATCTTTAACATACATGATAGTCATATTATACCTAACATTGGAAGATGGTGAATTTTTGAATGGGAAAATCATTAATAGTGCATCAATGTGGTTAATGGAGTCTTGTATAATGTGTAAATTATCAATAAAAAAACATGGTGGACCTTCATGTTTACAACTATAATTAGCATTATATAACAAAGGACTAACATTATAAATCATTTGACATGATATTCCTCATTTAGCTTTAATCAAGTAGATAATTGGCTTATCCAGTGTCATAGATAAGATTCAATTTTATTGGATCCTTACTCTATAAATAACTAGCAATTGCACCTTGGTGTGCAATGGGTGTACGTTGAAGAGTTATGTAAGGTCAAGTAGGGAAAGTTTTGGTTTTTTTTTGTTTGTTTGCAATGAGGTCAATTGGTAGAGAGAGATATAAGGGTAGATAGAGGTAGAGAGATGAAGAGATTATAATGGGATAGAGATATAAGGAGATATGAAATAAGACATATGGAGAGATATAGATATAGAGGTCTAGGAAGAGGGAGAGGGATAGAGAGAGGCGGGGAGAGAGAGATATGGATGGGTAGAGAGGAGACATGTCTAGAGATAAAGGAGGAGAGGGGAAGACAAAGGTAGAAATGAAGATAGGGCAAGAGGGGGAGAGGGAGACAAATAGATAGAGTGGTAGAGAGAGGTCAAGGGAGAGATAAAGATAGAGAGATAGTGAGGTAGAGAGTGAGGGGTAGAGATAGAAAGATATACAAGAAGTATGAAAGATAGAGATATAGATGGTGAAATATAGTGATAGAGTGGTGGCAAGAAGAGTGAGATAAAGAGATAGAGATAGGATGGGATAAATAAGGAGTTTGTGTGTGTGAGTAAGAGAGATATATGGAGATACATACATACATACATACATACATACATATATATATATATAGGAAGGGAGAGAGGGATATAAATAGATAAATGTTAAAGGACAAGTAGAGAGATATAAAAAGGAGTGATAGGGAGAGAGAGAGAGGGGGGGGCGATAGGGATAGAAAAAGGGAGAGATAAAGAGATAAGTATAGTGGGAAAGATAGAGGGGGGAGAGAGAGATGTAAGGAGATATAGATAGAGAGGAAGATGGAGATGGATGTAAAGAGAGAGGATGAGGGAGAGGGAGAAACAAAGATAGAAAGAGGGAGAGACAAAGAGAGAGCAAGAGAATGAGAGAGGGAGAGATGGAGGGATATAAAGATAGAGATATGAAGATATGTATAGAGGGAGTCTCCCTATCTATCTCTATGTTTCTCAATTTTCTCAATCTCTCTCTTCTTCTCTCTCATATTTATTTCTATATTTGTCTTCCCTTCTATCTCTCCCTTTGCCCTTCTCTCTCTCTCTCTCTCTCTCTCTCTCTCTCTCTCTCTCTCTCTCTCTCCCCTTTCAACTCTCTTTTTCTATCCATATTTATCTCCCCATCTCCCTCTTGATCTATTGATCTATCTATCTTTATATGTATCTTTGTCTCTTTATTCTCTCTATGTGACTTTATATCTATATTTTTCTTCTATCTCTCTTTCTTTATATCTCTTACTATCTCCATCTCTAGATCTCTTTCTCTTTTTCTTTATTTTCTCTATGTGCCTAAAGAAATGCTAACATAAATTGAGGATAAATGCAAAGAGGTGAACTTGAAACCATAAAAACTAAGTATAAGTAAAAATAATATTATATATAGAAAGGATATCCCTAGGAAGCATTGAGATCATAAAGAAAGATTGGAGCAATGATATTACCATGTTTGCAAGTCAAATCACAACAACCAACAACTTTTCCATCTATCACCACAAAAGGGCTAATGCAAGATACAATGATACCCATAATATGTCTAGGAATAAGAGGGTAAAGATTAACAATACTCAAAGAAATCATGACACACATCCTAGAACCTTTCCTGACATTCACAACCAATGAAACTCTGATAATAAAGAAAAAAGCTAGAGGTATGCTATTGCTTCCATGACCCATCCCCTGGACAAGGGTAAAGCCAAGATTGCAACCAACTAGTTTGAAAGCATTGGTAGCAATACTAAAAGTGGAACATTGTCTTATTAATTGTCCCTATAGCTATGTGAGTTGGTTGAAGGATCCTATTCAAGGATAAAGCACCTCTAATCATGATAGAACAAAAAAATTGGATTAAGAGCCACCTCAACAATATCATCTACCTCAAACTTCATAGTAGACATGATAAAACAAAAAGGATAAATCACCTCTGATCATGATAGAACAAAAAAATTGGACTAAGAGCCACCTCAACAATATCATCTACCTCAAACTTCATAGTAGACATGAAATTTGGAAATAAGGAGTCTCTTAGTCTCCAACCAGTAAATCCGCTTAGATCATAATTGGTGGGAGCACAACCTCAACCATTTAGAATATGTGCCAATTATCAAGCTTCATAATTTATAATTGTGTAGTGCATGAGTATGACCAAGTAGAATAGATGAGGAATTTAGGAGAATTTGTTATAAACAAGCATCACAAAAATATTAAATAATTCTTGATAAAGAATAAGAAGAGAGAGCTTTCTAGAAAGAAAAATAGTTTAGCCCTCTACAGTTTTGAATTTTCAACACCTCTTTCAGGTGTTGATGTTGGAATGCCTTGGCAAGGGTCTCACATAGTGATAACTTTGGTGTTGTGAGTGTTTCTTTGCCAAGTAATATGATGATTAGGAAAATTTATTTGATGTTGACATTAACTATAAGATTTATTCTACCATTTGGGATAGTTGCCTCTCCTTGTGGGTGATGGCTCTCATCACACCAAGCAAAAAGAAAATGCCAAAAATACTTCACAATCTAAGATTTGATGAAATATTTCCTTTAGTAAATGATTCAACTTGCCTTGAAAAATTTAAAGATGGGTATAGCCTCAATCCTTGTGTTGTTAATGTTTGTGGAAGGTCAATTAGGGAGAGTTTTTGGTCTGATTTTTTGCAAATCATAGACATGTGTTTATTTGAGTTTCCCGAACTCAATTTGTCTACCAACAATTGGAAAACCCCGAGAGGAGGTAGTTAAACAAATCTCAGTCGTTCATCAATTTTTTCTCTTTTTTTAGCCACTTTTATGGCTTTCGGCACCGATATTGGTTTCTGCTCCTTCAAACTCTTCCTCCTTGGTATTGACCTTTCGGTGAAAGGTCCTCCAATTTGATGAATTGCAGCCTAAAAATAAGGTTTGGGCGAGGGTTTTAGAGTAATTTTTATGAAAATTAAAATCACGGCCAAGATCTTAATAATGAGCACACTTAGTTTTTAACACCTTAGATTTTAACATTATGCCATCCTTTACCCCACGTAATTAAGTATATATTAACATAATTAATATAATGTAAATTTTATATTTTATATATTCAAAAAGAAATTATAAATATGTAATTATATTATTTATTAATATTATATATTAGTTTCTTTAACAAACTATTAATTCTATATATTTTCTATAGAATAGGCAAGACAATAAGAGAACTTTTGTGGACCGCAAGCATTCTAAAAGATGCTATTTGTTTAAAGCCAATTAGGAAAAAATTGGTTTATTTTTTGCACACATTTGTGTAGTAAATGATGCTATTTTATACTTAACTACACAAAGTAAAAGATGTTGTAATTTTAAAACCTAAATTTGTTCATTATTAAGATATTTGTTGTAATTTCCATTTTATTTTAAAACCTAAATGTGCTCATTATTAGGATGTTGGTCATAATTTTCATTTAAATAAACATACTCTAAAACCCTCTTAATAAATAAGATTTACAGTGGGCAAACATCCAATCCTCCATTAAAAATATTTGTTCCAAAATTTGATAGGAGATGAAAATAAATTCTGAAGGGTAGTAATTTTTCTTGTATTTAAAATATTCTTTTGTAAAAAAATAATAATTAAAGAGTTATTTTATTCTCTAAAATTATTTTAATTTATTTATTTTCACTTTTAGAATTAATAATATTTTATGTTTTACATCTTGTGTACATCTTTTAATAGTTGGTTTTATACATCTTTTAATAGTTATTTAATTTTGCTTATAGTATTTGCACTTTCAGAATTAATAATCTTTTATGTTTAACATTTGTATACATCTTTTAATAGTTAGTTTTAAATCTGGATGTTAACATAAAAGATGTATTTGTAAATATTAGAATAGTTTTTTTCAAAAAACAACACTTGATAAGTGCAAATAAAATAAATTAAAATAATTCTAAAAGTAAATAAAATAGCTCTTTAACTAATTATTTTTTTAAAAAAATATTCTAAATAATTAAAAAAATAAAATAAAAATACTATAAATATAGGCATTGGAGTTTTATAATTATATTATATAATATAACATAATATTTTATTATATTACTAACCATACATGTATATAAAAAATATAGAATAAATATAAATATATTATATTATACATTAAAAAAACAATGATTGAAGACATCGGTGACTTTTTTGTTGGCTTTGAAGTGCTAGGTTGGTAGGCCTAAAAAAATGATAAATATTATCTCACTGATGGAGAGTCAGCAACCATGAAACCCCAGACTTCTCTTCTTTGTTGGAAGGGTAATCGGTAATTCTTAAAAGATCTCAGATCCTTTGCAAAAGGTAGTGAATTTCCTTTTCATGGAGGCATTTGTGATTTTGACCTCTTCATTATTCTTGAAGGGGGGAGAAACAAAAGCAGAAGTTGGGATGCCTGCTAGGAGCACATTTTTACACAATTTTCCTTATTTTGTTAAAATTTGAGGAATCAGTCATTTATTATACTATGGATTCCTCCTATAGACACTAAGTAGCATTTGGAGTCATAGTGCAAAACAAATTTTGATTGTGTCGAAAAATGCATGTGTTTTATTGGTTATAAATATCTGTGAGGGCATGGGTTTTAGAGGTGAAGGAATTTTCTAGCAATAGCCAAATGCCATTTGTGGGTACAGAGGAAAATGCATTAGCAACTTTGAATATGCAACAATAAAAATGAAACAAAATATTTGGGATTCAAAATGAGACGCCATGTTTCAGCCTGTCTCTAAGCTTTTGAACACCAAGTGAGTGTAGAAAGGAGGTTCCTTTATTATGGTTCTTGTTTAATATTTTAGATGCCAGAAAATACTCAAAATTGGGTGCCACAGTGGATGATAGATATGTTTATCTAGCAGCAAACAAAGCATGCTCATGAGGTAAATGGCACGTAAGGTGTACGAGGTGAATGTCAGTTTTAAAAATGAGAAATTAAAATACCTTTTTTTTGCAGCTACGTAGGAGAGGATTTATGTATCAAAATGTATTCACAGCTACTCATTTCTTTTTCTTCTTACTCTTATCCATGTTGAGAGCATGACACAACCGTTATTGAGGAAGTGATTAAAGGTCAAACAAAGCGGTTGTAATATTTCACTGTTTTATTTGTATGTGTAGAAGTGAGTTTTGTTTTGTCCACTTTGGGTTTGAATGGTGATAGAAATTGGATGCATACTTTCAAATTTAGAAGCTCAAAACATTAATGGAGCAGATACGATGGTATTATGTAGAAATTTTCATAGGTATTTTATAGGGGTTTCCACTTACAGGTAGATGAGTTCTTGCAAAAAGTGTTGGGAGTAAGGGAGAGGGGCCCATATTGGAGCGGGGTCCAATAGTGGGGATAGAAGTAGTCCTTAGTATGCCCCATAGTGGAGCACCTTAATACCAATTACAAAACACTTTTTATCCATAAAGTACATAAATTGACAAATCATGTGATGCCACATTAGGGCACCAATAAAACATGACTTAGTGCACCACTATTGGTCTCACTTTATTTTTGGGCCTTTTTGGATACCTCAACAAAAAGCAAGCTGATATGGCATCATATTTGATGATGTGACCCTAAAACAAAACATAGAAGCATGTGAGTTGCCAAATAAACATTTGTACAAAACTGGGAGTGATTTGAAATTTCCACATAAGATTTTGAGAAACGTGAAGTTAGGGTGCTCCACTATAGGCCCCTCTCTCCTATTGCACTGACCAAACTATTTACCAATGAGAGACAAACTATCTTACTTCAGATGAATTTCATGTTTAGTAAAAATAATTTCACTGTTTGGTTAATTATTATTAAATATTTAGAAAAATTACTTTTGACTTTGCTAGAATGAAAATATAAGAGGAAAACAGATATAGTGATGGCATAATTCTATATACCTTTGTGTTGTTGCAAATAAAGTGCTTGGGCTTAGATTGTGTTAGGTGTTAGATTCTTCTATTATTTGTATTTTTTTTTTGTGTTCTTTATACATTGGTCTTTATTGTACGTCAAATTGTTGTTGGAGCCTTTGAGCCAATCTAACATTGATTTCTTGTAAATAATAATGTAATCAAGTGTAAGAATCTATCTAAAAGCATCAACAAAGTCTAATTATGAGTCGTATCATTATTGTCATTATATACACTTAGAAAATTAATGTTAAAATTGTTTGTATCTATTAATGGCAGTTGTTGTCTCCCATGTTTGATTGATCTTTTCATAGAGTTAAGGATAACTTCTAGGCACACATGTCAGTCTAATTAATCAACCAAGTGTTAATATAAGTCTTTTCAATGGATTATGTGGGTTTTTGTGAATGGAAATACATTTAAGGGTTTGTGCATTGCAAGACAAAGCCAAGTAGTATCAAACCTCTTTGAATCTAAGTGATGCAAGCATTTAGTTAGGTTATTTCAATTTTTTTTACTATATTACAATGGGTTAGCCACCAATCATGATTACAGCAATGGATTAGTTGGATTAAGTTGATGAGTAGATTAAAGTTTTTTCCAAATGTCCATTTTTAATAAAATAATAAGTTTATTAAATTTTTTCAATGCCATTTCTTGCAGTATCACATTCACTACCACAACAAATTTTGCTTTTTTTTTCATAAACATGATTTGCTTTTTAATTGAGACCTATAGCTGCTTAATGTACTTAGTTACTTGGAATAATTTTTATTTTTTTTTTTTTTTATTTAATTTATGCCATTAGTATGAAAAATCATTGTCACAAAAGGTCCTTACCTCTAAATAGAAATATATTATTTTCTCTTTGATGCAATCAATAAATAATTAAAGTAAGATGGTTTCTCCGGCTTCAAATATGTAGGAATGTGGGGAAAAAGTATATCCTCAAATGCACATCATCAAAGGAAAACCATTGACCTATATTTTGTGAATATCTCTCTTTTCTTACAACTTGCATGGATAATTTTTTATTTTCATGATATATCTTTGCATGATAATAATAATAATAAGAATAATATAATAATTTTAATATTACAAATATAATACTAATATTAGTAATAAATATATTACAATAATATTATATAAAAATATTAGTATAATATTAATATTACATTATTATATATTTTTTGATAGGTATATTATATTATTATATATTAATAATATTAAATTATTATATTTTAATATAATTAAAAAATATTTAATAAGTGTTTCAAAAAAAAAAAATTTAGTGTTATTTATATAGATTACTATAAGATATTTAGGAGATTATGTAGGTTTGTTCTCAATTGAATTTGAAACAAGTTGATCCACTTATTTTGTCAAATTGTTAGCTTCCATAATTTCTCCAAGTGCCTCTTGGATGAGGAATCCTAACATGGACCATCTCTCCATTCTCCTCTCATGTTATGACATCTGGTGTTAGAATTTTTGAATCAAAGTTTTGAATCCAAAAATAAATTCAATTATATATCTTAAAATGTGTAAAATAGACTTTAAATATACACCTACAATTTTAGAAGATATCTCTTGACAACATTTTATATAGATCATTTTTAAAATATATATTAGTAATTATCAATCTATAATTATAATTATATTATATTATATTTTATTTTATTTTATTTTTATCTTATATCATATTTATAATATATATTTATTATATTTATATTTATATTATTATTTATTTTTCTTTTATAATTTAAATGTTTTATCAATAATATATTTTAGTGATTAATACTTTATTATTATTTATTTATTTTATATAATTTAAAATATTTTTATTAATTAATATTTTTTTATTATTTCTTATACTATTTATATTATATTTTATTATGTTCATATAATATTTTGAATTCTTGTCTTCTTTTTTTAATTTTGTAATTGATAAACTTGTGTCTACACTCTATCTAAGAAGAAAAATTCATAATAATTTAAAAAAAATGATATTTATGCTATATTATATTTTAAATAAATATCCTCAAAAAGATATCTCTCAGCTTAATTTATATAGATTATGAAATATATATATATGCTAGTATTTGTACTTTCAAAATTAATAATCTTTTATGTTTAACATTTGTATACATCTTTTAATAGTTAGTTTTAAATCTGGATGTTAACATAAAAGATGTATTTGTAAATATCAAAATAGTTTTTTTCAAAAAATAACACTTGATAAGTGCAAATAAAATAAGTTAAAATAATTCTAAAAGTAAATAAAATAGCTCTTTAACTAATTATTTTTTACAAAAAAATATTTTAAATAATTAAAAATTAAAAATTAAAATACTATAAATATAGACATTGGAGTTTTACAATTATATTATATAATATAACATAATATTTTATAATATTACTAACCATACATGTATATAAAAAATATAGAATAAATATAAATATATTATATTATACATTAAAAAACAATAAATTGAAAATTGATAAATTAATTTATTTTTTCATTCCAAGCTGATTAAAAATTAAATCTAAAATCTTTTATTTAACTTCTTTTGAATTTTATAAAACTCTTACCATTTTATTTTACTATCAAGGTAATTGTTGCACTTAAAGATGGACAATTTGAAAATAGAACGTCAACACTAAAAACATGATGTAAGTTCCAAAGAAGGAAGAATAATTTCAAAAAAATTATAGAGAAGCAATCTAATATTCTTATGATGCCTTGTGAGGCTTTCCTTTTGTAGGTGAAAAAAAACACTTCATTACCATCCTTCTATTAATGCAACACCCAAAAGAAATCATGTTGTTGCTTGCATTTGATTTTTTAATCACAAAATGTTTTAGACTTTTTCTTAAATGTTTTCAATTTGCTCAATAGTATTTAAATGCACAAGATAAGCTATACTAAACCATGGTAAAAGCTAAAACTCTCTTAAAAAAACAAGAAAAAATAGTTGACCTCCACAATTGATAGAGCAGAGAAATGTCTGCAATGCATAGTTGCAGTCATATATTTACTATACCCTGTTCCAAAGCTCCCATTTTGGCACAGGCAGGCAGGATATTGGCGAAGGTTATCGAATTTGGCTTTACACCTGCCAATTGCATTTGCTTGAAAGCTGCTAATTGCATTTCCTCTCTCGAGGCGTTGCTTCTTTGCTGTGGCTTGTACTCTGTTTCTCAGCATGGATGAAGGGCCTCAGCAATCTGATTTGTATCACCATTTTATCGACTTAAGCAACAGAATGTTTCAAATTCCTCTGGATTTTCCTGGGACTATGTACCGGAAAGCCAGAATTGGGAGTAATCATATTCGCGGATTTCTGCAGAGTGCGATTGATAAGAGGAAAACGGATTTGGCTTGCGGTTCCGCTTTTCCACAGCAGGATTTGCTTTCCTTTCTGCTTTGCAAGGCCGATGAGCTTGGGAAGACGTTGTTTGATGATGACATTAAGGATAACATAATCTTGCTTCTTCAAGCTGGGCATGCCACCGGTGTTGTCACTGCAACGATGCTTTTGAGGTATCTGGCTCTCAATCCGGACTGCTACCAAAAGGTTCTTCAAGGCATACAGTAAAGGTTGTTTGTCTGTGCTTCCACATTTTGCATACATGCCTACCAGCGCAGTTGCAGCTACATCATCTGACAAAATTCTGCTATGCTTTATGCTTTGATGCATGTCTATACCTTGTTCCAAAGCTCCCATTCGGCATAGACTACGAGGATGCCGGAAAAGGTTGTAAAGTCTGGCTTTACACCTGCCAATTGCAATTGCTTGAAAGTTCGTAAAGCCTTTTCAACTAATCCATTTGTGAATGTCTTGCAATCAGGGCATTTCATGAGAATACATTTCTTTGAGGCATTCTGTCAAACAGTTTGCGTGTCTTTCCTATACTTCCACATTTTGCATACATGTCAAACAGGGCAGTTGCAACTGCAACATCTGACAAAATTCTTCTATCCTTGTCCCGTTATGGGTGTGCATAGCCTGTTCCAAAGCTCCCATTTCGGCACAACCAGGGAGGATGTTCGCAAAGGTTGAGGAGTCTGGCTTATCAGTAAGCTACAAAATCACCAACTGAAAGATGTGGCAACAGAATGTTTAGAACCGCAAAGAAGCAGGTAATGCCCAAATGGCCAGCTTCCTCTGGTAAACCCTCTGGTTGAAGTAAATGATAAACAAGTCTACCCAATACAAAACATCCGTTATAGAAAATTGCAGTTTTAGTTTATAAACAAATACAACTGCCCCCAATTCTAATGCAAAGGTGATGAAATCAAAGTTAAGTGAAGAACAACTGTACCCATATATAAAAAACTGATTAAAAACAGAATTAAAACAAGAACCGCACCAGAGTCTATAGAAACAGAGAACTGTTTGACAAGGTGCCTCAGAGTGATGTGGTTTGACTAACAAAGAATTAATGCTTTTGAGGTATCTGGCTCTCAATCCGGACTGCCATCAAAAGGTTCTTCAAGGCATGTAGAACTGTTTGACAAGGTGTCTCAAAGTGGTTTTGTGAACTGGAAAGAACTGAAATGATTTGGGAAAAGAGTGCAGAGCAGTCGCTTTCATACTTTGTCATCGTCGGTGGCAAATTGCAATGATGAGTCAATGCAGAAAACGAAACACAGCGAATTAAAACGACAAAAGATGAATCGTCCAGATGAAATCAATAGTCGTCAAACCCCTCTCGACTGTGCTGCACTGTGGATGGATAAAGTGAGTCGGGCTCTCTTCAAATAGGATACACTTTCGGCGTAAATTATTTATTTTCATCTATATCTTTTGATTAAAACATGTATTTTAAGAAATTACAATTGTTTGTTTGGGTTATGATGTCAACCACATCATAATCAAACAAAAAAGAAGTAAATCTGTGATATTGCTATCAAGATTCAATCGTGTAGTTTTATGAGTCAAACTCATTGACCCATGTTTCGTGAGTAGTGGTTCACAAGAACCCATCTCTCATGATAATGGATGGTCCACTTAACACTCATTGCATCTGGTTGATGCTCACCGAGGTGAAGCACTGGGCCTTCTCGAGAGGTCACCCATCCTAGTACTACTCTAGCTCAAGCACACTTAACCATGAAATTTTCCCTAAGGTCAAGCCCACTTAGCTTGCGACCCCATTTACAAAACCTTCAACAAAGTAGAATCACTGCAATCACTTATAGATATTAAGTGAATCGTTCTTATTTTTAATATTTCTTAAAAATGACTTTATTTAGTAAAATATTAATATTTTTATACTTAATAATATTAATAATAGATAAATATGTCTATAATGATTAATATTAAAAGATCGTATTAATTTTGCACCATCCACCTTACCAGCATCTCCACCTACTTACGTACCACATACCAGTAACTTCATCTTCCACTCACCGACATCTCCATCTACCACTTATCAATATCTCCATCTACTACAACTTACCAAAAATTCCATCTAACCATTAGTCTCTTAATCGTATCAATAAGGTCTTATAAGCCCATTGTCATCATCACTTGTTTGAGAGAAATCAATTGTTAAGTGTTTAGAATATTCTAGAGTCTTCAAACAGACATATGTTTTTAGCTTACACCCAATGCAATCTTGCAAATAAAAAATGTGTTTATGACTGATTTATGCCGTTATCGACTTGAATAAATGATTCGGTCATATTTGTAACTTCACTTGAACGAACCAATAAAATATTGTTATTATTCTGCAAATTGGTGTCAAGCTTGAACTTCTCCATTTAATAAGTCCGATTTAGAGTATGAGTTTTTGAACAAATCGAATTCTGAAAGTAGCAGTAAAGATCATGAAGTAAAGCCAAAAGTGCGTACAAAAGTGTACTTGTGAGAAGTGTCTAAAAGATCTGCGAAGACAATGAAATTCTAGTTGTAAAAAGATCATAGGATTTCTTGTAGTCGAACTGACATCCATGGACCTTCTACTTGTCATTTTAAACAAATAAGAATTAAAAAAATGAAAATCTTACAAGATGTCTCAAATACTTTTTTACAATATACACTTATGTCGACTTACAAATGTTCTCCAACAGAGCCTCCTGACTTTTTATTGGAAAAATACATTTATTAATAGAACAGGGCCTCTGACTTTACACCTGTTTATGTTTGCGGTCTTCCCTAATACTCTCAAACACTATTTTATTTGTTCTGAAACTAATACTCTAAATCGGACTTATTAAAAAAAATGATAACAATGGGCATATAAGAGATGCTGATAACAATAAGCATTTGGAGATGGTCAAATATCAGTTTCTACAGCATCAGCAAGGGGGATTTTGTTGTTGCAAAGAGCTGAAATTTTTTCTCAAATTTAAGATGTAATAGAGACTCTGACACTGTGTCATGGATGTACAGTTTTGCTGGTGCTTCAGCCATCTTTGTTATCACTTGGTGATTTCTTCTGAATTGTACTCGTATAATCTTTAATGCTGTTTTGTACGTTTCTTTCATAATCCACTCTTTAGACTGCATTCTTTTTCTCATTATTTTTTTCTCAGGTTTGATCAATAAAAAAAAAACCACAGATTTATTAAATGCAAAAGTTCAAGCTCTCATAGATTAAGCTTAGGGAAAGGGATTACTATTTCTCGTCAGGCTTTTCAACAGTCAAAACCCATAGAGACAAAAACAGTCAACGCAGTCGTCATATTTATGACGACAATGGTGGCTGTCAAATGTAATGGCAGTGGCTATACAGCCCCCAAAAACGCACCCCGCATGATGCATGGCATGGATGCCTCCGTAGTTTCTCAATTTTTCCGGCATCAACGTTTCGTGCAAATTTGTTCGTATTTTCTTATTTTCTGCAAACTTGTCAGTATTTCTGTGGTGCAATGATGTCTGGGTTTTTAGTATATCAAAAATCAATGTATTTAGTTATTTTAAAAGATAAAGATTATGATATTGCTATCAGGATTCAACCGTGTAGTTTCGAGTCAAACTCATTGACCCATGTTTCATGAGTAGTGGTTCAACAAGAACCCATCTCTCATGATATCGAATGGTCCACATAGCACTTATTGCATCTAGGTGATGCTCACAGAGGTGAAGCACTGGTCGGTCCCGGGAGGTCACCCATCCCAGTATTTGACACGCTGTGGAAAAATACCTCCTACTTATCAAATAAAGATTATATTTTAATTTTGTTTTTTATTAAATATATTATATTTATTTTATTTTTATATGTAAAAATTTCAATATTTAATTATAATTTTATAATTATAAAAATATTTAAAATATTAATAAAATTTAATAAAAATATTTAAGTTGTATTTTAATAAAAAATGTATAAAGAATATTTAGTATAAAAGTATTTGAATTTTCAAAAATAGTGTTTTTATTAAATTAATTTAAATATTAAGATTTTGATATCTTTAATATAAATTAATATTAAAATTTTTGATAAAAATAGGTTTTTATTTATAATTTTAAAATCTATTGAGACTATGATGTTCAAATTTTTGGAGCAAGATTTTAAATATTTAATATATAAAATTTTAAAGTTTTTTAATATAAAATGAATATAAATTATTTTAAATAGATCTTTAAATTTTAAACTTTTTAATATAAAATGAATATAGATTCTTTGAACATAATGTTTGTTTAATTTTTTAATGTATAAGATTTTGGGTAAATGTTTTGATTTTTAACTTCAAAATATGAAATTAAAAAATATATATTTTATTATAAATTCTTAATGTTTTAATAAAGATTTTAATATGTTCTATCATATTTCCGTTTAATATAATTTTTTTGAATAAAATGTTTTGTTTAATTTTTTTAAAATAAAGTTAAAAATTAAAACATTTACCTAAAAGATTTCAAATAAAAATCAAGAGATCAAAATTAAAATATTTAAAATATCAAAATACTAACATAATATAGTTATCTTAAATACATCCATTTAAAGATATATTAATATTAAATTATTATATTTATTCAAGTGTTTACATTATTAGTACTATTGCAATGAGTTAATTAGTTATGACATTCTTAAATAACATAAAGAAAAGTTTCTCACTAACATCATTACAAAAGTAATTTTTTAATTTAAACTAAATATTATTTTTCTAAGAATATTAACATAATTAAATATATTGACCAAAGTCTACTATCCAAAATAGAATGAATACAATTTGAAGAACAAATTTTATATATTTTTTTAAAAAATTAAAAATATATTTAAAAAATTAAAAAATATATTTTTATTATAATATATTTTTTAATTAGAAATATATTTGAAATATTTTGAATATATTAAACTATCAAAATATGAATTTTTTTTTAAAAAAACTAACATTTTATTCAAAAAAATTATATTAAAAAAAGTTAAAAATCAAAACATTTACCTAAAATCTAATCCATTAAAGATTTAAAATTTTATTAAAAAAATTAAACAAAAAATACAGAATCTAATTCATTTATATTAAAAAGGTTTAAAATTTAAAGATTTATTTAAAAACATCTATATTCATTTTATATTAAAAAACTTTAAAATTTTATACATTAAATATTTAAAATTTTGTTCCAAAAATTTGAACATCATAGTCGTCATAGATTTTAAAATTATAAATAAAAAACTATTTTTATCAAAAAATTTAATATTAATTTATATTAAAAATATCAAAATCTTAATATTTAAATTAATTTAATGGAAACATTTTTTTTTAAATTTAATAATTTTTATACTAAATATTTTTTATACATTTTACATTAAAATAAAACTTTAAATTTTTATTAAATTTTATTATTATTTTAAGTACTTTTATAATCATAAAATTATAATTAAATATTGAAATTTTTACATTAAAAATTAAAATAAATATAATATATTTAATAAAAAAACAAAATTAAAATATAATCTCTTTTGAAATAACTAAATACATTTGATATAGGTACCAAAAACCCAGAATCACCGCAGAGGAGGAAATACGGACAAGCTTGCAGAAAATAAGAAAATACGGACAAATTTGCACGAGACTTTGATGGCGGAAAAATCGAAAAACTACCAAGGCATCCATGCCATGCATCATGCGGGGTGCGTTTTTGGGGGGCGCCTTATCTAGACACTTGGCATGTACTCCAAATCTATCTGGTATGGATAAAGAGGATCTCCTCTGCATCTCTACTTCCCAACCCTGTAAAGCTTTCTCTGCATCGTCCTTCGGAGAAAAATGTCTACGGAAAATACAGCGGCTGTTGCACAGAGAAGGTAGGGGAGCTTCTATTTGTTCGTTAATTTTTAGTATTTAATACGCAATCATCCTAGTTAAATTCTCTGTTACCGGTGATCCTGCTGCCCTTTTAGCGGTTTAATCTACAGAGGGTGGTTTTTTTTCATCACAGAAATTGCTTCTGTAGAGGAGTCCTTTGTAGATCTAATACTCTGCTGCCATTTTTACCACAGATTGGAAGGTAAGGTTGCAATAATCACAGGAGGAGCAGCAGGCATCGGAGAAGCAACAGCTCGCCTTTTCACAAAACATGGCGCCAAAGTCATAATTGCAGATATTGCAGACGAGGCAGGAAAACTCACGGCTCAATCCCTCGATCCAGGGGCGACATTTATACACTGCGATGTCAGCAAAGAGCAAGACGTAAGCGCAGCCGTGGATTTGGCCATGGAAATCCACGGGCGGCTGGACATAATGTTTAATAATGCCGGCACAGCAGACTCCCAAAAGTCGAGCGTTGCAGAGTATGACATGAAAAAATTCGAGCGTGTGATGAATATAAATGTAAGAGGAGTAATGCACGGCATTAAGCACGCTGCTCGCGTTATGATCCCCAACAAAAGGGGTTGCATAATCTCTACAGCCAGTATTGCGGGGACTCTAGGAGGAACGGCTCCTTACGCTTACACAGCCTCAAAGCATGCAATTTTAGGGTTAACTAAAAATGGTGCGGCAGAGCTAGGGAAACATGGGATCAGAGTGAATAGTGTTTCTCCTTCAGGGCTTGCTACAGGTATGACATTGGAGTACGCACAGGAAGAAGAGAAGGCCAAACTGGAGGCATTCTGTGACAGCCTGGGGAACTTAAAGGGACCCACTCTTAGTGTAGACGATGTTGCAGAGGCGGCCCTGTATTTAGCGAGCGAGGAATCTAAGTATGTGAGCGGGCATAATCTTGTAGTAGATGGCGGGTCAAGCGTGGTGAACCATGATTGGGGTGTATACCGATGATCAGATTGGATTCCCTTCCATCTGTTTCTGATGTCATCGTACAATAATTGTGAAAGATAATCTTTTAATATTTCAATATTTTATTTCTGCATTACGACATTTCAATATTTGACAAGTTGTGTACAATAATTATTACAGATAATCTTTTAATATTTCAATATTTTATTTGTGCAATACGACGTTTCAAAATTTACTAGTTGTGTACAATAATTATTAAAGATAATCTTTTAATATTTCAATATTTTACAAGTTGTGTCAAATTCGGTTTGTGTTTTATGGGTTTCCTACTTGTAAATTTTAAATTCATACTTCTTTTAAACAAGTACTAGGGGAGAGGGCCCAGTAGTCGTGCACCCTAACTTCATGCGTTTAATTATCCTACGTCAAAATTTCAAATCACTCCCAATTTTTTACAGCAGCTTACTTGGCAAGTTCTCTGCTTATAACTAAGGTTTCAGGGCCACATTATCAAATATGATGCCACATCAGCATGTGTTTTTGTCAAGGTGTCCAAAAAGGCCCCAAAAAGTAGTGAGACCAATTCTCGTGCATTACATCATGAGTAGTTGAGCGCTAGTGTGGTATCACATGATTGGTTGCTTTTTAGATTAAAAGCATACATTTTGTTTAATTATGGGTAGTCAAATCATAACTATTAGACATTATATAAACGACTATTGGGTATTATATTTATGATTGAGTGCGCGACTATTAGACCCGGCACGACTATTGGGCCCTCTCCCCTATATATTTTAAAAAGCAGATTATAATATTAAAAGATATCTTTTGGTTAAGTTATTACTTATAGTGGAACTATTTTGTTAAAATTATCTAGGAATCAATCTTGACTCAATTGCACATTTAAAGAATTTGAAAAAAAAAATTGATACTATAAGATATGTGCAAACAATAAGAAAATATATGATGCTTAGTACCTTCTACCTATATTGATTGTACAATAAAAGTTTACTATATTGTTTGAAATGAGGATTTAATTGGTGAACCTATGGGCTGAGAATTTAATTGGTGGACCTATGGGTTGTAACCAAGGTTTCTTTGTGAGAACACTCTTCTTCTATTAGTAAATTAAAGAAGAGGTGGATTATCAATTATAATACATATATTATTATTTGAATGTGCTTTGTTCTATTGAGAAGAATGATTTATTTCATGAAGACAATTTTGATGATTGAATAATATTTTTCAAGATAAGACAACATTGTAGTATGAGATAGTAATTGTGAAATTCAACCTTTTTAACTTATCCATATGAAAAATACTATCATCTAAGTGTGTAATATATTTTTTAAAATATTTTACATATAGATAATAGCAATCCTTGTAATGAAGCTCTAGTTAATCATATTTACCTATAGAGTTCTAATCTCCAATCTTGCTTTTCCCATTTACCATTTGTTAAAATTTGTGGTATCATTTTATCTTGGAGAAAGCTAAATAGTGCATGTTATGTGATTAGTGTTTGACTTTCTTAGTTATAATTTCATGATATTTATATGTCTTTCATGCAAACAATTCTCTCTTGCTTTATTCCATAATGGTTGTTTTCAGCTTTTCTCTAAATTCCTAAAACCCCTTGCATCAACTTTTGCTTCTACAAATATGTTTTGGGTTTCAAGCAACTATTTAAACTACACATCATTCTTATATTTGTTATTTCTAGTTACCTCTCACTTTCCCTTACTAATTTTCTCAAAAATCCTCTACTTGAGCTTTTGATACCTTGCTTTCATCTCTACCCCAAGATGATGTATCCAAAATCATCAATATGCAACATAGGCAACCATCTATGGATGTGTTTGTATAATAAGTCTCAATCAGCATAAGCCTTTTAAGTACCTATAAATGAAAAATGGAAGAATTCACATGAGAATGAATCTAACCAACAAAACCAAAGACCTTCTACATGAGAGATGTAAGAGAAATAATAGTAATATTGCCAAAAAAAAATGAATGCATAATTATGAAATGAATGGCATGACCTTGCCATAAAGAAAGAACCAAACCCTAAATAAAAACCTAAAAAAAACTAAGATAATGAGAAGTATCTTAATCATATTACATGAACCACATTAAGTAAATCTTAAGTAAGCTTAAGTAACAAGGTGTGAATAGTTCATAATGTGAAACTAGTTAGATCATGCATTCCTTTCACATCAATAATATCATCTCCTAGATAATATCATGTATATTATTGCAAAATGTCATGTAGAATAGTAAATGTAATGAAATAACTTATACAAGAGAAGAATACAATAGGAAATGTGTTACAAATATTTAACAATACTTGAGTTCAATGTGTCACTTCAAGTGGAATACCTTCAAAATTATCCAATGAGAAAGGTGTGTGCATGGAGTTGGGGACCAAAAAGAGGTCTTAAGTGGCCATTTATTTCTTGAAATTAGAAGACTAATCTTGGATGAGAAATTTAATAAAGTTACACTCAAAATGCGAAGACGCAACAAGACGAAGATTCATAGGGCTATAAATCTACATTGTAAAATACTAATTTCTTTTTAAAATGATGGATACTAAGGGGTTCAGAAGGGGGAGGACACAAAGTGTTCCTATTTTTGTTAAAAAAAGATAACAGAGCATCTAATGTGCCCTCCCTAAAATATTAACCTTTTTAGTACTTAGAAAATAGCTTCAATGAGAAATTACCAAACACCCTATAGTTTATGCTCTTTTTTTGCTAGTTTTTTACTAAAGATATGATCTTTTACTAATTTTCTAATTGGATACATCCTAAACAAGAAAAAATTGAGCATTTTCTCACCAAATTTTATAAAAATACTAATTGACGTTCATTTTTTTACTGTATAGAATATAGTGTAATTTCTAAAAATGTAATTTATTTAAAATTTCAATGAGTGACTAAAAAATGAAGCTAGAAAAACCATGCATAGCCTTCTGACAAAAAATAGACACACTAGAAAGTCAGTTTTTTGACTTGGCATTGAAGTACATGCAAACCTGATGGAAGCATGCTTGAGATTGTGCCAATTTTCTTATAATTTGAAAAAACATGTCTTTGCATGTTGAAATGTCAATACAATCCTTTCGGTTGGAAGCCCAAGAAAAATACAACCCTAAGGGTTGGAAATCCCTATGACAAGTAATAATGCAACCACACTAGAATGTAAATATTGTTTTTGTCCTAGCTTTCAATAATGTTCACATGTAATTTTCAAGTAAAAGTGATTATTGCCTTCTTCATCTCTCCCACCTCTCCCTCTCACATCTCTACATCCCTCCCCCTCTCTCTCTCCCTCCTTCCCTCTCTCCTCTCTACCTCGAGACCATATCTCTCTATCACACATCTACTTGCCTCTCCTCTTACCTCTCTCACCTCCTACCCTCTCTCTCTCACCTCTCTACCTCCCACCCCTCTCTTCCTCCTACCCTCACTCTATCTCACCCCCTCTCTACCTCCTACTCTCTCTGTTACCTCTCTACCTCCCTCCCCTTTCCCTCTCTCTTCCTCCTTCTCCTTCTCCTCTACCTTTTACCCTCTCTCTCTACCTCCCTCCCCTCTCTTGTTCTCTCACCTCCTACCCTTTATATACCTCCTTCCCCTTTGTACCTCCCTCCCCTCTCTAGCTCTCTCACCTCCTACCCACTCTCTCACCTTTGTACCTCCCTTCCCTCTCTA